>OX336367.1:56548078-57148078 GCA_946902895.1 Fragum fragum
CTAATAACGTATTCTTATTGTAATTTTGTAGGGTTCGTGTCCCTTCCTTTGCTTGTTCTCAGCACCGTCATAACCTACCTCCGAGCGTCGTATCAGCATGTGATGTGTGTTTGTGTTATAATTGCTGGCCCCGTCCACTGACTCCGCTGGCCACACCCACTTTCTCTGACAGGAAGTTCCACTTCGATATTGCTTGGCGTTATTTTGCAAAGGTTATGGCCATTAACATGCAGCAAAAAATTTAAATGGTTGGTTGGCTACCTTATTAAAGCTGTATTTACGAGGTTTAAGTCGCAAAACCAACTACAATGCTTTACAAAAGTGTCGGCCACTGTTGGAGTTCAAAGTTTACTTTTGGTTTAAATGAATCAATTGATGGGTCGATTGGTATCTTGATAGATTACCGTATACATAGTATATATGTTAAAGTCAACTTGTGAAATCAGCCATTTCATGAAACGACTGAAACATTTAGGCATTTCATGAAATGACTAAGATATTTAGCCATTTCATGAAATGACTGAAAATCTGATGTCAATATTACATACATTTTAACACGTTATATGGTTCGACAGAATTAACAGAAAATATGTCCCAACCTTCTGATCAACAAAATCATATAATTTTCGATGATATTTTAGACAGAGAATTCTCGGATCAAGAACTAAAGGAAGCTGTTTTTTCACAGAAAGGTTCAAAAAGCCCTGGTAGTGACCAGTTGATTTCTGAAATTTTTAAGAGTACCTATGACCTTATATCACCTTTCTTAATCCAATTTTACAATAAGATATTTAATGAGGGAGTACTTCCTGAAACTTGGTGTGAAGGTATAATAGTCCCGAGATTCAAAGGTGGCACCCAAGAAGCAAAAAACTACCGAGGGATTACCCTCAATAACATTTTATCGAAAATATACTCTAAATTGATTGTCAGTAGAATAACAAAATGGGGCGATATTAAATAGAATAGAATTGAAATATATATGGGACAACCAGTTTAACATCCCAATTAATTATAACATTATTAAAGTAAGAATATTAGATATTTACAAACAAGAATGGTATGCATCTATCAACAACTCAAATCGATTAATTACATATAGTCTATGTAAACACTCATTTGAACAAGAAAGGTAGTTAGAAATAATTCGAGAAAAAAAATAGAAACGCGTTGACAAAATTTCGTACGTCTTCACATGATCTAAACATAGAACGCGGTCGTCATAATAATATTACGCGAAATGAACGAATATGTAAAAATTGCAACTCTGGACAAGTAGAGGACGAATACCACTTCCTATTAATCTGCTCGAGATTTAGAAACTTAAGAAAAAAAATACATTAAGAAATACTATCATACATAGCCGTCGTCACAACAAAAATTCATTAATTTTATGACTTGCAGTTCTGATAAAATAATCTTCAATTTAGCAAAATATATTTATTTTGCAAACAAACTAAGATCATAGCTATTGACCAGCGCATATTAATACACATATAGCTGGACACTAACTATCATCACACGAAGTACATATACAAGTAAAAAAGGGGGGGAAGAGTTAAACCAAATTGCTCTTTATTCATATTGATTTCGAAAGCTTTTCATTACGTTAATCATCAGAAAATCATTGGCGCAATCGCCTAAATTTAATTTAATATGACAATGATTGTTTATTTCTACATGATTGATATCTTTTGTAACTTAATTTGCACTTTAACATCATGTCCTCTTCAGAAAATGCTCCTTGTTATGTTCATATTGCACGTTTTGCTGTAAGGATGTTATTCTTAATGCAATAAAGAATATATATATATAAATAAAACAATAGACATAGATTGTCTGATGGATTTTCAGCCAATCTGTGTAAAAGAAAAATCTAGAGTTTATTTAAATTGGTAAATGAATATATTAATGACTTGATTCATTATTTGATTAGAAAACTGATGATTTTGTTGTTCTTGTAATTGATTCCTTTTAATTTTATTCATTTATTTATTTAGAAAAATATCATTACGTTTTCGATTGAATGATTGAGTATTCGAGGAAACATACATTGATTAGTTGTTTGCTTGTTTATTTTTTTAGATATTAATTTGTTTGATTGATTGATTATCTTATCAAAAATTCTCTAATTGAAGGATAACTTTACTGTAACAGATCAAAAGATTATCTGTAGTATGAACTATAAATGTGTCAAAACATCCTAAAGTCCAATTATTGGTTACTTTGATCATGGGTGATGTTATGGAAACTATCTTTGTGTTATTAATTACCTTGGCCATTATCAACTTAAAGACTTAACAATTTCTGATCGTGCTTCAATCATTGTTTCCAAACTGATTGATTTTAGCAATGTAATTAATTTCTCTGATATAAAAAGACCACATTCAGAAATTCCTTGTTTAGTTTGTTACATCCTTGCTATCAAGATGGATTAGACAAGAGCTGAACTCAAATTCAGAGAAGCTTTGTTTCAGAAGTACTCCCAATGTGAGAAGCATATCTTACCAAGAAGTATCTACAACCAGACAATTACAGACCTGAAATTAGCCATCGACCCACAAACGAAGAAATCCAGACATCAGTACTACTTGCTGTCCAAATACGAACTACTCCAGTGCGGCGATGTAGAGAAGCTGATCAAGAAAAGACAATCCCCTGAAGAACGTCCACTGTATTTACTACTATCGAAGACACTTTCCGGATTATCCACAACGCTCACATTACTACAGGTCACGGTGGCCGAGACAGAATGGTGAAACAACTGAAGGACAAGTACGCCAACATAACGAAATACTCAATGGAATTGTTCAAGTCCTACTGTCTCGTCTGTCAAGAGGAAAGAAAACGTCCAAAGACTCAAGGTGTTGTCGTTAAGCCAATCCTATCCAGTTAGTTTAAATCCCGCGCCCAGGTTGATCTCATCGACATGCAATCCCTACCAAAAGGACAATTCAAGTGGATTATTGTGTGCCAATGCCACCTAACGAAATTCGTGATTCTAAGACCACTTACTTCAAAAAGAGCCACAGAAGTCGCTTTCCAACTCCTTGATATCTTTCTTCTATTCGGTGCCCCAGCAATCCTACAGAGCGACAACCGATCAGAATTCACAGCCCAGGTCGTTACAGAACTGAAGAGTTTATGGCCACAACTGGTTATGGTTCACGGAAAACCAAGACATCCACAAAGTCAAGGCTCTGTGGAGAGAGCAAACAGTGACATAAAAGATATCCTAGTATCCTGGATGAGAGACAACAATACGAATGATTGGACAATTTACCCAACAGCAGAAAAACAGCAGAAACACTGTTCTCACCACCCAGGAATAAACCAGACACCATACAAAGCACTGTTTGGGGAAAATCAAAAAGTAGGACTTACTTCTTCTAGTCTGCCAGCTGAGATCCTGGAAAGACTTCAGTCTGGAGCTATCTACTAGCACTCTGCCATCAACCACAATTACCTACGCTATTGTTACAATCTACAGCTACAAACACTCTACCAGCTACCACTACCGACGGCCTACAGTCTACAGCTACCACTACCGATGGTTCTAAAGTCAACAATTGCCAACACTCTAACAGCTATCACTACCCACGGTATACAGTCTACAACAACCAACAATCTACCAGCTACCACTTCCAGTACTGTATCAACTTCCACTACCAGTACTCTACCAGCTACCACTACCGACATTCTACAAATCACAACTACCGACACTATACAAGCTACCCCAACCAGTACTCTACCAGCTACCACTACCGACATTCTATAAACCACAACTACCGACACTCAACCAGCTACCACTACCAGTACTCTACCAGCTACCACTACCAACATTCTACAACCCACAACTACCGGCACTCTACCAGCTATATATCGTGTCGTAATCCTTTGCCCGTTTGATGTCAAAATGATGTCAAAATTAAAATGAACTTAGTGAAGGGTCCCAACCTTGCTTTGTCTATATTTCGTACTTATTTATTAAATTTTGGTTCGTGCTAAAACGAAGTTCAACTTTGTGTGTAAATAGTCGAGTACCTTGCATTACTCGTATAGACAGAAATGTTTGTAGGTTGGTCATTTTAAAGGTCTTCCTATTTAATTCTTACTTACTTTTGGTTCATGCTGTCGTCTTGTACATTGTCATGTCTATTTGCCTTCGTAATCACCATTTGATAGCTAGAAGCCTTCTTTGTCAGCCTTGTTGGGTTGTAAATTTCTCCCTAGCAACCCTTAGGACGCTGAATTTCAACAACCTTAAGGTAAAAAACACCGAATTCCGTGATGAAAAGGCCTTATTCGGTACCGAGTATGCCGAATCAGCATTTAATATTCCTTTTATCATAATGTTTCATACGCTTTGGGTACTTTCCCATCTAATGTCGAAAAATCGTTGCTGTAACACAAATATTTTTTGTGCGCATTCGGTTAAACAATCGAATGCCGTCATGCACAGAATTTATTTTAGCGTACGGTAAAGGCCTGCAAAACTTTTCTGTATTTTTTGTTTGATTCGCATTAATATATATGCCCCTGCGTACTTTCAGTCGAGGTCTCCACTCAACAACAACATTTTAGAGGGCAACCCCTTTACGACCAAGAAAAAAAAAATACTTGTAAATTTTAGAAGTAAAAAGTAATTGTATAGCCTATCCATTTACTAACGTCTATGTATTTCAAGGTTAGCATACATTAAATCCCAGGCCTGAGCTGACATATTTGGTTATTTGACTATTTAGGCCTCCGCATCTTTTCACATGAATCAACTTTGAGAGACCAGAAATTGTTCAACTTGTTTCTCTACTGATTTCATCGATCAACTATGAATATAAACTCTGTATTTTTTTTATTTTACATCATCGTTTAGCCCTCGGAGACCAGCTTTAGATTAATTTTGTTTTCGTTTAATCCTGACAATTTTTTGTGACGAGTTGCAAGATGCCTGTGAGAAACATAATTTTTGGTGTCTGAAGTGGGATGTTCAGTTCAAAGGAGCCACATTGGAACATTCTCGCAGGATAGAAATTCGAAAACGAAGACGCAGGTAGAGTGGTACCAACTAAACCAGTAACATATTCTGGAGACGAGGCTTTTGGTGCTAACGATCAACAGTCGGTTGTTTGGTCTCTGGTTACCACGAGTCAGACCCCATTGACCATGAGAAACAACAATCTGATCATTCGGGTAACTTCAGAAGTACTTGCCACTTTAATAAGAAAGAAGAGCTCCCCAGCGACTAGGATCATAACAAAGCGCTGCGACGCCAAGACTTTCTGCCGAATGGTCCAGCTCCTTCATTGTCTTTCCCGAAATACACACTAATGCTCATAATCAAGATCCCTGAAATACATTCGCAGCTGAATTTAGAGACAGTCGTAAAGCAAATACTCTTTCTTCCTAAGCCGCCACTAAAAGTCTAAATTAACCCCCGAATGTACTATCCCATTTGATCACAACAACTGAAGTCCCTTAGACAAAGTCAGAACAAATACCAATCATGATAAATCCAATGCTGAGTCCTCTACTTACTTCAACTAACATGGTTCCAATTACATCAACATCTTTGAGCACACCATTGTTAGGATCCACCACCAACTTCTTGGGCGAATACAATGAAAATGCCTCTACAGAGTTAGACTATGATTTCGACGATGACTTAACAGTGAAAAGTGTACCAATCTCAGTCCTGGCTCGTAAAGAGGCAAAAACTTCAGACAAAACAACTTAGATTGATGAAAAGTCATTCCAGCGAAAGGAAGAGCCCACTAAAAATTTGTGCATTCGAGCATAATAACAGGGCTATTCGGGGCATAGATAATTCGTTAGGGGCTTTGACTGACGTCGTATCTAAATGTGTAGGGCGCTAGAGAGGATGGGAGCAGAGCAAAGTAGTGAGGACGAAAAGAGGAGATATGAAATGAAGGATCAAAGTAGAGAGAGAAGTATGGAGAGCACATCAGAGACACACAGAGGAGAACATGGTCATGAAAGAAAAAAAGCGCATGAAAATTCAGAGAGACACGGAGAGAAACAGAGGAGTGCAGAAAAGAAGGCCGAAAAGAAGTCAAAAGAAAACAAACCACTGTCATCAATTGTGAACAAGAATTAGACTTATCGAAAAAAATGAAATTTCAATGATAATGACGTTATAAGTAAATTCAGTCTAGCAAGTGATTAGAAGTTGACCAGTGCTGTCAAGCCAGTTTAAGTGAACTGTGAATTTAAAGTTTGGGTAGTGCAATTTATAAATACCGTTATTGTTAATTGTTTTAATTTGTTTAAAACAATTTAATCAAAAGCATATTTATAGTATTTATTAAATGGTTTAAAAAGTACACTCCCAGCTGTCAAACTTGAGAATTGTAGAGAAGAAGAAAATGCTGGAAGCAAGCAATTTCTTGATTCGTTGGTGGTTTCTACCTTTACCAGATTATTTATCGTTTCACTACTATCAATGTTATCAGCTGCAAAACTCGTGACTTTAAATTTAAACAGCCTTTAATTTGTCATGTTATTGTTTGTCGGAACTTTGATAAAGTAAGAGGGGAGGGGGGTGTTGTAGGATCCAAACCTACAGTTCGTATTTATTGATTGATTTTTGGTTCGTGTTGAAACGAGATTCAACTTTGCGAGTGAATTCTCGCGTGCCCTACAGTTTCTCGAATTTTGGAAGCTGTCTAAGTGTATCCCACATTCGGTGTCTTAAAAGAAGTATTCGTTATAGGGAATTTCTCTTAAGTCTAATTTCCAAGGTTGCCATGAATCAAAGAATCTGTCATGCTTATTTGGATATGCTATTTGCATGTTCATTTCATTTTCATTAAAACAAAAAACAAGATCAATATGCTTGTGACTATTAACGAATTTTATAGAATAGTAGATGAGGGTTGAAGATTTTCATTCTATATCTACATACAAACAATATGTTGGGGTCGGATTGACGGTTAGAAACAAAGAAGACGAAGATACGATTGATCAATAAAACCTTATCTAAACCGGTAAACCTCGGCATAGATATCCAGAATTTTTATATATTTACCGACTTAAACGTCTTAAATACAGCTTAGTCAAGCTGGTATCTATCTCTCCATCCGACAATCTTTTTTGTTACCTGTTACTGACCATTAATTTTGCAAAATAACGCCGGTTAATTTTTAAGTCGAACTTCCGTTGGCTTGACCAGCGATCTGTCAATCGCAAGACGATTGGGAAGTTATTCATCAAACATGATAAGCAAACTTTCATGATCGTAAACATGAGTGACATACTAAGGAAGTATGGTCGAAGAAAAACATTGCTATAGCTTTTCGCAAGACATTGACCAATACCGAACTTGCCCGAGATATTATATAAAAAAGCATTATGGCCAAGTTTCAAGAGAAAGTACCAAAATGTGGCATCTACAGTGCACACAAGATGACACGTAACGGTAACAATGCGCTCCGAGATTAAAAAAAAACACCAACTGACATTCAACACTATTAACTCAAATTATATTCCATCATACTAACTTTCTGAATTTTGAAAACCATAATTGAATACTTGAAGGGAGGTATTGATGATTCTTAAACCTAGATAAGCAAAAATGCCAATTGCCGAAAAATACACTAAAAATTGATACTTAAATATGAGTCAGATATTATCTTCACGCACGCCAGGTAATCTCGGGCTCCATCTCTTTTTGTAGAGCAGTGCAAAAAGGAGACAATGATACTTCCGATATGGAGCCAAGGACCGGAACTGAACAGAAAAGGTAAATAAAACAGTGCACCTCGCGAACAATTTGATCTCCTACTAACCTATTATAAATTTTTCCAAAACGTCTTGAGTTTCATACCACATAGAAAATATTATATTATCCGTTGGCGGTGATAGATTTCAAAAATAATTCCGTTTGTGAATAGAAACTTGAATCAAAGTTTGGACATCGGACCCGATCAAACACGAAAATGCGTGTTGAAATCGTTCAAATCCATGTAATCAACAGTTCTGAAAGATTTAAGTGGCAATGACTGTGAAATGAATGATAACGTGTTGATATAAAATAATGTTACCACAAATAACTGTGTTTTCCTTTTGCGGATTTTCTTAGATGAGAAGGAGACCAGGATGCGGTGCGGGAGACATGATTCAGAGGGAGAGGCGATGCATATAAAAGAATACAGCTAATGATTTTCTAGGACTGTAACTTTATGAATATTACAGGACACTTTTCCTTTCCCCTTTACACAGTACATGTGTCTCTCAGACTCTCTAGAACAGCCATATTTATATCTGGTCTATATTTTTCTCCTTTTTCTAAACTGACGTACCGGGCCACAATGGTGAATATAAAGTGAACGTGTAATAATTCTTGTAAATCTATTCTAACGAAACATTTTCAAAGAAAAACAAATAGCTAATTTGAGAATTCAGGTCATCACAAATTTTGAAAAATACGCTAGAATCTTAGAAATACGTTACGCGGAAGGAGTTCAGATCTGCAATAAACGGACTTTCTGTGCCTTATACGTGGTAAAAGCTGTATAACAACACCGGTGGTTCATTAGAATTTTCACACTTCTTTAAAAAGGGGCGGGTGTTAATTGCAGGCTACAGTTGTTAAGACGGAAAAAAAGGGAGGGGAACGAAGATTTACTTCGACTGAAAAGAGCAGATCAAAACCAAAGGTGTTTCATGAATGGAATGAATTTACAGTTTACATAGTAAACAGTTAGAATATTAATGCAACTGTCTCGGCGTAATCTAAAATAGATTAAAAGCCTACGTAGGCTATTAAGGAAATACCCTGGTCTATTTTGATAAATGACCCCTGATTTTCAATTCGCAAAACTACTTTTCAGAGTATTGTATTCAAATACTATATCAGAAGTAATAATTTAATTCCTATACAAACAAATGAAATAGTATAAAAAAAACTTCGACCGGGGTGTTTCGAAGAGGAAATGTGGCGTTAAAAAACATTCTAAAATATGACGGCTATTTATCACGTGCCATTGTGACGATATATCGACACAATGAAATTTTCCTTAATAAATGAATTCTCCCCTTTCGAAATCATCGATATTTTTTCCGATGCTAGTGTTGATAGGCGGATTGTTTTATTCTGAACATTTACTCGTCCATCCAACTGTTCTCCTTTTTTCTGTCTTGTCTTTTGTTTTTGCCTTTCATGCACAGCATCTTCAAGCTCGAAGAAAAAAATAAATCATGTACTTGCAATTATTTACACAATTGTACGTGTCCCATTGCGAAAGACGATTAAAAGAGACGACCTCGAAAACCTAATCAAAATAATGTAACGTCTGCAAGAAAGACAATCTATAGATTTGAGCCTTGCCGTGACATTTTGAACCATAACACATTTGCGCCAAGTAAAGACTTAAATCAGTCTGTGACTCCGTACAGTCCATGGTCAGAGTCCACAATATATTCTTTATGAAAAGATATTGACACATCTCTTCTTCAGACGATTAAATACTATTCTAATTGCCATGAGTAGCTGTTCTGACTGCTATGTGCTTGCGCTTCAAGCACATGTGAAACTGTTTGAAATGTCTCGCAAAGGGCCCATTTTTAGGCTGGATGGACAGGGATGGACTTCAACAAGACGACGGATTTTTGTTTTCTTTACAGACGATATTCTAAAGTGATTTCAATTTAAAGTGAATTAAAAAATTGTTAGAGCTTTACCTTTTTCTCTTTTTTAAGTTGGATTGCGGAGCAATTCCAACTTAGATTTAACAAATCCGCAAATTGAACACAATACAAATTCATTCCGGTTATCCAAATAACACATATCAGATGATTTCTTAGATATGAATACACCTCGCGTGACTTCTCATCTCAACTTGCCACGGACGATCCGTTCGTTGTAACCAAAGACAATAATATTGCACATGTAAAGGATGATATAGAAATTCGTTTAGAGACTTCTAAACATGCTTTAGTTTCCTTTAAATTATTGAAAAATAAGGTAATAATCAGCACAGTATTTTGTGTGTGTGTGTGTGAACCACGCCGCCCAGTGCTTTAAAACATTCTAGGGCGATTAAGGGGATACGTAGGCATCAAGCAAACGCGATTATTGTGGGATTTACAACTTTTACTCAATAAAAAACAAATAGATGCAAAACGAAAGAAGAAGATTTTGAAAATTATAATGTACGCGTATCAACTTCCGGTTTCTACGTATTTACTAATGCCGAAGATAATTTAAAATATTCTTTTTTCATAAGTCTAAACCGGTATTTCAAATCAATCACCCTGAAACAAGTTTTCGCGCATTTCCGCTAATTTCCACGTATACTCATAAACTTGAAGTGAAAATCTACGTGAGTTTAGTATGCTCGTTACAGAATTGGCCGAGTTGAGGGTCAAATAATCATCGAGGTCAATGATTTCTTACTGTAAAATCTGTTATTCTCTGTTTTCAAGATTCTAAAAGGGGTTCACGTATTACATTTGATCAAAAGGAGAATGTTATGCTTGAAAACTCTAATTTTGCTGTGCGTGACATGAGATTATAACCCAATCCAACACGGTTAAATTTTAGACCAGTCTAAATTCAAAGAAGGAGCAGACGACAAATGTAAGTTGGTGAAACCTTTGAAATCCTGGTCATTTTGGACAGAAAACATTGTGGATAATGAAGAAATTGCTTGTAACATTCCACAATGTTTTCCAAGGCTTTCATAATGAGGGTCATTTAAAAGCGTCACTGTCTGGGAATGGCTTAAGACAATGCTAGTTTTTGATTTATGTGTGTGGATTTAATGCGATAAACATCTGACTGTCAATTAAATGGAAGAAAAAAGAGATAGAAAGATGCACGATATCATGTTATGTTACTTCTCTTTTGGAAGTCGGAAAAATTTCATCGTTTTAGTTTCGTCTATCAAAAATGAGCGTTCTGATTGGTCGCAAAAAATTATTCATGACTCCATGTCGTTTTGCTTCATTGTGATTCTATATGTCACTCTTGTAGTTTGTTAGGGTTATTGTATTGATGTAGAAGGACCGAAGGCCTATATACTGCAATAAACTATTCTATTGTATTGTCAGAGTATATACTGTTACTTATAGAATGGATACTTTCGAATCTAACCAATCTTATTGTAAACTGGTAATGTAAAAGTAAGCAGAAAATGCTTTTTTGTGTTAAAACTACTTTATATAGATCGTTAATTTAAATTTGATGGAAATGCCTTGTCCTAAATGAAGGTCGAGTATGGATATCGTATCAAGATATAATTCAGAATGTTAAGATACAAAACGCTGAAAATATATGACGATCAATATTAGCAAAGTTTGTATGGAAAAAGTTACAAGCCACTAAGTGTTTGAAAGTATAGTCTGTGGCTCTGAAATCTCTTCTTTCATAGCACTACAGGACAATAAATATGCCTCATACAAGATTAATATCCGTGAGATGACTTTACTTAATATTTATGACATGACTATACATTACACAGGCCATTTTTTCATAGGCACGTGTACTAAGGGAAAAAAGTTTTGCAATTTCGTACGTTACAGCCAATTTCTCCGGTGCCTAGCTTTGGATTCAAACAGATGATTTCCTGGTCATACATGTTTGTTGTACAGCGTCAAACATGGTAGGGGTAGGGAAATAAAAGTAACACAAAGATTTAATATCTTTGTGTCCACCGTTTGCGCCAATAACGGCACCACAGCGCCTTCTCATGCTGGAAATGAGCCTACGATTAATGGCCATAGGGATACGACCCCATTCCTGACGCAGAACACGTTCCAGGTCTCTAACGTTATTAACATCATTCCTGTCTCTTACTCTCCTACCCAGATGGTTCCAAAGGTGTTCGATCTGAGACAGATCCGGTGATTTGGCTGGCCAATCCAACACATCAACATTATTAGTCTGTAAAAGGTCCAACGTGTGCCGAGCGACATGTAGGCGACCATTATCTTGCTGAAAAATGGTAGCAAGCCCTTGACGCAAGAACGGCAATACCACTGGCTGGACAATTTTGGTGCAGTATCGAACGGCATTTAAGTTTCCCTGAATAGCTACCAAGTCAGTCTTGCCACGGTATGATATACCACCCCAGACCATGACGCTGCCGCCTCCAAAACGGTCATGTTGAATGACGCTGGCGGGATCCATCCTTTCGCCATCACGCCTCCAAACACCAAACACGTACCCTGCCATCCGCAAACATCAAATTAAAACTGGATTCGTCTGTGTTCCCGTTGCATTTCGGACCAAACCGGCTATACGAGTGCTATTCAGGAAGCGATTACGCCGTGAACACGTTACGATGTAATTGTCCTCACGTTGGGTAGTCTTACGTGGCCTGCCTGAATGCGGCCCGTCTTTGACGGTGCCTAATTGACGATACTTTGTTCTAAGTCTTGAAATGGAACTTTGGCTCACGCCAAAATGTTGAGCCACCTCTTTTACCATCATACCACCAGCCAGCATACCGATGGCTACGTTCCGTTGGTCTAAAATAAGCCCTGGGCGACGTCCCATTTGAATTTTTTTTTAATGTTTTAATGAGTTATCTTAATATTGATATTAACCAATAAACTGGGATACAAATTGTGGATATAGACTTCACGTGCAATTGGAAGCACGTGCAGAACGTGTTTCAGCAAAGTTGCGTCAGACAGCCTTTAGAAGCGAGGAAAACGTGCTCTTAATGCATAATTAGTTAGTTAGTTAGCTTTTGAAAATTGCAAACGAGACTGATTTTATAAGGTTTATACATTAACGTTTAAAAATAATGTAGGTCGAGAAAAAATGCTTAACTTTTTTCCCTTAGTATATTTTGAAGTCTATCAACAGATAACATTTTGAGGTATTAATTCAACGTCTTTTGTCACGTTTGAATATACATTTGCCCATTAGACATGCATATGCGCCTCTGTGATGCATTGTATACTCCGATACAAAAGAAACCCGAAGATTAATACTAAGAATAAAATTCGCATGTTTGCCTTGCAGCGTACATTAACTCTACAAAGTTTGAAGGTTTTACTATCAATATATTAAAGCTACGAAGTTTCTGTTGGAGTTTGCCATAATGGCTCAAAATATCGTCCATTGTCTATATATGCCCCTTGGATGTTAGCAAGAATACGTAGGTAGCACGAATTTGCTTGTGAAAGGCTAATCATCCTTCATCGTTCATGGTAGTGAATTGCATCTGTCACAACCTAAAAAGATTTACCTTGTTAAGAATTAAGCCTCGCTTATTGCCTCGTTTATTGCCTATTTTCAAACTGAAGTCATTAATTGACCAATCGCTGGCCCCACTGTTCTTTCGGTGAAATTATGGAGTGGCATTTCACCGAGATATCTAGATAATCCCCTGGAAAACATTAAAGAAACCGCCCTTTCTTTGCACGCTCACGGATCGCCACACAGTGATATCTGACGTAGCTGTTCAGCTGAGCTATCAAATGATGATAGTTTGCAAAATCGACTGATCGCTGGACACGTCAACAAACTCCGACATGAACTGTCTGTCTTTGATATTAAATGAAGTTATTTTGCGAATAATATGGCCAGAACATGTAACAAAAATGTAAAAAGCTTTGGCGAGCTAAAGGTCGTCACTACAGTTTGAATATGATATTGATATAACGTTTAAGCCGTAAAACCAACCAAAATACTGTAACAGAATACCGACCGATGAAAATTTGATTGGTCAAATATCTTTTTGATTGGCAACGTCGATCCGTAAATTGATCTCTTACTTAGCAATTCAGCTAAGATATCAAACGATGTTAGATTGCAAAATCTCCGGTCAGAAACATGCATATAACAAAGGAAAATCGTTCTTCTGTGAACAAATAACTTACATACGGTGTTTAGATTAACAACCCAACAAAATGCTTGACAAAAATGTTAGAGGATAACGTCGAAATACATCTTTGCTTGGTTATTCGATGTTTTATTTACACCGGCGATCCGTCTGTTCGACCAAATTGTCGATATTGTCCCACGCGATGTGTCATTAAGGTTAAGAGTCATCCGATTGGACGAGGATTGGGAATAGTTATGAAGTTTTTTGTGAATACAAGCCCGAGAGTAGTTTACTCGTCACTCAAAGATGGATCAAGTAGAACCGTAGCTTTTCAGGTCAGACTGTGAGACCTGATCAATTAGGGCTGTCAACCAAAGAATAAACTGACCAGTGAAATAATGAAATGTAACTCCGACATTGGCCGATATTTATCAGATTGATTGATTGATTGAATGGGGTTTAACTACTTTAAAATACATGTACTTTAATTCTTGGTAGCCGCCGTCATAGCGCAGTCGGTAGCGCGTCGGACTTTCATTCAAAGGGATTGAATGGGGTTTTACTACTTTAAAATACTTTAATTCTTGGTAGCCGCCGTCATAGCGCAGTCGGTAGCGCGTCGGACTTTCATTCAAAGGGTCCCGGGTTCGATTCCCGACGGCGACAATACTCTTTCCGACATCTGTCTCTCACCAATGGGTAGATAATCGTAAACCTATGTGGGATAGCAGCTGGAGGCTAGGAAAGGGTGTAGTGGTAGTACTGGTGCGAGAAATACCAGGAATCCATTGTTAGGTGCTCCAGCCGCCGCGATATAACTGAAAAATTGTTAAAAGCGGCGTTAAACCCCATTCAAACAAACAAAACAAATTTAATTCTTGGTATTTCTCACACCGGTACTACCACTACATCTTTTCCTAGCCTCCAGCTGCTATCCCACTTAGATTTACGACTATCCACCAATTGGTGAGAGACAAATGTCGAAAAGGATACGTGCCACCGCCGTGGATCGACCCATGGCATCCCATTATTGAAGATTAGGAGTCTGATGCGCTACCGACTGCGCTATGACGGCGGCTACATTAATCTGAAGCATATGTTGGTTTGCAGACTTTATTCATGCTGCAGCAATGACTTTTATGTCACCAACCAACAATTTTACCATTTTGGCTATACATTTTACAGCATAACGCCATTTAAAATCGAAGTAGACTATTTGAGTTAGTGGGCGTGGTAAGCGGAGTCTGTGGGCGGGGCCAAAGATCCATCAGTTGTACAGCTTTTCGGGTTGTAGAATAGTAGAATTTAATTTCCATTTTATTCAAAAACTTACAGAGTCCAAGGATATAGTCACGTTCCACAGTATGTGCCATATATGTATATAACGTAATTTTAGTTTCCTCTATCAAGGTTCAAGCGTTTTGATAGGCTGATTTTATCATTGAATAAAGTTCCGAGCACGCAACTAATTTGTATGCTTGCGTAACAAGTAGATCAATACGATTTTACCCAAAACTAGTAAAATAAATGCTTTTTTGCTTGATCCATCAGGGTCAAATAGACAAAGAGTTTCTAGAATAAACATATATAGTAAGGTAAAATGACCATTAAGAAAATTGTATCAGAGCGAAAGATTTCGAGTCATTTATATCACAAATTTTGTGAATATATATTTGACCGACAAATGTCCAGTTATCATTTATGACCTAATATTAGGGAGGGTTGACGTACTTACCCACGGTGACACTATTCTTGGGACAGTTTCGCTCTCACGTAAACAGATGTCGGGTTCGTTGGTTATTTTTTGTTTGTTTGTTTCATCGTAATATTTACATTCATATTGCTTGTACTCTTAAACTTTCTCTTCTTACGAAATAAAATATGGTGCCATTTACAAGGGGTGACAAAAGTTTCGTCAATCCGAACGATTACTAATTTATGTGTTGAAATCATATCAAACAACTGATGAAAATATACATTGTGGGCGGTTTCAGGTTTTTTTATTTGTCTTTTTTGCTCATATTTTAATCAGTTATAAGACATATTTTCTTTTCCACGATGTTTTAATTTTTACATTATGTCAAATGGCTGAAAACTTTGAGTTAGGAATAGGTGACCCTTTTCAATCAAATTTTCGACGGCAAGAGAAGAAATAGGACAAAATAAACAACAACAACAACAAACAAACGAAATAAACTAACAAAACCAAACAACAACAACACTATTCTCATATCTCTATCTTACAAACACACCAATCCCTACCCAAAAGCAAAGTACTGAAAGTACTGTAAGCTAGCAAAGAATGATTTTTGTTAAGTAATTTTCTTTTTCATCATTAACAAAAATGTGTGTGTATTTGTAAAATATCAATTTCTAACTTGATGAATTTTATGAATGTTCTTTCTGCTTGTATCGCAGTATACCATTTTTTTATTTTTTATTTTTTTTTTTTTGGAAAATAGCTGTATTAATCTTGTATCCCAGACGAATAACAGTAAATAAACGTTTAAAACGTTTAGAATTGTTTATTTTGATATTTTCCATATTGCAAAATGCAATTTCGGATGTGTTTACGAGTAAAAGCGTGCACATAACATAGAACAGAAACGCAAAATCACTAAGAAGCTATAGATGTACAAGTTTGGGTGAGTGATTAAAATCATTTTTAGGAGAAAATCCGAGGTATTGTGATAGCCTCCGTGTCGTCGTCGTTGTTGTCGTCGTCGTCGTGCGAAAACTTCGACGTTTTGTGATATCCCTGGTTCTACTGAATACATTCACTTAAAACTTGGCAGACAATTTCAATATCAAAAGAGGAAGCTATACTATCAAGGGGGATAACTCTAGATGTATTTTGTGAGAATTATGCCCCTTTTTTCGACTTAGATTATTTATCCACTATCCAGCACCAAACAGCCGATCGAATAGGCACCCGTAGGCGGTTCTCTTGTTATATTAAGAAGTATAGGCTGTAACAAAAGCTTTTTGATCTATATCAGTACCATTGACTATGGTATTGAACCAAAATATTGTGATTGACTAATCGCGGCTGTCAATTAAGGAATCAATCGACCAATCAAATCATTCTGCCCAGAATTTAGATTTTAACTCCAGCATTGGCCGCCGTTTTCTGTTAAACATGTTTGTTGGTTTGGCGGCATAAACGTCGTAAGTACAGCTTGTTCAAGATGTATTTATGACGTTTAGGTCGCCAACCAACTATTTCCCTTTCTTGTCACGTGCTCCTGGCTATAAAGTAATGCCGTTTAAAATCGAAGCTGGACTTCCTGTTGGAGTTGGAGTGGGCGTGACCAAAACAGTAAGTGGGTGGGGGCTAGCGACTGGTGAATTTCTAATATCATCCACACAATATCAATAAAATTGTTAATACTGTTTATTGATATTTTGAAAATTGATCAATTGTTGCCTAATTGTTTCATATCAATTGGGAAATTCAAAATAATATTGACCATTCAGTTGATCTGGCTTGAGCGCTGCTATGAAGCAACCACGTCCATTAAGCGAACAATAAAGAATTTTGCAAAAAAGCAAAATCACAACTTAACCCTATGTTTTGGAACTCATTAGAATTGTCTCTATGAGACTATTCTAATCATCGGAGTCCCAACAACATAGAATTAATCGAGGATTTTGTGATGATTGATGTATGCAATCGAATCAATTCTTCATATCTTTTCCAAAAGGGGGACTAAACGCCCATTCTCTTAATCAATATTATATTGGTCGTCCCTGGAGTGGTCGCTGAATACAAGATTTACTGAAATAGGAAAGCGACCCCCCCTTTACAGATATCCTGGAGCCGCCATAATACTTGTGATATGCAGTCAACGCTGTGTGTCAAGCGAGAGTTATTTGTCCAAGGTCAAGATCAAAATCTTACCACTTTATCCTAGAAATCCTGTAAAATCTTAAAAACAAAAAAATGAACATTTTCCATTTCATCCATTAGAGATGCGAAGTTTGTATTCATTATGTAGGTATCTTTCATTACATTAATTGTGGTTCATATGTCAATGGTCAGGGTCAAATCTTAACCCTTTGCCCTTAAAATTTCCTATGGAATGTAGGCCAAAAAACCTACTTAATAAGTTTAATTCTAAACTAATAAATACTCATATTATATACCTATAAATATTTGTAGTAAAATATATACACTCCACACAGATAAAATCGGAAACGTCAGAAAAAATCCGCATCTGACAGTGTCCATTTGATTGGTTGATTGAATGGGGTTACACGCCACTTTTAACTGTATTTTAGTCATATCCCGGCGGCTGGAGCACCTAACAAAGGATTCCTGGTATTTCTCACACCAGTACTACCACTACACCCTTTCCTAGCCTTCAGCTGGTATCCCATTTAGGTAGCCACTTGAACTGACTTTATCAAAATTGTAGAGAACTCCTTCAAAAAACGATATTTAACATTTTCTCGCGCAATCCCGCTTTTCACACTTCTCAAGAAAATACTTTGGTAGACATGGTGGACAATGCAGAAACTGCTTGTTGTTTTCTACCCTACAAGGCGAATGTTTACTTCTTACTTGGAATTGTCGTCTGCAATTTCTTTCAATTTAAACCATTCTAAAATTATGTCGGGTAGTAATAGGTTGACTAGTGGGTTACTTTAACGTCGTTTATTTATCATTATATAAACAACCTTTGAAAATGGGGTTAAACGCCACTTTATAGAAAATTTCAGCCATATCGCGGCGGCTGGAGCACCTAACTATGAATTTACTGTATATCTCACACCATTACTACCACTACATCCTTTTTTCCGAGTCTCAAGCTGCCCATCCCACATAGGTCTACGATTATCCACCCGTTGGTCCATTGTCTGAAAGGGTATTCGCCGCTGCCGGGGGTCGAACGCGGGACCCGTGATTAGGAGTCATACGCACTACCACTGCGCTATGGCCGCGGCCGCGTAACCTTTGAAAAAGAAAATTACTTAACAAAATCATCCTTTGCTAGCTTACAGTTCTTTCAGTACTTTGATTTTGGGTAGGGATTGGTGTGTGTGTAAGACAGAGATATGAGAATAGTGTTGTTGCTGTTTGGTTTTGTTTGTTTATTTCGTTTGTTTGTTGTTGTTGTTTATTTTTTTGATTGATTGAATGGGGTTTAACGCCGCTTTTAACAGTATTTCGGTCATATCGCGGCGGCTGGAGCACCTAACAATGGATTCCTGGTATTTCTCACACCAGTACTACCACTACATCCTTTCCTAGCCCCCAGCTGCTATCCCATTTAGGTTTACGATTATCCACCCATTGGTGAGAGACAATTGTCGGAAAGAATATGTGCCGCCGCCGGGGATCGAACCCATGACACCCATTTTTTATTTTGTCCTACATCTTCTCTTGTCGTCGAAAATTTGATTGAAAAGGTTCACTTATTCCTAACTCAAAGTTTTCAGCCATTTGACATAATGTAGAAATTAAAACATCGTGGAAAAGAAAATATGTCTCATAACTGATAAAAACATGACCTGAAACCGCCCACATTGTTTATTTTCGTCAGTTCTTTGATATGATTTCAACACATAAATTAATAATCGTTCGGATTGACGAAATTTTTGTCACCCCTCGTAAATGGCACCATATTTTATTTCGTAAGAAGAGAAATTTTAAGAGTACAAGCAATATGAATCTAAATATTACGACGAAACAAAAAACAAACAAACAAAAAAAAACCACCAACGAACCCGACATCTGTTTACGTGAGAGCGAAACTGTTCCCAAGAATAGTGGGTAAGTACGTCAACCCTCCCTAATATTAAGTCAGAAATGATAACTGGACATTTGTCGGTCAAATATATAATCTCAAAATTTGTGATATAAATGATTCGAAATCTTTCGCTCTGATACAATTTTCTTAATGGTCATTTTACCTTACAATATATGTTTATTCTAGAAACTCATTGTCTATTTGACCCTGATGGATCAAGCAAAGCATTTATTTTACTAGTTTTGGGTAAAATCGTATTGATCTACTTGTTACGCAAGCATACAAAATAATTGCGTGCTCGGAACTTTATTCAATGATAAAATCAGCCAATCAAAACGCTTGAACCTTGATAGAGGAAACTAAAATTACGTTATTTACATATATGGCACATACTGTGGAACGTGACTATATCCTTGGACTCTGTATGGTAAGTATTTGAATAAAATGGAAATTAAATTCTACTATTCTACAACCCGAAAAGCTGTACAACTGACGGATCTTTGGCCCCGCCCACAGACTCCGCTTACCACGCCCACTAACTCAAATAGTCTACTTCGATTTTAAATGGCGTTATGCTGTAAAATGTATAGCCAAAATGGTAAAATTGTTGGTTGGTGACATAAAAGTCATTGCTGCAGCATGAATAAAGTCTGCAAACCAACATATGCTTCAGATTAATGTAGCCGCCGTCATAGCGCAGTCGGTAGCGCATCAGACTCCTAATCTTCAATAATGGGATGCCATGGGTCGATTCACGGCGGTGACACGTATCCTTTTCGACATTTGTCTCTCACCAATTGGTGGATAGTCGTAAATCTAAGTGGGATAGCAGCTGGAGGCTAGGAAAAGATGTAGTGGTAGTACCGGTGTGAGAAATACCAAGAATTAAAGTATTTTAAAGTAGTTAAACCCCATTCAATCAATCAATCAATCAGATTAATGTCGGCCAATGTCGGAGTTACATTTCATTATTTCACTGGTCAGTTTATTCTTTGGTTGACAGCCCTAATTGATCAGCTCTCACAGTCTGACCTGAAAAGCTACGGTTCTACTTGATCCATATTTGAGTGACGAGTAAACTACTCTCGGGCTTGTATTCACAAAAACTTCATAACTATTCCCAATCCTCGTCCAATCGGATGACTCTTAACCTGATAATGACACATCACGTGGGACAATATCGACAATTTGATCGAACAGGCGGATCGCCGGTGTAAATAAAACATCGAATAACCAATCAAAGATGTATTTCGACATTATCCTCTAACATTTATGTCAAGCATTTTGTTGGGTTGTTAGTCTTAACACCGTATTTAAGTTATTTGTTCGCCGAGCAACGATTTTCCTTTGTTTTATGTTTCTGACCAGAGACTTTGCAATCTAACATCGTTTGATATCTCAGCTGAACTGCTAAATAAGAGATCAATTGGCGGATCGACCTTGCCAATCAAAAAGATATTTGACCAATCAAATTGTCATCGGTCGGTTACAGTATTTTGGTTGGTTTTACGGCTTAAACGTTATAACTACCTCTTATTCAAACTGTAGTGACGACCTTTAGCTCGCCAAAGCTTTTTACATTTTTGTTACATGCTTCTGGCCATATTATTCGCAAAATAACTTCGTTTTATATCAAAGACAGATAGTTCATGTCGGTGGCTGTTGACGTGCCCAGCGATCCATCGATTTTGCAAACTATCATCATTTGATATCTCAGATGAACTGCAAAGTCAGAGATCACTGCGGTGCTGGCGATCCGTGAGCGTGCAAAGAAAGGTGGGGGGGGGGTTCTTTAATGTTTTCCAGGGGATTATCGAGATATCTCGGTGAAATGCCACTCCATAATTTCACCGAAAGAACGATGGGGCCAGCGATTGGTCAATTAACGACTTCAGTTTGAAAATAGGCAATAAACGAGACAATCAGCGAGGCTTAATTCTTAACAAGGTAAATCTTTTTAGGTTGTGACAGATGCAATTCACTACCATGAATGATGAACGATAATTATTCTTTCACAAGCAAATTCGTGCTACTAACGTATTCTTGCTAACATCCAAGGGGCATATATAGACAATGGACGATATTTTGAGCCATTATGGCAAACTCCAACAGAAACTTCGTAGCTTTAATATATTGATAGTAAAACCTTCAAATTTTGTAGAGTTAATGTACGCTGCAAGGCAAACATGCGAATTTTATTCTTAAGTATTAATCTTCGGGTTTCTTTTGTATCGGAGTATACAATGCATCACAGAGGCGTATATGCATGTCTAATGGGCAAACGTATCATCAAACGTGACAAAAGACGATAAATTAATACCTCAAAATGTTATCTGTTGATAGACTTCAAAATATACTATGGGAAAAAAGTTAAGCATTTTTTCTCGACCTACATTATTTCTCAACGTTAATGTATAAATCTTATAAAATCAGTCTCGTTTGCAATTTTTAAAAGCTAACTAATTAATTAAAGCTAACTAATTATGCATTAAGAGCACGTTTTCCTCGCTTCTAAAGGCTGTCTTACGCAATTTTGCTGAAACACGTTCTGCACGTGCTTCCACATGCACGTGAAGTCTATATCCACAATTTGTATCCCAGTTTATTGGTTAATATCAATATTAAGATAACTCATTAAAACATTAAAAAAATTCAAATGGGACGTCGCCCAGGGCTTAACTTAGACCAACGGAATGGCCAAATCACCGGATCTGTCTCCGATCGAACACCTTTGGGACCATCTGGGTAGGAGAGTAAGAGACAGGAATGACGTTAATAACGTTAGAGACCTGGAACGTGTTCTGCGTCAGGAATGGGGTCGTATCCCTATGGCCATTAATCGTGGGCTCATTTCCAGCATGAGAAGGCGCTGTGATGCCGTTATTTGCGCAAACGGTGGACACAAAGATATTAAATCTTTGTGTTACTTTTACTTCCCTACCCCTACCATGTTTGACGCTGAACAACAAACACGTATGACCTTGAAATCATCTGATTTTTTTTTTTTTTTTTTTTTTTTTTTTTTTTTTTTTAATAATGTGGCTAACACATAAAAGAAAGATGTGTGAAAATATGGTTTGAATCCAAAGCTAGGCATCGGAGAAATTGGCTGTATCGTACGAAATTGCAAAACTTTTTTCCTTAGTATATGTGCCAATGAAAAAACGGCGTGTGTAATGTATAGTCATGTCACAAATATTAAGTATAGTCATGTCACGGATAATCTTGTATAAGGCATATTTATTGCCCTGTAGTGCTATGAAAGAAGAGATTTCAGAGCCACAGACTATACTTTCAAACACTTAGTGGCTTGTAACTTTTTTCCATACAAACTTTGCTAATATTGATCGTCATATATTTTCAGCGTTTTGTATCTAAACATTCTGAATTATATCTTGATACGATAGCCATACTCGACCTTCATTTAGGACAAGGCATTTCCATCAAATTGAAATTAAAGATCTATATGAAGTAGTTTAAACACAAAAACATTTTCCGCTGACTTTTACAATACAAGTTTGCAATAAGATTGGTTAGATTCGATAGCATCCATTTTATAAGTAACAGTATATACTCTGACACAGTATTAGCAAGGGCAGATTGTTATTAAAAGCCGTTAAAACTGTTCTATACTTGGATGAGCTCATACCAGGTGTAGTGCACGTTTACTTTCACTAACATAGCGGAATGCGAAAGTCTGACTAAATCTACGACAAAGTATGAGTGTATCACTCCAGTCCAAGATCTTATTTATGTATAGAAAGTTAAAGTCATTTGTGTTTGTGAAATATTTAATTTGCATAATTTAATAAAAAGGCAATATAGAGTGACAATATGGGACTTCCATTCCTTCATTCCTAGCCCAGATCAATGCTTTTCAGCCACTGTATCAAATACTCGTTTGTATGACACGAGGTCATTTACCCTATACGTATTAAAGAATTGCAATACTTTTTACATCGTCTAAGCCTTCCTTAGATATTAAAGCCCTTTTGAGCCCCAATTCTATAATGATTTTAAAATCATATCTTCCCTCCGAGGAAGGAGAAACAGTTCATAAAAGCTATCGTATATTTGGACACTGAAGTAAACAAGATCCTTCTTGATATCAATACGCAAAATGAGGGTATGAGTGAGCTCTCTGGAAAGAATATTTATTTGTGTTTTTAGTTAGCAAAGCGTAGGCTTTGATAGCTTAAGTTCACAGACAAGATTTTTAGGTCTTCTCCAAGTACAACGAGTGCAAACTGCTACGGGAGGCTTAACCACTAAATCTAATGAATGCCTACGCCATAAAAAGTCGTTCTGGTGTATTTTTGACTGGCGAGCCTGTCCTTATCTGACGATACAATATCGGAGAGCAGCGCAGATGGGACAGGTTCACCAGTCTATTGTAATTTTAGACTGGTGAACCTGTCCCATCTGCGCTGCTCTCCGATATTGGGTCTTGTATCGTCAGATTAGGACAGGCTCACCAGTCAAGTGTATTTTAAGAATATTACAACCTCTATTCAAATTGCAGTGAGCTCTTTCAAAAGCATGCTATCTAACCCATTCCCACCCAATTCCGCTTTTTAAAACTTTGGCAAACATTGTGGACAATGAAGATATTGCTTGTAACAAGAAATTTCTTCAATGTCCACAATGTTTTCTACCGAATTCCATCAACTTGAAATTGTCGTCTGCAACTTCTTTCAATTTGAACTAGTCTAAGATTTTGTCATATTTTAATGGGTCGACTTTTACATCGTTTATTCGTCATAAATTTTGACAACGAGGATTACTTACCCAAGCTTTGCTAGCTTACATTACGTTCAGAACTTTGATTTCTTATTAATTTTAACTCGTGTTTGTTCATTTGAAATCGACGCGAATGTACCCTATTATTTTCCGGAACTGTTCGCTTATTTTAGGCATCGACTATTTGTTATATACCAATGCGCTGATGACAAAACTTTACGAACGACGTTAATCGTTAATCTCGTGATCTAGCAGGCTGATTGAATGACTAGCGAAAGTCAAAACGTCATCATTGACGTCATAGTTTTATGCAAACAAACCTTAAATTGTGGTTGGTCACAATTTAAAATACCAAAACTTCTTTCATCAAATTTTATAAAATCTTCGGATTGAATGTGACCATCACATTGTTCCTTTTAAGAATGAGGTGCTTCTCTAGTTGATAAAGTTTAAAAAACATCGCTATATATATTTGAACAATTTCTGTTTTTCCACGCATAGTCCTTTGAAAGAAGACAAATGCACTTCTCTGCAAACGCCATGTTTTTTTTTTTTTTATTTTTATTTTTTTTTTCTTTCTTTTTTTTTATTGTTTTTGTTTTGTTGTTGTTGTTGTTGTTGTTTCAGTTCTAACATTCTAAAACTAATATTTTCGATAACAGTATAACTTAAGGTAGGCACCTATCAAAACTTTTGGCCTCGTTCACACTGATGTAGAAAAGAGCCGTTAACTCGTGAATTTAAATATTATCTATATCATTATCTTTTAAATAGTAGGTTCATTAAAATTGTCTGAATTCTCTACGTACACCATCTATTTACCTAGCAAACAGATTTCCCTTTTAACTTTGATATTTAGGATCCTTTGTAATCAACAGTGTTCACTTTGTGAATCGTGTGAATAGTATACTGGATGTCTTAACGATTGTTAGATAAAAAGGGTTGCAATTATTCCTTTTCGTGGACAGTCAACGAATGCTTCGTTGCGTGCACCTCAAAATTTTATCAAAGAATGTTATAAATTACTTTTGTAAATATGGAGATAGTACTGCTCTGGATGAAAATCCTAAAACGCCCGTCTACATTTCCACAACTTCCATTTGCCATATAAAAATTTCAGATTTTTTTAAAGTTAACACAAGTTTGCATTCTAGTTCTTATCGGAGCACCGTTTTTTCTGGAGTACATAAGATATTTTCGCCTCGACCACATGAATAGAACTTCACTAACTTTCGGACTGTGAGTGTAGTTACGACATTTTGATCGTTTTAGAAAAGTGGTACAACGATTACTTCCATACTTTGATCTATCAATTTACCAAAAGAGACTAGGTTACTTCCCTTATGTCTATTGAGGCCATAAACAGGAGGTAATCTATTATCTGACAAAGAATGACGCTTGAAGCAATAAAGTACAAGAGAGGACATTTAGATATTCTTGATCAGCTGCTGTTGCCATTAGAAACAGTTTACATTTCAATTAATGACACGGAAGATGCTTGGAAAGCTATCAAGAAAATGCAGGTAAAAGCAGTTCTACTTTGTGACCCTATTAGTGTAGTTAAAAAGTTCACTCCCCTGATTATATGAGAAGCAGACGACATCCCGTTAAACACTATTTATTTCGCGGCAAAGCATCTCGCCACAAACTAAAATATCTCACAAAAAATAACAACTATACCCCGAACACCTACGAAGAAGGGGAATATTGGCTTCACCATGTCCGTCCGTCCATACACTTTGATTCCTAGCTGCGATATCGTAGCCCTCTTTCTGATAATCTGCTGGCGAGGCAGCAGATTATCAGAAAGAGGGCTACGATATCGCAGCTATTTGATTCCGTGCTCTAACCCAAGAGCCACTTGACCCACAAACTTGAAATTTCCATTGATCCTTGGAAGTGTCCTACGGAATTTGGACCATGTGTGTTAAAGGCAAAGATCACATTTGAACTTTGATTGAAAAGTTTTCCGTGCTCTTACTCATAGGCCATTAGACCTAGGACCTTGAAGGCTTGAAACTCTACACATATGTTATCCATGACTCATGGAGATCCACACTCTTTTGGGACAATGTAGCTACCAGGTCAACAATGCTACTTCAGTGACAAAGTGCTGGGGGGTATGAGTCGGTTTTGGCCATAATTTTAGTTACTTTTTTTTGAAGAATATTTAATTGACTAGATCTTACCAGCTAACAGACCAGTAAAACGACCTTAGTGTTACCCCAGTTGTTATCCTAGAAAAAAGGTGGTCAGTTGAGTTCGCCAGCAATACGTCAATCGTAATTAATTGCAAGTTTTTTGTGAAAGCAGAAGGGAAGTTCACATTTATTTAGCTACATGTTATTGGATAAGGGAGATACCTTATTTTATAGATCTATACTCTGATCATGAGTTGTCTTTCTTACACAAATTCAAGAAGTTATTAAAAATCTCATAAGCTGCTTAACTTACATTTTTTAGCTAGCAAAGCGTCAGCTTTGATAGCTTAAGCTAACTTACGAAATTTTAAGGTCTTCTCAAAGCTCAATGAGTGCCAACTGCCACTGGAGGTTAAATCACTGAATCTATTGAATGCCACGAAAAGTAGTTTTTATTTCTTTCAGGAATATTGAGAACTCTATTTTACCCTTTACCAGACAACAAAATTTGAGACTGGTCCAAATTGAAAGAAGTTGCAGATCACAACTTAACGTTGATGAAATTTTAGAATTTTCAACTTTCTGGTTAGAAAATTTTATTTAAAAGGAAGAAATTGCTTGCCACAAGCAATTTCTTCAATTTACACAATGTTTTCCCAATTGCTTTTCTTGAAGGGCGTCCAAAAGCATTACTGTGTATGAATGGGTTAGGTTATCGAGAACTCTTTCAAAAGCATGCTATTTGACCCTTCCAAATCAATTCCGCTTTTTAAGCATCTCAGGAAAAAAGATTTTGAAACATTGTGGACAATGAAGAAATTGTTATAAGCAATTTCTTTATTGTCCACAATGTTTTCTACTCCACAAGGGAAAGATTTCTAAATTCAAACAACATTTTTTTAATTTGAACCAGTCTAAGATTTTGTTGTGTTGTAATGGGTTAACTCCTGGATTACTTTAACCTTGTATATTTATCATGATAACCTTCAGCAAAGAAGAATACTTAATAAAACTATGCTTTGCTATCTTAAAGTTCTTTCAGTAGATCTACTTTGATTTTTTATGAAGAGATAATTTAAAGTGGCTTAAGGATATGAGGGCATAATGTTAGATCACAGCTGCACTGTTTGCCATCATTATAACCTTTTCTGCACAAACCCTGGTTTTTACGTCCCTGTGATTTTGTAAATAAGAGAACATTGTAGGGAAAGAAGAAATAGCTCGTCAAAAGCAATTCCTTCTTTTTCCACATGATTTTCTACCCTACCAAATGATTATTTTTCAAAATAAATCCACTTTAAATTTTCATCTGCATATCCTTTAAAATTGGACAGATCTTGGAAAGGAAAGGATTAACCCATTCCAATTCATTCCTACCTTTTTACGCCCTTCAAGCAAAAAGCTTTGGAAAACATTGTGGAAAATGAAGAAATTGCTTGTATCAAGCAATTTCTTCATTATCCACATTGTTTTCTATCCAAAAAGGTGAAAAAATCAAAATTCCATCAACTTGAAATTGTCATCTGCATCTTCTTTCAATTTGGACCAGTCTAAAATTTTGTCAAGTGGGAATGGGTTAAACAAGCCTTCTTCAAATGTCCGGATTTGATCCCAGGTTGTGGCGAAAATCCTTCCTGACACATATCTCCCACCAATAGATGGATAATCTTAAACCTCAGTGGGAAGAGCAGCTGGAGGCTCAAAAAGGATGTTGTTGTAGAACTGGTGTGAAAAATACCAGGAATCCATTGTTTGGTGGTCCAGCTTGCACAATATGACAGAAATACTGCAAAAAATGGCGTTAAACTCCATTCAATCAATCACTCTCTAGCCTAGGATCTCAATATCTATAGGCTCAATATTGATTAAACTTGCCATGAATGATTGCCAGGTCATGAAGATGTTCTATGGAAAATTTGAGAATTCCTGTAATTTTGATTATAATGTATGGATGGTCCTCAGACTCCAGTTGAAAATCTTAAAGGTCATCCTTACCAAACCTTCTAAATATTAACCCATTCCCACACAATCCCTCCTTTTTACACCCGTAAGGGAAAGGCTTTGGAAAACACTGTGGTTGGAAAACATTGAGGAAAATGAAGAAATTGCTTGTATCAAGCAATTTCATCATTTTCCACAATGTTTTCTATCCAAAAAGATGAAAAAAAATGAAATTCCATCACCTTGAAATTGTCATCTGTAACTTCTTTCACTTTGGACCAGTCTAAAATTTGGTTTTGTGAAATTGGTTGAGCTATACCACCAGTGACGGTCATTCGAGTCTTTGTGTTGGCATTTGAATATGGTTCAGGTGAATAATTTAGCGCCCTCTTGTGGCCCTCTTGTTAAAACATGTTTTATGTAAATAAAGGTAAGGGGAGCCCCTGCCATAGCTATAGTTGGATGTTTGAGCCTTGCTGTTGAAATTCAAGACAAGGTCTTCATTGATGCTGACAGTTTGGCTGTGTTCATCGTTGACAAGTTGACGTATTTGGTGTCAGCAAGGCCTACTGCTGTCAACATGAAAGAAGCTGCAGGGAGATACTCAAAACTGGTGAAAAGTCTTACGGACAAAGCAAATGCCCACATTGAAGGACTCAGAAAAAGGTAAGGTGACATATGATTTAATCCATTCCGTCACAATCTAGCTTTGTAACACTTCTTGAGAAATAAGCTTTGGATAACATTATGGAAAATGAAGAAATTGCTTGTTGCAAGTAATTTCTTCATTATCCTCAATGTTTTCTTCTCCAAAAAAGACAAAGGTTTTCAAAGATCCTTTGACTAGTATGACTAATAGTTGTCATTTGCAATTTGTCTCAATTTGGACCAGTATAAAATTTTGTCATCTTTTAAAGGGTTAAAGTTTGTTTTTTATCAAGACATGAATTCATTATGACTGGAAAAAAAATATTCATTCACATAAAAAAAAAAAAAAAAAAAAATTATAAAACTTGATATTCTTTCACAATGTAGATCTACTTTTCAAGATGATAGTTCTTTTACTTGCGCTTGCTTGACTGTTTTTTATGGTTTCATGCCTTGATAAGAAATATTTTTTCATCCAAGTAGGATAACAATGTTCTAATTCAACTTCTTCCGGTGTCAGGCTTTGTTGCACATCATATGTTTTCAATGATTTCTTTAAAACCTTATCCTCCGACACTATTGAATCAATTTGATCACCAAGAAAATAAAGTGTGGCAGGGCTTATAAGACTTAGAGCAATCTTATATATTTCTTTGAATTTCTTTGGAGAAATCATGCACAGGGCAAGGCATATCAGACTTGGAGAACTTTAAACCCCATACAATCAATCAATCTGAAAAGTTGCATCAATTTTGTCTGTGATCAAATGAAGTATAAGCCTGTCTATTTTCCAAAATTTAAAGTGAATTTAAGCTAGGTGAACAGTCTTTGACCAATCTAAATTTTTGTTTTCATTGCAACATAATCCTGTTCCCCAACCCCTACCCCGGAAAAGGCTATGGAAAATGTTGTGGAAAATGGAGAAATTGACACTAGCAATTTCTTCATTATTCACAATGTTTATCTACTTTAAAAGACCAAAGAGTAAAACTTTTGTGAACTTAAAACTGTCCTCTGTGACATCTCTGAATTTGGATCTGTTAAAGATATTGCCATCTTGTATTGGGTTAACCCATTTCCACAAAATCCCACTTTTTTATGCCTCTCAAGGATAAAGCTAAAAAAGAAAAAAGCTTTGGGAAACATTGTGGACAATGAATAGATTCCTTGTGACAAGTAATCTTTTAAACATTCACAGTATTTTCTACCCAAAAATGCAAAGATTTTCTTAAATTTTCACACAATTGAAATTGATGTCTGCAACATCTCTCAATTTAGACTAGTCTAAAATTTTGTCATATGGTGATGAATTGATATACATTGATGAATTTATGTATTTACAGTTGAACAATAGAAAGCAATCATAAAGAAGAATTATGTTGTTTCTTAGGGTCAGTGCAAAATTGATGTCAATCTAAATTCACTTAATGTGCAGTTACAGAGGTTTTGCTCTAATGTGTTTGTTTATTTATTTATTGAGGAAATAAGTTTAAATGAAAGATAGTTGATATTCACATCATAGTTGGCATTTGACAGATGTGTGAGGCATATTACACTTCAACATAGAACTTATAAATCTCCTTGCTCTGCTTCTTGGAAATCAAATAAATAGAGTTGATGACATGAAATTACTTACACACAATAGCAATCCTCTACATATCTAAATTGGTAAGGCAAACATTTTAGCATATCACGCCTTGGAAATAACTTTAGCTTGAACATAATGGAAAGAAGCATATCGATTCTATTTAGTTTTAAATAGATTTTTGCCTTGTGTTTCCATATCTATTATAAGAATGATATGGTATGTTCTTTGTTTGTCCTACCTTTTAAAAAGCAAGGCGGGCATATGCAAAGGTTGTTTCTAATATTAGCAACAAGTATCTTAACCCATTTCCACACAGTGACGCTTTTTGACGCCCCCAAGAAAAAAAGCTTTGGTAAAAATTGTGCATCTCTTCTGATGATCCTAAACATGTTGAGTATAGTTCAAATCATTGGAAAATACCAGTATAAACCACCTTGTTAACATTATAGTCCACAGTTTACGTCAGATTCTTTTCAAACTTTCATAGAATGATTGTACCATAATCAGAATTGTTCCTTTCAAAAGTGGGTCTTAGCAGTCACATATCACAGAAAAAGGGGGCCTTTTGAAAATTTAATTTAAAAAATCCTCTTCCTCCACAGTTTTTGTCAGATTCTTTCCAAACTTCACAGAATTATTGTACCATTGTAAAAATTGTTCCCTTGGAAAAAATCTGTCTAGTTTCATAGGAAAATAGGACTTATGAAAATTTAATAGACCTTTTCACGCTCTCAACACGCATGTGTCAAACCAAATCTTGTTTAATGTGATATTTACTTGAGACTAAGTCATGTGATCGGTTGTGGGGAGTCAATAAATTAAACTGTATAAACCTATATAAGTTAAGCCCTATAAGCTAAGGCTATTTTGAAAGAGCAAAATTAAAGGTAAACAATCAAAATTTGGGATGAAAAAAAGAGTTTCAACTGGTAAACAGACATATGCAGACCATTTGTAGTGAGAAATATTTCTTACATTATTGTGTATTGCGGTAGGAACCAAATTGAGTTTAAAATGGTCATGTATCTAGGCCATATTAGATTACGTACCTTGAGTTTGGCAAAAATTATCCTTACATACATAAATATTTTAAATGTAATAAGATTACAAAAATGTAAAATTATTTTTAAACACCCCCCCCCCCCTCCCTCACACATATACATGAAATAAGAAAATTATAGTTATAGTTTAACACTCGAAACAAGCAATGAATGATCATTTTGATGAAGAATGATATACTACAAATTACTTTAAGTTGTTCTTGCAGGTAATCAATGATTTTGTAACTATTGATACTACACAAAAGACATATGGCTTTCAAATTTGTACAGCACACTGATTGGTTAAAATTTGCAAATATTTGTCAATTATAGGCGTGTCAATCATGGCAAACCTCACCCTTCACATGGTAGGCCTAATGCATAAATTGATTGAAGTTACAGGATGTCAGTCTATATTTGCACCATTGTAACAACAGAAATGTGGAAGATAAGGAGAAAACATTTTCTTGACATAAGTAATCCACTTTTCGTAAAAAAGTGCCATACAATAGATTAAAAAATCACCAAACATCAGACAAACAACAACACAAACTCTTACATTTAATTGGTAAGATTTATGGTTTGATGGAACAAATTTTATCTTTTTATGTTTCAACTGATATGCCACCAAATACTGATTTCTTTTTGATTGATCAAAGGATGCTACTGGGTGTAGTTTTCAATCAGCACTGTAATATAATGACACAGTGTTTATCTTTTAAGCATTTTTCCACAAACGAATGAAGTGAAATGGCTTATCATCATTGAATGGATTTAAAACTGTTTTTTTAGCTCACCTGAGCACGTAGTGCTCAAGTGAGCTATTGTGATCCCCTTTTGTCTGGCGTCCGTCCGTCGTGTGTCGTGCGTGGTGCGTCGTCTGTCAACAATTTCTTAAAACGACATCTCCTCCTAAACCACTGGGCCAATTTGAACCAAATTTGGCAAAAATGTTCCTTAGATGGTCCCCTTCAAAAATAGCTAAAAGAATTGAAATCTGTAAAAAAAACTCTGGTTGCCATGGCAACAAAAGTGAAATTTTAAAATAATCTTTAAAAATCTTCTCCTCCTGACCCAGAAAGCCTAAAGCCTTGATATTTTGCATGAAGCATCAGTATATTGACCTCTTTTAAAATAGCTAAAATCATGATCCTTGGGTCCCCAGGGGCGGAGCCCCAGGGGAGGAGGGTGTTATATAGAAATAAAGAACGATTTTTTAAATGACATCTCCTCTCAAACCACAGGGCTTATTTGAACCAAATGTGCGGTTTATATTGAAATAAAGAACGATTTTTTAAATGACATCTCCTCTCAAACCACAGGGCCGATTTGAACCAAGTTTGGCAGAAATGTTCCTTAGGTTGTCCCCCTTAAAATTAGCTAAAAGAATTGAAATACGTTAAAAACTCTGGTTGCCATGGCAACAAAAGTGAAATTTCAAAATAATCTTTAAGAATCTTCTCCTCCTGACCCAGAAGGCGTAGAGCCTTGATATTTTGCATGAAGCATCAGTATCTTGATCTCTTACAAAATAGCTTAAATCATGATCCTAGGGTTTCCAGGAGCAGACCCGGGGGGGGGGGGGGGGGTATAAGCATGAAGCATCAGTTCACAGACTTCTTCTTATTTCTGGTATTATAACCAATGGAATAAGTTTTTTCCTTCTTTCAAATCAGCACTAAAGCCTTGGAATTTGTAATTTAGACTTTTGGATCCCCAGGTTAATAGTCTTTATAGTCTTTATATGTAATTGTGGCCTACTTGTTTCATAATCCTAACCTTAACATGAAATTAGACTGTTGAAAGAAAAAGAGCCTTTATCTCAGGTGAGCGCCCCAGGGCCAACGGCCCTCTTGTTTTGTTTTTTTTGGCTACAGGATATATTGCAAGGTAGGCTAGAAGAACAGGAGTTTTGGTGATTCTGGTCATTGCCAAGGACAAACGGGCTAATGACTTTTCCATGGTGCATCCCCATTTGTTCATTACAGGCTTTAGTTTTAACATATACAATATACTGAACTGGAAGCTCTAATCCTCCTCCGAGTGGAAAATTGTTGTTGTTTATTATATCCCCCTTAACTTTGTTAGGGGGGGATATAGGAGTCAGCTTGTCTGTCGGTCAGTCCGTTGGTTTATCATGTCCACTCAATTTCTGGGCAACCATTGGACGGATTTGATTCAAACTTCATTGAAATAATCAGTATCAAGCATAAATGTGCATATTCTATTTTGGTTACGGTCCATTGATTTTTGACAGAGTTATGGCCCTTTTGTGAAAAATCCTGTTGGCTCAATTTCTCAGCAACCATTGGACGATTTGATTCAAATTGTACAGAAACACTCGGTATAAGTCAGACATGTGCATATCCTATTTTGGTTATGGTCCATTGATTTTTTGGCGGATTTATGGCCCTTTAATTGAAAAAGTCAATTTTTTGTTATGGCCCTTTTGCAGATAGCACTTGTATATGGACAAGCGCTGTTGGGGGGTATTAGTCCACTTTGCGACAATGTCTAGTTTTCTTTGAAAGTGTCTAACAGATGCAGACTTTATAGTCATCTGGCTCTTTGCATGAAAAGGTCTATCAAGAAAATCCTTGTTAACGCAATCAAGTCCACAGATTTCATCGGATTCTCTTCAAATTCTTACAGAATGAATGTATTATTCATTTTGAAATTTGGTCAGAACTGTCAAGAAACACAGGAAAAGGGGTCTAATGAAAATTTCATTTTAAAAAACCTTGTCAGCAATTTCACATATTTCATCTGATTCACTTCAAACTTTCAACCATCATTACGACGTTGATGTTAGATTTGATTCTTCAAGTATCACAGGAAGGGAGCCTTATGAAATTTTTATTTCAAAATCCTTGTAACACAATAAAGTCAACAGATTTCATCAGATTCTCTTCAAAAATTCACAGAATGATAGTACCACCATTAGGATTGTTCCTTAACATATTCTGTCTGATCTTTCAAGGATCATGGGAAAAGGGGCTTTACAATAAATTCATTAAAAAAATCCTTGTTAACATAATTAAGTCTACAGTTTTCATAGTAGTCTCTTTAAATTTACACAAAATGATTGTACCATCATTAGCACTGTTCCATTTTGAAATTGGTTAGTTCCGTCAAGTATCAAGGGAAAAACATTTGTATGAAAATTTCATCATAAAATCCTTTTTAACCCATTCCCAGACAATGAGGCTTTTAAATGCCCCTAAATATAAAAACATTTGAAAATATTGTGGACAATGAAGAAATTGCTTGTAACAAGCAATTTCTTCATTACCCACAGTGTTTTATACCCCTAAAGGCAAAGATTTTAGAAATTTCAACAATTTTAAATTGTCGTCTGCAACTTCTTTCACTTTGGACCAGTCTGAAATTTCTCTGTGTGGGAATGGGTTAACATAAGTAAGTCCACAGTTTTCATTGGATTCTATACAAACTTTCACAGAATGTTTGTACCATCATAAGGGTTGTTCCTTTCTAAATTAGGTCTGATCTGTCAAGTATCAGGGGAAAAGGGCTGTATGAAAATTTTATTACAAAATCCTCATTAACACAAAAAAGTCCTCAGTATTTATCGGATTCTCCTCAACTTTAATAAAATTATTGAACCATGATTTTGATTGTTTCGTTCTAAATTGGGTCTGATTTGTTATGTTTCAAGAAAAAAGAGCAAGTCATCATTTTCGTAATACTTTAAGTCCCCAGTCTTTATCATTCTCTTCAAACTCCTAGAATGATTGTACTATCATTTGGGTTGATCATTTGTAAATTGAGTCTGACTGTTTGGTGGGGAAAGTGAAAATTACAAAAAAATTCTTGACACCATATTGTCCACTGTTTTCATTGATTCTGTTAAAATGTTCACAGAATGATTGTACCTTCATAGGAATATGGTGACGTGTCGAACTACTAACACTGTCCAGTTATTTAAAGCATATACACGCATCTTTTACGTGTATCGATAGACATACGGCGCTATTGCTTTACTTGTTATAAGTCTAGACATATTATGGCATGTTGACACCGAGGTCTGCTTAACCGTCTTTTACTAAATGAATCGGTCCAATTTGTAAACCATCGCCAATTGTGCGCTAGTCTAGGAAGCATGATTAAACCTCGCAATATCCGATCGTCGTCTACTAGCCCGATTTTAAATTGATTAAACACAATATAAATAAGAACAAGGCGTCTTTCACATGAACAAGCTTTGGGTTACGACGATTTAATTTAGTAATGAAGTAACCCTTCCGTTAAGATTACTCCCGAGTCTCTTTGACTGTTCGTCGTAGTTCTTTCTATACCTTACAAGAATGTTTAGTTTTGCATAAAAAGTTTGTCCGTAGGTGTTAATTTATAATGTCACGTATTGTAAAGCTTGACTGGAATATCAACGTGTCAAACTAATAAACAGGAGATTAACTAATGGCAAACAAAGAAATACGTCTTACAGTGATATAAACGATCTCATGAATGGTTAAACAGGTAAGGTACGTCTTTAGTCGTTGACAAGACTTTTACTTCGTAAGTACGTGTCCGAAAATTTAGGGATGTCAAATCCATTCTGTGTCCGAAATTAGGGACAAAAAATAAATTATTTTTGAAAATAATTAATGGTGTCCGAAAATTTCGGGTGTCCGAACATATCGGGAAAATACGGTAGTTCCTTTTGAAATTTAGTTTGTTCTGATAGTATCATTGGAAAAGGGCCCTCATAAAAATTTCATTGAAAAATAAAAAAAGAAATCATTACAAAATACTCATTAACACAATAAAGTCTACAAATTTCACAGATTGATACCTTCCTTACAATTTTTAATTTTGACGGTGGATCTTATCTGCTAAGTATCACATGGAAAGGGACCTTATGAAAAATTTGTTTGAAATCCAGTTAACAGAATGATGTCCTTAGATTTCATCGGATTCACTTCAAACTTTCCCAGAATGATTGCACCATCATAAGGATGGTCCTTTTAAAATTGAGTCTGAGCAGTCAAGGATCATGGATAAAGGGGCTTTTTTTATTTTGATATTTTAGTTAACACATTGAAGTTCCCATATTTTATCATGTTCACTTTAAACTTTCACAGAATAATTGTACCATCATAACTGGTTCTTTTTGAAATTTGGTCAGATCAGTCAATAATCATGGGAAAAGGGTCCCTATGGAAAATTTATAACAAAACTTTTGTTAAAACCATAAAGTCTTCATCAACTTCTCTTCAAACAGTGACAGATTGATTATTTAATCCTAAGGATTGATTCTTTTTCTGCCCCTGTATGGATAAGATCGGGGGCATATTGTTTTACCGGTGTCTGTCTGTCTGTCTGTCCGTCTGTCTGCAAAACTTAACCTGCCAACTAAACATTTTCCTATAACTTCAACCCTGATTAAGTTACAATGCTAATATTTGGTATGTAGATAGGTCTCAACAAGGCACAACTGGGGAAGGTCATTTCATCAAGGTCAAGGTCAAAATTTTAACCCTTTACCCGTTTCTTAAGAATTCCTGTGTCGGGGGCATGGTGTTTCACAAACACATCTTGTTAAAATGGCTAAGGTCAATAAAGTATCATGGGAAAAGGGCCTTATGAGAACTTGATTGAGTTATCCTTATTAACACAATAAAGTCCACAAATTTCTATTTGATTTGCTTCAAAGATGCGTTGAATAATTGTGGCATGCATTCTTCTTTAAGCAATGAAATTCCTTAAATATTACATTACTTTTAGGTAAAACTTGATAGCCAGTAGAGTGTCTCTTGGTATCAGTATTGTTCTTCAGAGCATCAAATGCATGATGGTGGGTAATGGATTTAAAGAAACAACAACATGGGTCCATTATGATAGTAGAGAATTAATTAAGTAAAGAATACTTAGAAAGTTCAAACATTGGCATTTTTAATAGTGTCCTGCAAAAGGAAAAGTGTTTTTTTTTTGTTCATTTTCAATGAAACTCATTCCGAGAAGACAAAATTTCATTCTGGTCCAAATTCATTGAGTTTGCAGGTGACAAATCATAACTCACAAAATTGCAAAATCTTTCCCCTTTAGGTCAGAAAACGTTGTGCATAGTGAAGAAATTGCTTTTGAAAAGCAATTTCTTTATTATCAGTAATGACTTCCCAAACTGTTTTTCTGAGTGACCTCAAAAAGTGGGAATTGGTTAACAAGAACATATTTGCACAAAATTTCTATGAGTGAAATAAATAGTTTTATTATTTGCTCCTTCAGAATGACAGAAGAATTTGAGAAGATGTTTGAAGATGATATATTGACAAACAAAGCTATTGGGCGGTATGGTGCTGAACATATATTAAACCGTTACAACAACCAGAAAGTTTCAATATTAACACACTGCAATACAGGCTCATTGGCTACTGCAGGATACGGAACTGCTTTAGGTACTACTCTCTCTGTATATTCTGTAAATGAAAAAGTAATTCAATATTGATGAATTATTTTTAGCTCCACTGGCTGAAAGCCAGTGAGCTGTTGTCATGGTGTTGTGTCCGTCATGCGACCGTCCGTCCGCAAACTTTACTTGAAAAATTTTCTCTTCAGAAAATATTGAACAGAATTCAACCAAATTTCACAGAAATGATCCTTGGGTGAACAGTTATCAAATCCTTCAAAGATTTTTAATCAAATGAAAAACATGGCTTTAATGGGCAGGGCTATTTCCATACATGGTGAAACCTTTAAAAATCTTCTCAGAAACCAGTTGATGGATTTCAACCAAATTTTACAGAAATGATCTTTGGGTGACCCTTTATCAGATTCTTTTAAAGAATTTTGATTGGATGAAAATATGGCTTTGATAGGTGGGGCTAACTTACGTATGTGGTGAAACCTTTAAAAAATCTTCTTCTCAAAACCAATGGATGGATTTCAACCAAATTTTACAGGAATAGTAATTAGGTGAACCTTTATCAAGATCCTTTAAAGAATTTTGATTGGATGAAAAACTTGGCTTTAATGGGCGGGATTCATTTCCATATTTGGTGAAACCTTTAAAACTCTTCTTCCCAGAAACCCGTGAATGGATTTCAACTGTATTTTACAGGAATGATCACTTGGCAACCCTATATCAGATTCCATCAAAGAATTTTGTTTGGATGAAAAACATAGCTTTAATGGGTGGGGCTAGTTTTAATATATTGTTAAAGCATGGAAATCTTTTTCTTAACCGAATTTCACTGGAATGATCCTCTGATAACTGTTTTTCAGATTCTCTCAATTTTAATATATTGAAAATATGGATATTATGGTTGTGGCTTATGTCCTTGTATGGTATCTAGTGATTTTTTTGATCGCCATTCTTGAATGGCAGATTTTCAATAATTGACTTAGTAGGTTGAACTGCGTTAAAGAGTAAAAGGTTTATAGTGAATTTCTTAGACTTCAAGGTTTTTTGTTTGTATACATGGATTGACTAATTAACACCCAATTTTCAAGGAGACTGTTGTAACTCATATTACACCAGTTAGTTATTGGACTGCATATTTAATGTCTTCACACACTTAGAAAAGGTATTCCTCTTTGCAGTTCTAAAGAGAGATCAAGGAGACGCAAGGATGTTAGAAAGTGGTAGAAAGTAGGTATATGGAAGATAAAAGCTTATTATTGTCAAGGGAAATGTGGATTATATATTTTAACCCATTACCAGACAACATAATATTAGACTGGTTCAGATTGAAAGCAGTTGCAGGTAACAATCTCAAATTGTTGGAATGAAAAAAATCTTTGCCTACAAAGATAAAAAAACAACATTGTTGACAATGAAGAAATTACTTGTAACAGGCTACAATTGACCCTTTAACCCATTACACCACAACAAAATCTTAGACTGGTTAAATTGAAAGAAGTTGCATATCGCAATTTCAAGTTGCTGGAATTTAGAAAATCTTGCCTTATAGGGTAAAACAATACAACCAATTTCTTCATTGTCCACAATGTTTTCCAAAGCTTTTTTCTTGAGATGCTTAAAAAGCAGGATTGAGTGGTAATGGGTTAAATGCAAATGCAGATACTTGTACTTAATCATACCCCCTATAATTAAGTTATGGGGGGGGGGGGTATACTGGAACCAGGTTGTCCGTCTGACCATCTGTCCATCCATCCGTGGACATAATTTTGTGTCTTCATCTCCTCCCACATTTCCAGACCAATTTTGCTGAAACTTTACGGAAATCTTCCTTGCAATGGGAACTTGTGCACCTGCAATTTTCATAATCAACTGTTTCAGGAGTTATGCCCCTTTGAATTATTTTCCTAAATAGAATATATAAAATGGTGTTCCTTCTGCAGCTAAAACTACTGGATAGATATTGATCAAACTTAGCAGGAACGTTCCTTTGGTCAAGCTCTTCCAAAGTTGTTCAAAGAATTTAATTCCATCCAGAACTCTGGTTTCCATGACAACTAAAAGGGCGAATTTCAGAAAATCTTTAAAAATCTTCTTCTCTGAAACCATAAGGCCTACAGTTTTGATATTTGGTATGTAGCAGCTTGATATTTGGTATGTAGCATCATCTAGTGGACCTCTATGAATATTGTTCAAATTATGGCCCCAGGGTCAAAATTTGCCCGTCCAGAAGGGGGCACAAGTTTTACATAGGTGTATATAGTAAACATTGTAATATTTTTTTTTATGAAACAGAAAGGCCAAGAGCTTTGATATTTGGTATATGGCATCATCTAGTGGACCTCTATCAAGAATGTTCAAATTAGGCCTCCTGGGTCAAAAATGGCCCGTCTCCGGGGTCACAAGTTTGAACATAGGCTCATATAGTGAAAACTTTTAAACATCTTCTTCTCTGAAACAGAAGTGCCCACAGCTTTAATATTTGGTATGTAGCATCATCCTATGGACCTTTACCAAGATTTTCAAATTTTGGCCCGAATGTCATATTGGCCTATCTCTGGGGGTCACATGTTTTACATAGGCTTATATAGTGACAACTCAAAAAATTTTCTTTTCCAACACCATAAGGCTTAGAGCTTTCATATTTGGTATGAAGCATAATCTGGTTGCACGAAATACATAATTTCCATCTTCAATGTTGAACAAAATCCCTATTTTTTTACACAGTCATTGCCCCTCATTGACTTAAGATTTGTTAAAAAAAAATTGTCCACTTGATAAATCATGAATGGCCAACATTTCAGTGGTTACAATTTGGCCTCATTTAAAAAGACGCGGCAGTGGGAGGTATTTGTCAGCCCTTACAGGAGACAGTTCTAGTTTGACATGCTTACTTTCAAGTTCCTTAACCTTTCAATATAACCTGACATTGTAACAAATGTTGTTCTTAAGCTTATAGCTTAGCCTATTCCCACACAATGACACTTTTTGACTTCCCTTCAGAAAAACAATATGGGACATAAATGTGTAAAAATGAAGCAATTTCCTCATCTTCCACAATGTTTTTTACCTAGAAAGTTGAAAAAATAAACTTTGAATTATCATTAAACCCATTCAGACACAACAAAATTTTAGACCAGCCAAAATTTAAGAAATTTATTTCAAATGGTGAGTATGATTGGGTTTATATTGAATTCCTGAAAACATCATTTCCTTAATCAGTACAATCAGGCCTGTGGCGCGATACAAGTGCTCAAGGGCCTCTGGTATTGTTATGCTCCCCAAAAAATTTTCAGGGGAGCATATAGTCGCCGGCTTGTGGATGCGTCCGTCCGTCTGTCCGTCCAACGTCATATCTCAGGAACCCCTGGGCCTAATTGGACGAAACGTCATATATAATTTTCCTAGGAAATTTCCAAGAGACCTTTTTTCAATTTTCTCAATTCAAGGCTGCGTCATGGAAAAAAGGGCCTCAATTTAAAAAAATTAGATTTTTGACAATTTCTCTTAGTCTAATTGTCAGAATTTTTTTAAATTTCATATTTTAATGGCAAATCAAATCCTCTTGACCCTACACTATTGAAAATTTATGGGTGCCTTAATGTTATTAGCTTTACGTAAGCTCTCTTTTTCTTCTGCTAAAACTTATATTTGCCATAACTTTTGATTTGTAACAGATAAAGTCTTCATATTTCACACGTGCATTGCTTGTGACAAACCCTTTTTGTTGGTATTAATTTCAAGGTCATCAGTCAAGGTCATGAGTCAAGGTCACTTTAACTTTGTCTATAAGTTTACAATGGTAAGTGATATAGCCTTCATGTTTCACATGTGCATTGCTTACGAAATGACCTTTCTGTTGGTATTAGGTTCAAGGTTATATGTCAAGGTCAAGGTCATTTCTCGAGGTCAAAATTTCGAAAATCTTAACTTTAACTTTTTCTATAAGTATACAATGGTAAGTGATATAGCCTTCATATCTTACATGTGCATTGTTTGCGACATACCCTTTCTGTTGATACTAAGTTTAAGGTCAAGGTCAAGTTGTCAAGGTCATTTATTTTTTTATAAACCTCCTTCACAAATTACCAAAATTTCTTGTTACTTTACATAAATGTTGTTTACTAAGTGCCCTAGGTAATAATTTTTGACCCAATAAACCTTACCATGCTAAAAGGGGGCATAATGCCTTGTAGCTTTGATCTTGTATATTTCCTATTTTAAAATAAAGTGAAGTTTACATTCTGTATATTTCCTACTATAAAATTAAGTGAACTCTCAAACTATAGTTGCATTCAATAAGAAGTTTTTTGTCCAATCAGTGCTCCAGATAAGGTCCTTTTTTGTGATTTACGGACGTAGATTTGCTGTTTACGCATATTTTTCAGCGATTTGCCGTACAATTTACGGACCGTTAATCATGTGCATGTGTACAGGCATTATTAGGTACGAATGCATAAAAAGGGGAACTTACTCGTGTAGCATTTCATGTAATCACTCGGCTATTTCCAATGTTGCCGAAAATCCTCTTTATTTTGTTATTGCGTACCCTGATTACCGATTGAATTTCCGTCTCTTTCCGTGACATTGGAATGCAGACCGTGGGTAAATTTTGACAACAAGGACGGTACCCGGCATTGAATCTTTTTCTAATTTAATGTTGTAAATGATGTGAAACCAGGCGTTCCGACTGACTACATCGCAAAATGTCGGGACAGAAAACTTTGACGAGTTTTTTTCAGTCGTCTACGGACAAATCCCTCCCAAAGCCAGAAGAAATCATAAGACCAATTATAGAGGAATTTGTTTGCTCCATCTTGGAGAAACATTTTCGAAGGCATGGGATGTTTGGGGCGTTATACGTATATATTGATTCACTCACAGCAGTTTCGTTCTTGCCGGTTTGGACATCTGTTTGAAACGAGAAATCAGTGATGATTCTGGATAGAATTGGTTTCTTGCTTAATTAAATGGAATTTGTAATACAAAATCGAAATGAAAATGAATTAAAATTTTGTTGCTGAGAAGAATGTAAAATCGATTCCAGATGATTCATAGAAGTTAAGGAAGAGTTCGGTGTCTACTACAGTAGATACTCGTATTTATAAAATTTCATATTTGATACTAAAAGTATGCTGGTACTAATCCTCATATCAAGTACTGATTTAAAATCATTTGGATCAGTACAGTACTGATGCCTCTTGAAATTATCTGGAGCACTGCCAATAATGGCATACAGTTTTTTGACGAAAGTCTTATTCGGAGAGCATTATTCGTCTTTGACTGCTCTTGTTTTACTTGTGTCTCCTTAATCAAAAAACATGTTTTAACCCTTGTCATACTGAATTAAAATCCTGTATAGAATTGCATTCAAATCAAAGAGCTGACAGTGCTGGATGCAATTATTGTGTGTTATAATTTATTTGAAATTTTATCTTACAGACAACTCTGGCTTATAAGGGACAAGCAGGAGGTGTAGACTAAGATCAGCCTGCATATGTGTGAAGGCTGATCTTTGCCTATATCTCCTGCAAAACAAGATTATTCTGGGTTCAGCATGGCAAGGGTAGACCTATTATCAGACAGCAAAATTTTAGACTAACCCAAATTTAAAGAAGTTGCAGACGACAATTTAAAGTTCATGAAATTTTGGAATTTTTTCAACTTTCCGAGAAGAAAACATTGTAAAAAATGAAGAAATTGCTTGTCACAAGCAATTTCTTCATTTTTAGCTCCACTGGCTGAAAGCCAGTGAGCTATTGTCATGGCCTTGTGTCTGTTGTGCGTCCGTAAACTTTTACTTTGATAATCTTCTCCTCAGAAAGTACTGAACAGAATTCAACCAAATCTTACAGAAATGATCCTTGGTGACCCTTTATTAGGTTCCTTCAAAGAATTTTGATCGGATGAAAAACATGGCTTTAATAGGCAGGGTTAATTTCCATATATGGTAAACCTTTAAAAATCTTCTTCTCAGAAATCAATTGATGAATTTCAACCAAGTTTTACAGGAATGATCCTTGGGTGACGCTTTATCAGGCTCCTTCAAAGAGTTTTGATTGGATGTATAAACATGGCATTATAGGGCAGGGCTAATTTCCATATATGGTGAAACCTTTAAAAATCTTCTTCTCAAAAACCAATTGATGGATTTTACGAAAATCTTACAGAAATGATCCTTGGGTGACCCTTTATCAGGTTCCTTAAAAAAATTTTGATCAGATGAAAAACATGGCTTAAAAGGGCGGAGCTAATATCCATATATGGTGAAACCTTTAAAAATCATCTTCTCAGAAACAAATTGATGGATTTCAACCAAATTTTACAGGATTGATCCTTGGGTGACCCTTTATCAGATTCCTTCAAAAAAGTTTGATCAGATGAAAATCATGGCTGTAATGGGCAGGGCAAATTTCCATATATGGTGAAACCTTTAAAAATCATCCTCTCAGAAACCAATAGATCGATTTCAACCAATTATTTCAGGAATGCTCATTTGGTGACACTTTATCAGATTCCTTCAAAGAATTTTTATTGGATGAAAAATATTGCTTAAATGGGTGGGGCTAATTTCCATATATAGTGAAAGCTTTGAAAATCTTCTTCTCCAAAGCCAAATGATGGATTTTAACCAAATTTTACAGGAATGCTCATTTGGTAACACTTTATAAGATTCCTTCAAATAATATTCATCAGATGAAAAATCATGGCTTTATTGTGCGGGACAAATTTCCATATATGGTGAAAACTTCTCAGGAATGATAAATAAATTCAGGCCGGTGGAGCAAATTAGATGCTCAAGCGCCTCTAGTGCACGATGTTTTCCAAAAGTTTTTTTTCCTTGGGAGCGTCTAAAAGTTTCACTAATATGGCATAACTAGTCACGATGCAGAACAACTGCATTAAATTATTAAATCATTGGCTAAATTTGAAAGTATTACTCTTGGCAAACTGAGTTTATGCTTATATTAGTATTTGACCTTAGAATGTGACCTTGACTAATGGTTTGGAAATGCAGATAAAAGATAGATTTTGAGAAACATTGTTGTTAATGGAGAAAATGCTGGAACCTAGAATTATTTTTATTAACCACAATATTTTCTACCGTTTAATGTATTCCCTCACAGTGATGTTTTTTTATGCCCCCCCAAGAAAAGTAATTGGGAAAACAATGTGTTGATTGAAGAAATTGCTTCTAACAATCAATTTCTTCAATGTTTTCTATCCAGGAAGTATAAAAAATCTAAAATTTCATAAACTATAAATTGTCATCTGCAACTTCTTTCAATTTGGACAAGCTAGCCTAAAATGTTTCCGTCTTGTAATGGTTTTAATCTGGATTTTGTTGTAATTTTCCAGTATATAATGAATTATCTTTGAGGTTTATTTTGTACTATTCCAAGATTTGCCCGAGTATTTACTTGACCCCAGACAAAAATATAGTTGTCATCAAGTAGAAAAGCAGCTTAAGCTCATGTTTGTCAAGATGGGCATGGTAGTTCCATGCCCCTGACCTTGGGCTTGAACTTGCATGAAGAATATTTTCACATTTTGAAGGGTGTCAAAAGAGTAATTGTGTGGTAATGGGTTAATTTTTCTTGATATATAACAAACAGAGAAGACTTGTCTGTCAAATTTTTATTATACCAAACATAACATCAGAAAAGACTTATAATAGACTTGGTTGAGCTTTGCTTGCACAAAAATAAAGAAGCCCCGTTTCTCTAGGTTTTCTCAGAATTTTGAACATACACACATTAATGGCAATAGGATTTTCCTATCATTTTGTGAAGTGTAAGCTCAGTGTTAACATACATAACCACAATGTTTCTAGAGAGCCAAGTGTTGGCAAACATAGCTACACTGTCTCTGATGAGCTAAGAGTTACAAAACACAGTCATACTGTCTCTGGTGAGCTCAGTGTTAGCAAATGTAACCTATTAGGTCAGAGTTAACAAACATAACTGTACAGCCTCCTGTGAGTTCAGTGTTTACAAACATAACTGTACAGAAAAAACATTTGGTTGGGATACTAATTTCCATATATGGAATTTATTCTGAGAACTTCTCAGAATCCTGTCAATAGAATGATTCAACCCAATTTGGAAGGAATGATCCTCAGGTGACTCTTTGTAAGTTCACATAATTATGATTGATTGATAAACATGGCATTTATGGGTGGGGCTTATGTCCATATATGGTAAACAGTGAAAATTTTGGAAATTTTGTAAATGCCTTTTCATCTGTCTGACTTATCATATGAATTTTACATAGCTCATATTGACTTAGTAAAACTGTGAAAAGTTTGAAATGAAACTTATTTGACAGGGATGGTTAAGGTTATTCAGTTTACTGAATTTCTGAAACATAATTTGTTTAATCAGTATAATCAGGTCTGTGTAGTGATACAATAGCTTAAGCGCCTCCAGTTATTAGCTCCACTAGCTGAAAGCCATCAAGCCATTATCATGGCAGTGTGTCCTTTGTGTGTCTGTGCGTGCTTCCTTTCGTCTGTCCATAGACTTTCACTTTAAAAAATCTTCTCCTCAGACAGTACTGAACAGAATTCAACCAAATTTCACAGAAATGATCCTTGGGTGACCCTTTATCAGATTCTTCAAAGAATTTTGATCGGATATCAAACATGGCTGTTATGGGCGGGGCTTATTTCCATATATAGTGAAAGCTTTGAAAACATTATCTAAGAAACCATTTGGGTGGCTTTCAACCAAATTTAGCAGAAATGGTTCTTTGGTGACACTTTATCAGATTCCTTCAAAGAATTATGAGGGGATGAAAAACATGGCTTTAATGGGTGGGGCTAATTTCATGATGAAAGCTGTAAACATCTTTATCTCAGAAACGAATTGAATGATCTCGACAAAATTTCACAAGAATGATCTTCTCGTGACTCTTTTCAGATTCCATCATTTAATTTTGATTGGTTGAAAACATGGCTTTTATGGTCATGGCTTATGCCTTATATGGTATACAGTGAATTTTTTTTAAAAAAAATAAATACTTTTTTATCTGACTTATTAAATGAATTGGCTTTTGTACAACATTGAAAAGATAAAAGTATTGAACGATTTCATTGACAAGATTTATTTGCCACACAAGGTGAATAAAATTTGGTTTATACAGACTGTACTGAATTCCTTAAAACACTATTTGCTTAATAAGTACATTCAGGCATGCTCCTCTAGTTTTAAGCATATGATATTTATCTCGATGTAAATAAGCTCTGGAATGAAAAGCACAAGGCGGTGTGTTAAACAACTGAAAGCCTACCCCTGTCATATCTGCCATTTCATCAGACGGAACTAACTTAATACCTGGCATGTCGTAAAGGCGACACATACTACCTGAATTTTTAGGTCACCTGACCAAAGGTCATGGTGACCTATTGCAATTGTGTTTTGTCAGTCATCATGGGTTGTGCGGCTGGCCTTAACTTTTTACATTTTCAACTTCTTAAGATCCCTTGGATTGATTTCAACCAAACTTGGCAGGAAGCATCCTTATGGAAAGGCACTTCAGATTTGTACACATCATGGAGTTATCTCCCCTTGGGGCTCTATAAGGGGCCAAAAAGGGTACATCTTTAAAAATCTTCTTGTCATGAATTGGCTGTCAGATAAGATTCACATTTGGTATTTAGAGTCTTTAGGGCAAGGACTATCAAGTTTGTACAAGAAAAAAAAAACTGTCAAGAAAGGGCCATGCTAGGGGGATGGGGTACATAAGCTTACATAGTGACAACTGAAAATCTTTTTCTACCAAACCAAAAGACCTACAGCTCTGATATTTGGTATGTGGCATCATCTAGTGAACCTCTATCAATATTTTATAAATTGTAACCCCAGGATCAAAATTAGCCCATACCCGGACGTCACAAGTTTAACATAGGCTTATATAGTGAAAATTTCAAAAATCTTCTTCTCCCAAACTAGAGGGCCTAGAGCTTTTATATTTGGTATTTAGCATCATCTGGTGAATTTCTATCAAGATTGTATAAATCATGGCACAAGAGACAGAATTAGCCCATTCCTGGACGTCACAAGATTCACATAGAGCTTATATAGTGAAAATTGTAAAATTCTTCTTCCCCAAAACAGGAAGGCCTAGAACTTTGATATTTGGTATACAGCATCATCTGGTGGACGTCTATCAAGATTTTATAAATTATTGCCTCAGGATTAAAATTAGCCCATTCCCAAAAGTCACAAATTTAACGAAGGCTTATATAGTGAAATTTGTAAAAATCATCTCCCAAACAGGAGGGCCTAGAACTTTGATATTTGGTATACAGAATCGTCTTGTGGACCTCTATCAAGATTTTACAAATTATTGACTCAGGATTAAAATTAGCCCATTCCCGGATGTCACAAATTTAACATATGCTTATATAGTGAAATTTGTAAAACTCTTCCTCTCCCAAACAGGAGGGCCTAGTACTTTGATATTGGTATCGTCTTGTGGACCTCTATCAAGATTGTAAAAATTAGCCTTTACTTTGTTGGGTTGAAAAGGCCAGTGCAGTCATACAGGCCCTCTTAGGACTCTTGTTTCTTTCAATGTTTGAAATAGTATAGCATACCTAGGCCATGACAACTTTGATTGAAAAAGTTTAATTTGATATCTGCACAATGTGCAATGTCATATTCAAATATAATATTTGAAATGTCATTAGGAGTTATAAGCTTTAAATCAGACTTTTTGGAAATCTAATTTTAACCATGAATCATGTTCATGGATTGTACTTTAAAAATTGAACTTGATTTATAGGATTGAAATGCGTTTTTCTTCTTATTTAACACAATTTATCACCATTAAATCAGCTGCTTATACTGCTAAAATATTTAAACCATTCATCATTATAGGAATGCTTTATGTTCAAAGTGTAAACAAGTTACTATTTGTGAGATTCATTGGATTTGAATTAATTGGTCAAAGTCGAAATTGTACCTATTTCTCATGTAGCTTATAACAATTTCATCCCCACAAAGAAGCAAAAGGGTTATATTTGTTTCACAATAATGCATTATCACATAACTTAATGCAATTGTTGCCTTGACTCAAGCAAGTGCCCTTCTATTATTTGTCACATACTTTCAGAGACAAGGTCAAAGTCACAACTAAAATTTGAAAGAAAATTCCTGTCAAAAGTTTTGTTTTAAGAAATTTCAATTTAGTCCTGACCTTCCATAGGGCTTCACTCCTAGAGATCCAAAGGTCATCATTTTAGAAAACCTTATGGAGGTCCATGAATGCATTATGCAAATTCTGAAACAATTACCAGACAACATATATAATACTGTTCAAAAATCAAAGAAGTTGCAGACAACATTTAAAGCTGATGGAATTTTAAAATACTTTTGTTAAGGTAGACAAGATTGTAGATAATAAAGAATCTGTGACAAGCATTTTCTCTATTTTCAAAAATGTTTTCAAAATGTATTTTTTGAGAATAAAAAAGTAGGATTATGTATGTCTGTGTTATATTGAAATACTGACTGCATTGAAACATTGACTGCATCTACGCTAAGCGTGTTATTGGTAGGTGTTTTCATATGTAAGAGGAGTCTTTACGTATTCTACTAATTATAGAGATTCCCTGATTAAGCCATTTTCAAAGTACATGTAGTAATAAAAATCCTTAAATATATGTAAATGTATAACTTATCACTCCTGGGGTATACATCTGGCATGCTGAGAAGGCAAATTGCTCACTAAATGATTGAAAGACACCGTGTTATATTGAAACATTGACTGCATTGAAACATTGACTGCATCTACGCTAAGCGTGTTATTGGTAGGTGTTTTCATATTTAAGAGGAGTCTTTATGTGTTCTACTAATTATATAGATTCCTCGTATTACGCCATTTTTAAAATGTACAGTTGTTTGGGGAGACAGGTTTTGAAAAATAATAAATGGAACCTAAATGGGCATTACTTCTCTCCTAACATAGTAACATCCTAATGGATTGTCCAAACCAGGTAACGCTGATGGCCATCAAGAAATAATTGGTAGAATTCAGAAGACAGTTGTAAAAGTGCAAGGTGTAGATAGAGAGAGAGTGATTTTGATTTCAAACTAAAATTTTGTTTTTTGGACAAGACAATTGACGAATCCCTGGTCCCACAAACTTAGCTCCAACAGGAAATTTTACTTTGCTATTTACCTATTCCCAGACAGCAAAATTTTAAACTGGTCCAAATTCAAAGGAGTTGCAGAGGACAATATAAAGTTGATGAAATTCTAGATTTTTTCAACTTTTTCTGTAGAAAACATTGTGGAAAATGAAGAAATTGCTTGTCACAAGCAATTTCTTCATTTTCCACAATGTTTTCCCAAATGCTTTTCTTGAGGGGCGTCCAAAAGTGTCACTGTGTGGGAATGGGTTAGACGCCTTTATATGGCAAAATTAATAGTCAGTTACCTGAAGCAAAACCTGACCTAAATGTCATAACTACAACTTGAATAAGCTGTAGTAAAAATATTCAATTCACCAATACGAAAAAAGAAAAAAAAAACATAAATGTCAGCCAATGTTGGATTCTAGAGTTTACATGTGGTCTAAATGAATGATTTGATTGATCAAATCGATTTTTTGATTGATAGTCACAATCCACCAATTCTAATGAGTGCCCACAACCTAGAGTTTGTAATAGAAATAACATAAAGATTTTCATCACATTCTCTAATCTCGATTGCTGATTATGAGCTATCATTGAAAACTATTTCAGGTGTCATTAGATTTCTCCATGAAACAGAGAAACTGGAAGAAGTATACTGTACAGAAACCAGGCCATATAACCAGGGTGCTCGTCTAACTGCCTACGAACTAGTCCATGAAAAAATGCCAGCAACTTTAATTTGTGACAGTATGGTTTCTATGGTGATGAAAAGAAAAAATATTTCCGCAGTAGTTGTTGGTGCTGACAGGGTGGTAAAAAATGGAGACACTGCCAACAAAATAGGGACTTACCAGATAGCAATCTGTGCCAAATATCATGATATTCCGTTTTATGTGGCATGTCCTACGACTACATTTGATCCAAATTTATCATCTGGCGATGAGATAGTAATTGAAGAAAGGCCTTATAATGAGATGACTTGTGTAAAAGGTGTTCAGATAGCTGCTAAAGGTATGTTTACTTATCCCCTTGCAATTCTGTTTTGGGGATATCCAAACAGGGTCATTTTTGTGTATGTCTGTGTGTGTGTCAATCTGTTTGTCTGTCCTTCAGTCAATTTTGACATTCTTGTGGTCTATGCATATAAGTAGCTCTTCATGAGATAAAGAATTTTATTGAGTTCACAAGGTAAAAGGTCAAGCTCACAAGGTCATATTTTTATGTAAGCCTGTGGCCTCCCTACAAGTCATTTTTCATACAATCTATTTCAAACTTTGCATGTATGTAGCAAGGTATCATTTTGATTTTTGGGGTCAAGGTCACACGGTCAAATTTTGTTTTCACTTTGCGGCTCCTCTACAGGTCTTCCATTCTCTTTCAAACTTTGCATGTGAGAAAGCAGTTTAGAGATGATATCAGCAAGTTAAAGGTCAGGGCTTTGTTCATTTATGGACATTGCCTAGTTTGGTGGTATATTTTTCTTCGCATTTTTCTAAATGACAATTGATAGCACCAACTTGAAACTTGTTGTGGAGGTTCACCATGATTAGATGTAACATTTAAAAAAAAAATCAGATAACTCCAAGGTCTAGGTCACAGTTCAAGGTCAAACATTGAAATTAAGCAATTCCAGATAATAGCTCCATCAATTATGGAGGGATTCGGTATACTTTTACACAATTATTCTCTAGCATGAGTAGATGGCCAATTTGAAACAGATAGCTCCAAGGTGAAGGTCACATTCAAAGATCAAAAGTTAAAATGTCTAGAGCATAGCTCGTTCAATCATAGAAAGATTTCAATATAACTTGTCACAAGTGTTCTCAGTCATGAGAAGATGTTTCATTTGAAAAAAAATAGTATAGCCCCAAGGTCACAGATCAAGGTCAGATGTTGAAAATAGCCATGCCTGGAGCATAGCTTCTAATATTATGGATTGAATTCAAAGTAACTTTACACAATAGTTCTCTAGTTGTGGGATTTAAAACAAATCTTCAGATAACTCCAAAGTCAAGGTCACAGCTCAATGTTGAACCTGAAATTTAGCTTTTCCAGAACATAGATCCTTCGATTATGAACAGATTTTGAAATATCTTTACATTATAGTTGTCTATCACAAGTAGACGTGTCATTTGAAAAATTTACCTATAGTTACAAAGTCAAGGTCATAACTCAAGATCAAGCATCAAAATTAAGCATGTCCAGAGCTCCTTCAATTATAGATGGATTTCAATATAACTTGTCACAATCGTTCTCAGTCCTGAGTAGATGTGTAATGTGAAAAAAAAATCAGACAGGTCAAGATCAAAGCTTACAGTCAAACATTAAATTAAGCATTTTTGGAGCGTAGCCTCAAAAATTATTGACTGATTTCAACATAAACTTGCACAGTTGTTCTGTATTGTGAGTAGATGTGCCATTTGAAACAAATTTTCAGATAGCTCCAAACTCAAGGTCACAGCTCAAGGACGTACAGTTAAATTTAGCATATCTTAATATACTGGCATATGTTTCTGTTAGTCTGTCGGAACCCTTTTCCCTGTTTATTTTATACTTTTTGTGATAGGGTCATATTTGCTGCATAATCTGTCTCTGACGGCTCTTGTTTTATGTCTTAGTTAATTTTCAGACATTGTCTGGTAAAGTGGTATTTTTTCGATGTATTTTTATGATCAACTAGTAATAGTATCAGCTTGAAACTTGTTGTGAAGGTTCAGCTAAGGTTCCTACTTGGTCCTTACTGAATTTAGATCTGCATGATATCTGCTTGCGATGAGTGAGACAAAGTTGTCACTATGACAAGTCGGTGAAAGTGCGTTAGTCCTTTAGTCCTTCTGTCTGAATTTGTCCGGACAATTACTTTATGGATGGATTTCAATATAACTTGGTTCAATTATTCTCTATAATCAGGAGATTTGCCATTTTAAAGAATTTTTGGTATAGTTCTAATGTCAAGGTCACAGCTCAAGGTCAAACACTAGAATTGTGTATGTCCGGACAATTACTCCTACATTAATGGATGGATTTCAAAATAACTTGGCACAATTATTCTCCATCATGAGTAAATGTGCCATTTGAAAGGATTTTTGGGATAGTTCAAATCTCAAGGTCACAGCTCAAGGTCAAACACCAAAATTGTGATTGTCAAAAATCCTACAATTATGGGTGGATTTCAAAATAAATTGGCACAATTATTCTCTATTATGAGTAGATGTACCTTTTGAAATAATTCTTTGGATAGCTTCAAGGTCAAAGCTCAAGGTCAAAAACTAAAATTGTGCTCTTCTGGATCATGATGCCTACAAAACTTTGCGGGCTCAACAGCTGTTGTCCTTCGACAACCATCTAGTTTTTATTATCGGACATTTTCTTATATAGTGTTATATCTTTGTAGCATTTTCTCAGCAATTATTCATGGTGTCAGCTTGAAACTTGATGTGGAAGTTTAGCTTTGGCTCCTGCAGGTTACCTAGTTATCTACATTCTGTTTTATGTCTGACTTTAATTTGGAATATTGCTTGGTAAAGCATTATATTTTTGTTGCACTTTTCTCAGCAAAGCCAATATGTAGTTCCCAAACAACTGCATCATGAAATTGGCTGATGGGCATTTAATGATGTATACCCAAACATATAATTTGATTGACTGATTGATTGTTTTTAAATGATATGGCAGAGGGGGGATACAGAGTTTCTCATATATTTTATGTGAAAAGGGTGACATTCCAAGGTTTTTCTCGCACACAATTTCAATTGTTGATGTGAGATATGTTTAAACATCAAAACTATGTACTTCAATACTACAAAAGTAAGAATTTTATTGAATATTTTATCATATTGAATGGACATCTTGCAGTGTGTCAACAAAATTAGCTGCGCATGTGTAAGCCTCGTTTGCGATTTCAGTAAAACAAAATCCTAACCGGCCAGGTTTCCTGTGTATTTACCAAAAATCGATGTATACCCGTCAGCTTTGTTAAAGCTGGCAGTGGTACCAGTTTACACTTTGAAGAGCTCTTGTGATAATTTGTATGAATTTAACCATTTCCCCCACAACAAAAATTTAGACTGGTCCAATCGAAAGGAGATGCAGATAACATTTTTTAAGTTAATGAACATTTAGATATTTTCAACTTTATGGGTAGAAAACATTGTGTAAAATGAAGAAATTGCTTGTAGCAAGTAATTTCTTCAAGTTACACAATGTTTTCCCAATTAATTTTCTTAGGGGGCATCAAAAAGTGGCATTGTATGGGAATGGTTTAATAATTCAGACCTGTTAAGTCAAAAAGGACTATGTTGAGAGTGTAAAAAGAACAGACCTCATTCAGTCTATCAAAATTGTTCATGCAGATAACTGATTACTCTTCTCATTTTTGACATCTTTTCTAAATGTTGAATTGTCATTCTGTGAACTTAACCTCTTCTTTTAATATAAACCAAAATAAAACCTTTGTTTATTCAGACATCTTTTTGAAATATTTGTTTTAATGAACTCTTACCACATTACCAGAAGACAAAATTTTAGACTGGTCCAAATTAAAAAAAGAGTTGCAGATGACATTGTCAGTTTATTAAATTTTACATTTTTCAACTTTATGGGTAGAAAACATTATGGAAAATGACGCAATGTTTTCCCAATTTCTTTTCTTGAGGGGTGCCCAAAAGCGTCATTGTGTGGGAATAGGTTAAATGATCCTATTTAGTGTTACAGGTGACAAACAGCTGGTCTATTTGTTTATCATGCTGAATAAAATCATTCTGAAAAACTGCCTTCAAATCAAAGGGGTGAAAGCTCTGGAACCATGATCAATGCTTCTGTTGAAAAAAAAAATTCAAAACAACTGCCCTGAAACATGATGTGAACTCAGATCAGACTGGGATCAGCTTGACAAGGATAATTTATTAGCTTATCCATGTATAAATCATCAAATAGTTATTATTTTATGAAGTACAATGTGTGTATAGGAGCTTGCAGCCTGGTCTGTTTCTAGGTGGCTACTCGCACGCGCTATATATTCATAAAATTTGAATTTTCCTCTTTAGGATTCTATGGGATGGTCTGACGGGATTTCTGAAGAACAGAGAGACAAGTCCTGTAAACAATACGTTCTTTAATTTGGTCTGAGCTATGTAGGCTGAGATATGTTAATACAAATTCTTTACGAATATCAATTATAATATTCATAATTTCTAATTATTTATCAAACTTTAAATAAAAATTCACAATCAAATTTTTAATTGTAATGAAAAGCTAGGTACATATAAGAGACCCCTTTCACTGAATTTTTTTTGCAAATAGGATGTCTTATCAACTAAGCTAAATGTAAACCTGTGCACTTCCTTGATACAGCATTATCGCAGCGAACTACACAGGCAATGACGTAGGTAACTATTTTGGCTCAATCTTTTTCCAACGTACTGAAAATTGTTTGTATAGAAATGAGGAAGAGGGACTTAAAAACAATTTCTACCACTCTGCAGGTCACAATTATGGCTAAATCTTTCTCAAACTTGCTTAAAAAGTGTGTAAAGTCATCAGAAAATCCCTATTGATATAGAGACATTCTGTCTTGCATCACAGGAAAAGTGGCTTTATTGACAATTACCTTGTTACCATTCTAGAGGTCACAATTTTTGCTCAACTTTTCTCAAACTAACTATATAAGCATATCAATGGTTCAGCTGCTTCAGCACGAAACAGTTGTAACTTCCTATATGTTTATACGCAGTTACAACTGTTTCGCGCTGAACCATCGATATATTGTCATGAAAGAAGTACCCTGTTGACTATTGGAGGAGTTGACATGAATGGCGATCGCAATTTTCTTCTCATCCAACCACAACCTTTTGCTTTTATATCCATTTGACTCTGTAAAATATCTCATTGTTTTAGAATTAGCTCACTCATCAGCTTGAGAAGGTGTATTCAGGCAATCTTGGCCCTTTAACCCATTCCAACACAGTGGAATTTTAGACCGGTCCAAATTGAAAGGAGTTGCAGACGACACTTTCAAGTTGATGGAATTTTAGTTTTTTTCCTCTTTTTGGATAGAAAACATTGTGGATAATGAAGAAATTGCTTGATCCAAGCAATATCTTCATTTTCCACAATGTTTTCCAAAGCTTTTTCGTTGAGGGGCGTAAAAAGGAGCGATTGAGTGGGAATGGGTTTATAAACTACTAATTTATCTTCTTTCTGTGCTAGAGAGTTCAAGTAATTTTGTGTTGCAAACTCCTCCTACGATTTTGCTTCAAAAGTAATAAAACTTTATACCTACATTTATCTCATGTTGAAGTTTTGCAAGGCACTTTTTTCTCTTCAACTTAGACATTTTTATGCCCCTGCATCGATAAGATCGGGGGCATATTGTTTTACTGGTGTCTGTCTGTCTGTCTGTCTGTCTATCTATCTGTCTACAAAACTTAACCTGCCAACTAAACATTTTCCTATAACTTCAACCCTGATTAAGTTACAATGCTAATATTTGGTATGTAGAAAGGTCTCAACAAGGTCAAGGTCAAAATTGTAACTCTTTTCCATAAAACAAAGGGAAAAAAACAATAAAAATCACCTGTTTCTAAAGAATTCCTGTTTCAGGGGCATAGTGTTTCACAAACACATCTTATTTTTATAAACACTGGTAAGGGTATTAGGTCATTTTTTCATAAACACTGGTAGGGGTATTTATACACCTCCTGTGACAAGTTCTTGTTTTGGCTGTAGTTCACTTTGTTTTGAGTTTTAGGTGGTGGCCATAGAGCAGTTGGTATTGTGTCAGACTCTTAATCATGGGGTTACTGGTTTGATCTTCGGTCGCGTCAAATATCCTTTTTATTCCCCGCCATTTCGGCAAAGGGGATATAGTAATGATCTCCGTCCGTCATTTGGTCTTTAAGCTTGTCTGGAGCATATCTCCTAAAGTATAAATGTTATCAACTTGAAACTTCATAGATGGATAGATCTCATGGAGGGGAAGTGCAGTGCACAAGAACCACAGCTCTTGTTTGCATAATTTTGGAGTTATTGCCTTTTGTTGTTTTAAAGACTTAGATTTTGTCCGGGGCATATTTCTGAAAGTATAATAGCTATCAACTTGAAACTTCATAGGTGGATAGATCTCGTTGAGCAGAAGTGCAGTGTACAAGAGTCACAACTCAGACTACTATCAAGCTTTTACAGGGGGAGATGGCCATGTCCAATATGGCTCTTGTTGACATTTGTCTCCCACCAATGGGTGGATATGTTGAACTGTTGAAATGGGTTTAACCCATTCCCACTCAATCCCTCCTTTTTACGCCCCTCAGCGAAAAAGCTTTGGAAAACAGTGTGGAAAATGAAGAAATTGCTTGGATCAAGCAATTTCTTCATTATCCACAATGTTTTCTATCCGAAAAGACGAAAAAAAATTAAAATTCCATCAACTTGAAATTGTTGTCTGCAGCTCCTTTCAATTTGGACCGGTCTAAAATTCCACTGTGTTGGAATGGGCTAAATCCCATACAATCAGTCAATCTGTTAAAAGTCCCTGATGTATCTCTAAACCAGGTGCCACTGTATAAACTAGGTGCCAATTATATAGCTTGTCTTTGTGTTTGTTTCAGGTATTAAGTGTTTCAACCCAGCATTTGATGTTGCTCCTGCAGAGTTGATAACTGGTGGCATCATTACAGAACATGGAGTTTATAAACCAGAGGAAATCTACGATCAATTAAAGAGACTTATTTCAAGCTGATTTTGTATGAGAAGTTTAATGAAATTATCCAAGAAAGCACTACTATTATTGTTTAACCCTTTATCAGATGGCAAAATTTTAGACTCATGCAAAGTGGTAAAATTTTGCAGACAGCGATTTTAAGTTGATGAAATTTTGTAACTTTTCCTCTGTTTAAATAAGAAATATTGTAGAAAATGAAGCAAAGATGGGGGACATAAGCTTACATAGTGACAACTTTGAAAATCTTTTTCTACCAAACCAAAATACCTACAGCTCTGATATTTAGTATGTGGCATCATCTGGTTGATCTCTATCAAGATTGTATAACATTATGGGCCCATAGTCATGATTAGCCCATCCCCAACCGTCACAAGTTTTAGATAGGGCTTACATAGTGGAAAATCAAAAATCTTCTACTTCAAAACAGGAGGGCTTAGAGCTTTGAAATTTTGTATACAGCAATGTATGGTGGACATTTATCAAAATTTATAAATTATGATCACAGGGACAAAATTAGCCTGTTCCTGGACATCACAAGTTTAACACAGGCTTGTATAGTGAAAATTGTTTTCTCCAAAACAGAAAGGTCTAGAGCTTTGGTGGACTTTTATCTATTTTGTGCTTTTTAGACTCAGGTGAACGATAAGGCCCTATGATCCTCTTGTTATGGACATATGGCTTGGTTTTCAGTCACATTTACAACAAATTTTGGTCTCCCATCAATGGTTAGATAACCGTAAACCCAAGTGTGATGAGCAGCTGGAGCCTAGGAGAGGATGTGATGGTATTTCTAGTCTGAGTAATACTAGGAATACATGGTTAGGTGCTCCAGCAGCATTATAACGGAAATTCTGTTAAAACAGGCTGTAAACCTCATTTAAACAAACAAAAATCAATGAAAATCAATGAAAAAAATAGAAAATAGGGCTCACATGATATAATTCTTCTATTCAATATGATTCCTGTTCTGGATTGTAATTTTGTTTCAAATCAACCGACCACTTTAAGAATTGATAGATATATCATGTTTAAAAGTAAATCCATGAGGTGTTGTTTTTTTGTTTGCTCACCTGATCACAAAGTATTCAAGGTGAGCTTTTGTTGTCTAGCTGTGTCCGTCGTCAGTCATGTGTCAACATCTTGTGTGCAATTTAGAAGCCACAATTTTTGCTAAAATGTGTTGGAATGTTTTCTCCACGAAATCTCGGACAAGACCAATTTTGGATTGTATTGGGTAAAAAAATAGGTCACTGGGTCGAATTTCAGAAAAATCTTGTGCGCGCTATGGAGGTCACATTTTTGTCTCAAATGTATAGATATTTCGTTGGTCTGCATGATATCTAGGTCAATTTTGATATTTGGTTAATAGGGGTCAAAAACTAGGTCACTAGATCAAATCTTATTTGTGCATTCTAGATACCACATTTTAGTTTCAAATTAAATGATATTTGGTCAGAATGTCTGTGTCTATAATATCTCAGACCAAATTCTCATTTGGGTTGCATTGGGTAAAAAAAGGTCCCTTGTTCAAACTTAGAAATACCTTGTGTGCACTCCAGAGGTCATATTTTTTGGCTCAATTAAATTGAAATTTGGTCAGAAAGTTTATTTGCATAATATCTTGGTCAGGATCAATATTGGGTTATGTGGGGTCAAAAACTAAGTCACTAGGTCAAATCCTAGAAATAATCTTCAGTGCACTCTAGAGGCCAGTTTGTTTTGTTTTTTTCTCTCAAACCAAGTGATATTTGGTCAGAATGTTTGTGTCCTTGATATCTCAGCCAAGCTCAAATTTGGGTCTCGTCGGGTCAAAACTAGGACACTAGGACATATCTTAGGAATACCTTGTGTTCACTCTAGAGGTCCCATTTTTGGCTCAAATGAATTGATACTTGGTCAGAATGTTAGTGTCGATGATATGTCAGCCAAGATCAAATTTCAGTACCTTCACACTCCAGAGGCCACATTTTTGGCCTTATTTTGTTAATATTTTGTCCGAATGTCTGTTTTCAAAATATCTCAACCATGTTCAAATTTGGGTCAAAAACTAGGTCAAATCTGAGAAAGACCTTGTTTAGACGCCACATTTTTTACTGAACTGACTGGGTATTTAATAAGATGTTTGACTCAATAAAAATCTTTGCCAAATTTGATATTAGGTCACATGGGCTCAAAGGTCGCAAGGTATTATATAAAGAAATCTTCTTTCTAATTTACTTGTTACTTTTCTTGCACAATTACCTTGAAACTATATAAGAATGTCTGTTCTTGATTCTTTATAAAAGATTTGATATCGTTTCACTGTTGGCTAAAATGAGGTCACTTGTGCTATTTTACGTTAATAGTCAGCGACTCCGGTGTGAGCTTTATGGCCAAGATATTGACTCAGCTTTCTACCTCGATTCCGAGAGCGTATGCGGTTTTTAGCTGGACTATTTGAAGAATAGGAGGGGCTGTTCTAGTAACCCCGGCATCGGCGTAATACTGTAGTTAAAGGTTTAAATGCAAGTTTCTGTTACAACTAATGCTATTGCTCTGAAACCTTTTATATGCCTTTGTACCCATAACATCCCCAAGACAAATACTGATTATGCTGACATTCATTTTAGTGAAATTATGAACCCTTTATCGATTTAAAAAGTCTTGCATGCAACTGTCTTATCTATATTTCAGTGTTGCCAATGGACTGACACAATGTACATACCTTTGAGTCCATAAAATCCACCACATAGTAAATGTTTATTTCTCTGAAAATCATTTTTGTAGACATTTGACCATGTTTTCCATTGTACAAAATCTTTGATGGAGACAACAACGTTGATTGTACTGCAGTAAAATGTTAGATTAATCCAGTGTACATTATGACTCTTGTCGAGTTGTAGAAACTGTTATACGAGTCCTGTTTCGATCTTGAATACTCGATTTGAATCGCAGTTACGTTACAACCGGATCGGATGTCATACCGAGCTGTTGTGCTTACTTTCCCTTACAACCAAATAAACACAACATAGCGGGAATGCTCCGTTCAACCCGCGTAAGGTCAACTGGCGTCGTCTATTCTTTCAGTCAAATGAATATTAAACCCAGATTCTCAGCCTGTGCGTCTAAGCAGTAACGTTATTTTTCCTTATGGATGTTGAAATAAATGAGGACATTTATAACCAATTAAACAATTGCGGCAGTCAATCAAGGAATCTATTGACCAATTAAATCATTCATTCAGCCCGGAGATGTGAACTCCACATTGACCCCCATTTGTGTGAATCATTTTTGTTGGTTTTGCGACTTAAGCGTCGTGATTGCAGCTTTTTCAAGCTGTGGTTACGACGTTTAGGTCGCCTTCCAACCATTCTACTTTCTTGTTACATGCTACAGGCAATACATTTCGAAAAAATAAAGCCGTTTAAAATCATAGCGAGACTTTCCTTTGGAGTCAGCGGGCGTGGCCAAAGAAGTAAGTGAGTTGGGCCAGCGATTGGTCAATTGTGCACCTCTAAATGTTCGTTCGTTTTGATGGTATCGTAATATTTTGTGAGGCTGTTTCATTACGGCCTTAAATAACTGCATTATTTTATCACCTGCCAGATTGTCAGCTCGATTAGCTCAGTTGTTAGAGCACTTGACTTCAAACCTCAAGATCACGGGTTCGAGCCCTGGGCTGACCATATCAACTAACAAACTAATTGTCTTTCGGATGAGACGTTAAACCGAGGCCCCGTGTGACGGTGCTATCCACCGAGCACGTTAAAGAACCAGGCGGAGCTCTCAGCAGTTTCGTCCTGTATCCTTGCACTATCCCCCGTAACAACTAACCGTCCTCTGGGGTCGTCGCGCATATGGGCATGTGCTACGGTATCGACGATAAATAAACGGAAATACACACTCACCTGCCAGGCTTTGCACTAATGGCCGTCCAACCGATAGGATTGAAGAAATTTGAAATATTATATGATTGGTCAAAGTTTATATGTTGATTTTTTTATTCGTTAAGTATATAAATGTAACCGTTTGGTCATTATGTAATATAAATGTGTTAATATTTGTAGAAAACGGAAGGATTCTTAGGTTACCTTTTGTAACATTCTGTCAATATTTTTTTTAACTAATGATAACATGTTGTTTTCTTGTCGGAGGCACTAAGCCTATTAGGCTGAAACTTGACGGGGTAAAATTCTACTAAAGTTCGTGAAATGATTGAATCCCATCACAAAAACTGTCTCACGTTTGTCTTCTGTAGTGAAATAAAGTATGACTATTTTAACCCTTTCCTGTTCAAGCGCTGGATTTTACGTTACAGGCATTGATAATTTTTGAAAACATTAAAGAAAAAGAAAAAATGCCATTTTGGCTCAACCGAAGCACCTTCTATTTTACACATCTTTACAAGTCTTCTCCTGACAAGCCGCCGTCATAGTTGGTAGCGCGTCGGACTGTCTATCTAGATGTCCCGGGTTCGATCCCCGACGGCGGCACTCATCCAGTCCGACTATTTGTCTCTCACCAATGGGTCGATAATCGTAGACCTAAGCGGAATAGCAGCTGGAGGCTAGGAATGGATGTAATGGTAGTACTGGTGTGAGTAATACCAGGATTCCATCGTTAGGTGCTCCAGCCGCCGCGATATAACTGAAAGTTTGTTGAAAGCCCATTCAAACAAACATACTTATCCTGACAAACGCTAAGTCACAGAATGCTAACATTTTGCATGTAGTATAAACTATTGACCTACTGAAAATGATATTTACATGATACCACTGGGAACCCGTTCGGGCTAAGCTACATAGAAATAAGAAAAGAATATTTTCAAGACAATCTTTTAGGCCGAATGTTTAGTATTATGCATTTGGCATGCATGATTTTCCTGGGTTCCATTATATGTCAACTGTTTGGCACAACTAGGATAATTCGTGTAACTGTATTAAAATTTGGAATTGTTACTAAGGTGGGCGATTTAGGACCATCATGGTCCTCTGGTTTACACATGTTCACTGGTTGGTGTTTTACCAAATCCATTTAAGAAAATTTGGCTGATAAAAATTCAGTATAATTTTGAAAGCTGGTCTCATTGTCGGATGTCATATGAAGCTAGTTGACAGACACGGGCTCTCTTTGGCCTCTTGTCATCGATATAATACCTCGAGAGCTTTTAAACATGATTTGTGGGGAAGCGGGTTAACCCTTTACTATTCCGCAAAATGATATGCCTGTCCAAAGCTTTTGCAGAGGAAATTTAAAGTGGGTTTCATTGAAAAATAACTATTCAATAGGGTAGAAAATATTGTGGAAAAGAAAAAAATGCATGTTACAATTTCTTCTTTTCTGCATTGTTTTCTTTATATTAAATTCACAGGGACGTAAAAACCAGGGTTTGAACAGGAAAGGGTTAACCCACATAAATGCCAATGTATTATTCGTATGAATTTAATCGAAACCATCATGGACACTTTCTTTATAAATGTTCAAGGGTTGGTGTTCTTCTAAGTTCATTAAACAAAATTTGAATTATAGAAATTGAGAATAGCTTATTGAACAAATTTTATCTCTAATGCATCACTTAACCCATTCCCACACAGCAAAGTTTTAGACTGGTCCAAATTGAAAGAAGCTGCAGACGACAATTTCAAGTTGATGGAATTTTTTTTTTTCATCTTTTTGGATAGAAAACATTGTGGATAATGAAGAAATTGCTTGATACAAGCAATTTCTTCATTTTCCACAATCTTTTCCAAACCTTTTTCCTGAAGGGCGTAAAAAGGAGGGATTAAGTGGGAATGGGTTAAATTTCATCATAATTTTGAAAGCCTGTCTTATTGGAGGAGTTCGTACACAGCCAGTAAACCGACATCTCGGTGCGCGAGCAAAATGACGTAACTACAGCTTTATTAAATATGTAGCAACGATGTATGATCGCGCACCGACGCCAGGCTCCATTGTTCTTGATAGAATACCTCTAAACAAGTTTTTGTGTGGTAGTTGGTTAACCCACATTAATGTCAATGTACCATTCGTATGAATACAATCGAACCTTGTTGACGCCAAAAAATAAATTTTAATAATCTTGCGATTCATGAATAATTAAGTTGGTATTGCGAAGGACTATAAAGCGTGTGCTTTGAATTAATTTTCGGTAATAGTGTGACTCGAGCCATTTGAAGTTTGACCTTGTATATGATTTTTGACCTTCAGTGATTTGATCTTTTTTTTTAAACCTACAAGTATGTCGTGCTGATAGGAGCCATTATCATTATTTATGAAAAAACTGACACTGAATGCAAAAAGGAGCCTTCTGGGCCCGTATTCAACAAACTTTTTTAGAATGCGTTGATGATTACGGGCCCAAGAAACAACAAATATTTTGATATATATTTGAGACCCGTCATTAGTCGAAATGGAAATAGTTTGATCGCTGGCCACGCCCACTGACCTTCGACAAGGCATTTCAACTGAGATATAAAAAGATCTTAGTTTGCAAACTGTTTGTTCATTGGTACAAGATAAAGAGCAAATCGTTTGTTAGCTACATAAACGTTGTAGCTACAGCTTGAGCAATCAACAACAACAAACTAACAAAAAATAACATAAAGGTCGGAGTTCAAAGATCTTTTCCGGTCTGAATAATTGATATGTCTATCGATTTTTCGATTGTCAGCAACGTTCCTTCAATTTCTAATTGATACAAAAAATTAAACTTATTCAAGCTGTAGTTACGACGCTCAGGTCGCCAACCAACAATCTTCCTTTTTTATTACATGCTACTCGCTATGAATTTTGCAAAGTTACACCGTTAAATATCGTTAAATATCGCAATGTGTGTGACCAGGGGATTCAGTAGGTTGGGCCAGCGATTGGTCATTCTAGAACGATTATAGGCAAAGATCAGATACAAGTGTATTTGCGTACATAGCAAAATCAACAAGTACACAAATAATTTTGGTTGACCGTATTTGATCGATAAGCTTACAAAAACATGGTTACCTACAAATCGCATTCGATTGTAGTTACAATACTTCAGTAGCCAAGGGATTATTCATATTTTCTGGCTGGATGTTTTCTATATCAAACCTTTTTTAGTTCCTAGCATTTATGAATATATATATGAAGTCGAATTAGGTTAGCTTATTGATGTGTCTCTACTGTCAAAAATTATTTGACCTATCAAGTTATTCGTTTATAAGTCAATAGTAAACTCCGACATTTACGACGAGCAGTTTTTGTTTGTTTGGCGACTAAAAGACCGTGACCTCAGCTTGTTCGGGCTATAGTTACGACGTTTGGGCCCTCAACCCATACCACTGACTAAAAACTTAATGCAAACAAACGTAGTTTGATATCTCAACATCTCAATAATTCAGATTTGACGGAGGTCAGTGGGCGTGGCAAGCGATCCGTTAATTCGAACATCTAAGTTGTGATTCAGAAATTATTTTAATTATGGGGTACTTTAAATCGAACCAAGGAGATGCAATATAGAGATTTACAAAACACCAATCAAGGAGGCCTTCGATGTATGCGGATCAGTAATTTACTCATAAATAATTGTTTGAAATGTCAACTTGCACTTATCTTTGTCAGCATGTGGTCTTTGAACGATAAACCCATTCCCACACAATCCCACTTCTACGCCCCTTAGAAAGCATTGTTGAAAATGAAGATTTTTTTTGTTACAAGTAATTTCTACACTATCCACAATCATTTCTAAGACAATTATTTTATGAAATTTAGTCAACTGTAAATTGTCGGCGTTTTGTTGTTGCTGTTTTTTGTTTGTTTTGGGTTTTTGTTTGTTTTGTATTGCATTGTTTGTTGTTTTGTTTTTTATTAGTCTGAAATTTCGTTGTCTTGTAATTGGTATATGATAATGCCCGAATCCTAGAATCTTGCAAGGCGCTGTTTACGACGTCTTACTTGGTTATCCTGTCCCGTTCGCAGTACTCTTCGATAATGAATTAGTACATGTTCTCCAGTCTATTACGGCTCGTGGTCGCCGATCTAGAATGTATGCTTAATATCCCAGCTATCTGTCCGGTGCTATTTTAATAAGTGGCCGATCGCCGTTTTCATCAGAAAAAATATCGATAGGCCAATCAATCGTATTCTTTAAGAGTCGGAAAGTGAACTTTGGACTCCAACATTGGTAAAAATTTAAGAGGGGCCTCTTTTTTGCTTTAATGACTTGTTCAAGTATAGTTTCGAAGTTTTGGCACCAAACAACCACTTTAAATTCGTGCCAAATATCATCGATTGATATTCAAAAATCGAACGAGTGGATATGACCAGCGATCCGTCAATACTTTAATTAATCCTTGTCATGCTGTATAAAATACCTTACTGGATTGATGTTAAAATCAAAGGACTGAAAGCACTGATAGAACTTGTTGTTCAAAAATCAACTTTTCTTTAGGAAATCAATTTCATAAACAATTTCGGCAGGAAAAGTATAAGCAGGAGATGTAGATCAAGATCAGACTGCACTTATGTGCAGGCTGATCTTGGTCTACACCTCCTGCCAAAACCGGAACATTCCGGGTTCAGCATGACAAGGGTTAATCAGGAAGGCGAGATAATCGACGGTGATGGGCTACTCTTATACCAGCTTGAGAGTGAAGATCCAAAAAACTTAGGCCCATTCTCATATAGAGGCGCTTTTAAATGCCAACAAGAAAATAATCTGTGGAAAACATTGTGGAAAATGAAGAAATTGCTTGTCAGAAGCAATTTCATCATCAGCCACAAAGTTTTACTACCCCAAAATGCAAAAAGGTCTAAATTTCATCAACTAAAATTTGTCGTCTGCAACGTCTTGGACAAGTGTAAATTTTTGTTGTCTGGTAACAGATCAAAAGTGACACTCAATAGCAGCTTATGACACATTCAACAATGTTGCGCCTTCAAGAGGTACTAAAACAAAAAGCTTAATTATCAAAATCAAGCCTCTTAAACTTTTAGACTGGTCCAAATTGAAATAGATTACAGACGACAATCAGAATTGGATGCAATTAGAAATTAAACCATCCTATTTGGTAGAATTTTCCCTTTTCCACAATGTTTTCTCATGCACAAAATCATAGTGCCGTAAAATCCGGGGTTTATACGGGAAAGGGTTAAAGAAAATATAAATAAACTAACAATGGTGAATAGAAACTATTAAAAAGCAGTGTATTTGCTATTTTATCGTCGTCATATTTGTAACAAAGCTTCTTAAGGATAGAGGACATGTTTCTGATACTTAGGTAATCCCGAATATGGTGCTTTCCGAGTTCCATCGATACTGCTTTTTAGCTCCACTGGCCTAAATCCAGCGAGCTATTTTCATGGTATTGTGTCCGTCGTGCAGTCGGCCGTCCCTCCATCTGTAAACGTTTACTTTAAAAATTTTCTCCTCAGAAAGTACTACACCAAATTTAACCGAATTCCTAAGAAATTATCCTTGGGTGACCCTTTATCAGATTCCTTCAAAGAATGTTGATAAGATAAAAATTTTGATAGGCAGGACTAATTGGCATACATGGTGAAAGCTTTAAAAAATCTTCTCAGAAACCAGTTGGTGAATTTCAACCAAATTGTACAGGAATGTTCTGTACGTGACCCTTTATCGGATCCCTTAAAAAAATTGATCGGATGAAAAACATGGCTATAATTCCCACATAGGGTGAAAACTTTGAAAATGTACTCAGAAACCATTCGATGGATTTCAACCAAATTTTACATGAATGGTCTTTGGGTGACCATTTATCATATTCTTCAAAGAATTTTGATCGGATGATAAACATCGCTAGAAGGGTCGGGACTAATTTCAATATATGGTGAAAGCTTTGAAAAACCTTCTCAGAATTGAGTCGATATGTTGGAGGCTTTAAAAAAATATTTCAGAAACAAGTTGATGGATTTCAACCAAATTTTAGAGCAATGTTCCTTGGGTGAACCTTTATCGGATTCCTACAAAAAAATGATCGGATGAAACAGATAGCTTTTATTGGCGGTGCTTATTTCCATAAAAGGTGAAAACTTTGACAATCTTCTCAGAAACCAATAAATGGATTTCAACCAAATTTTACAGGAATGGTCTGTAGATGATCCCTTATCAGATTCCTTCAGAAGAGTTAGATCGGAAAAATAACAATACTTTAATGGGTGGAACTAATTTCCATACAACATGAAAGCTTTGAAAATCTTCTCAGCAAAATAATTTCAAGCAAACTTCACAGGAATGATCCTCAGATGACCGTTTTCAGATTCCTTAAAAGGATTTTAATGTAAAAAGCGAGGCTAATCTCCATATATGGTAAAAGCTTCGAAATTTGTTCTCAGAAACCAATTTTTTGATATCAACCATATTTCACCATAATTATCTTCTGGTGATTCTTTTTCAGATTCCATTAATAACATTTGCTTGTTTGAAAATATGGCTTTAAAGAGCGTGGCTTATGTCCATACATGGTATACATTGATTAATATTAATACTTTTCCATCTAACTTAGTAAATTAATTGAATTTTGTAAAATAATAAAAAGCTTGAACATTCAAAGATTACATTGACAGGATTCATTTGCCTTGAATATGATTTGGTTTATATTGAATTCCTGTGAAAAAAGTATTAGCTTAATCAGTACAATCAGGCCTGTGGAGCGATACTGGCGCCAAGGCACCTCTAGAGGTTTTTATTTGTTGTTGTTGTTTGTTTGTTTTGGGTTTTGTTGTTGTTGTTGGGGGGGGGGGGTAATAAATTATTAAATCTATAATAGATGGTCTATGACTGCAATATGTGTCGATGGGATGAGTATGCAAATGACGGATCGCTGATCATATCCCACTAAGCTCCAACAGGAAGTTCCAATTCGATATTAAACATCGTAAAAAAAAAGTAAAATTGTTGGTTGGTCACCTAAACCGCTTAAATAAGCTGTAATGACGACGTATAAGTCGCCATACTAACAGAAGTGCTTACCAATGTTGGAGTTCAAAGTTCTCTTTCGGTATAAATGAATATTTTGAAAGATTGTTTGATTGACTGACACCCATAATTCGTCAAATTCCAAAGACAAGGTACGTATTGTTATGATCATGAGGACTGTGATAAGCCTCCTACGCTGGCAAATGGTGGACAATTGTTCGTTTTAAGGTCAGTTTATCTGATCATTGAGTGAACAACTAAAGCTCTTTTTTTGCACGAGTGGCGGAAAATAAACTTTATTTGTTCACGAAAATAGTTACAAATTGATTTTTCACAAAAGCAAACAATCATTGTATTTCTTAGATTTAAGATAAGACAAATAAGACCTTATCTTGGGAGGGGAGGGGATTTTTCCCAAATATTTTTTTCGTTTCGCAACCGAAATACGTAGCAATCTAATGACGTCATAAGTTTTTCCCCCGCGAAGACGAGGTTCGATAGTATGCGAATGAACGGAAGCAGCGTTCAATCTTCTAAATAGTAAGGTTATCAATGTCTAATGGACTGTTGGCTATCTTTCTGTGAATCTTTGGAGCTGTTTCCAAACTTGAAGAGCGTGGCATGATCGCTTGAATTCAGCGGAATTGGGATATAATGTTCGTGGGTTGATAAACATTTTTAACAACAGCTTGAACAAACTTTTGGGCGCTCACCGACAATAAGCCGCAATAGTTGTCCTATATGGCGCCTTTCTTTGAATGTCATGTGATTTTAAAGAACGGCCGGAAAAGAATATAAAATGTGCTGTTTCGAATGATTTATCTACTATTCAGAAAGGTTTTATGAAAGAATGAAAATTGTAATGGTCGTTAAACGAAATGTCAATGTAATTTGTGTTAGAAAATCAATGTTGCATTTCAACTAGATAATAAATAAGGCCTCACAATAAACCACAGGAATCATATGGGTCAATATAGCTTTTTGAATACTTATCAAAGAATCACGATTTCTTGTTCTATGGGTGTTATGGGTTACTCTCTCTCTCTGTCTCTCTCTCTCTCTCTGTCTCTCTCTCTCTCCTCTGTCTCTCTGTCTGTCTCTGTCTCTCTGTCTCTCTGTCTCTCTGTCTCTGTCTCTCTGTCTCTCTGTCTCTGTCTCTGTCTCTGTCTCTGTCTCTGTCTCTGTCTCTCTCTCTCTCTCTCTCTCTCTCTCTCTCTCTCTCTCTTCTCTCTCTCTCTCTCCCTTTGTGTCTTATGATGTCAGATGCTAATGCTTTTGCTAATTGGCGAATCGCTGCAGTCAATTAAATAATTGATTGAATAATCTAATCATTCAGTTGGACCAGCTGTGAACTTTCTTATTCAAATGAAGAAAATTTTGTTAAGAAATTTTGAACACATATAAATGAACTAATTATTTAATTTGAATTTGCCCCTAGAGGTTGCAGTTCATTAGAAAATCTACCACGCTGCGGTCTGTTGGTCACTGTGGTTTGGCGCGGGGCTGTTGTGGGTGTCGATAGAATTACTAGCAATTGTGGTGGTCTCGTGCAAGGCCTTTGGGGCCTGTTGGTGTTTGGGCGGGCTTTGTGTTGACATGCTAAAGATTTATTCTTTTTTGTGGTGTTCATTGGGTCTGTCTTTTCTTGTAATTTCTCTGAGTTCTAGCTGTTAATGTGATCTCTACATAAATGAGTACTTCATAGCATAGAAGTCTTCTGATGCTTAATTGCGCTGCATGTTATCTCATCCTGTTTTCGCGCTGAGTTTATTTTTTGATATTGCTTCTTATAGTGGCATCTCTTCAATGTTTGATGAGGAGATGAAGCTAGTTGTCCTACACGGCGCTTGCTGAATATGTTCATTGAGGGAGAATTTCATATTCACTGCAGTAATGTATGCGGTAGTGCATGCCGGGGTATACTCAGTGAGCTTTGACTCGCATATTTCTTATTTGTTATCTGAAACGACTTGCTATTTTTGATGCACTTCGTAGGCGTCCATCAGTGGGAGAGGTCAGCGATCCAACAATTAATGTAAGTGCGTTTTATGCCACGGATCTTCTGGGCAAGGTGGAAGTTTTGACAAATCCTCCCCTCTTTTGTAAGATCTTATAAAAGAATGGATATTCATCAATATGACGTATGATTTTTAGCGGTTTTGTAGGACAATACCGGTATTTCAAATCGATCAACCGGAAACAAGTTTCACTCATTTTCGCTTATTTCCACGCATGCTCATAAACTTGAAGTGAAAATCTATGTGATGGCCTCCATCTTGTTTCATTGCTGATGAAGAAAATGACTTACTTGCTGAATGCCAACAGCCTCCTTTTAGTCATGAATATCAAGTAAAATGGTTAAAAAAGTCGACTTAATATATCCATGGTAAATTTTCTAATGAATTGTATAAATGAGAGAAATATTTTCCCGCGTTTCAAGATAGAATCTAGGCCAGTTAGCGAATACATGTAAACAAACTCCTAATCTCTATCTGGCAGGTCTGAGCAAATTTACGCCCCGTATAAACAGTGTATGTTACAAGTTACAACCCTGTTATAGTCGCGATTCAAGGTCCTATTTAACCCCACCGAATAAAACACCCTTTTACCTCTCGAATTCGACAATATCTTTGAAACTGACATGTAGTTCTTCAATTGTAATAATACTATGGTCAACGCAAAAAAAAATAATGTAAGCTTTGGTTTCTTTACCTTTTATCATTTAATCTTTTACCACACGACTACACATTTTCGCGCACTGATGAAATAATATGAATGAAAACATTGTGATTAAATCAAAATAGCGATATCGGCAAAAGGCTCATGATTGGTTGAAAGGGGTTTAACTCAACTTTTAAAAGTATTTCAGTTATATCGGGGCGGCTGGAGCTCCTAACCATGGATTCCTGGTAGTTCTCACACCAGTACCGCAGCACTACATTCTTATCGAGCCTCCAGCTGCTCATCCCACTTAGGTGCACGATTAACTTACTCATCTTGATGATACACACTGACATTATTGAGCCAGCAAAACCGCTCTCGGGACTTTCAGTCCTTTGATTAGTGGTAAAATGAATATTACGGGAGGCTATTGAACTGTCCGTGGCCTATAGCAGAAATAGACCTCCTTTTAAAATACCCATTGACCAATCGCTGGCCCCTCCCACTTATTCCTTTGGTCACGCCCACTGACTCCTACAGGAAGTTCTCCTTCGATTTTTAACGGCGTTATTTCGCAAAATTTATGACCAAGAGCATGTAACTGAAAAGAAGAATGGTTGGTTGGCGACCTAGAAGTCGTAACTACAGCTTGAATAAGCTGTAGTTACAACGTTTAAGTCGCCGAAACAACAAAAAAGGTTAAAAAAGGATGGCGGCCAATGTCAGAGTTGAAAGCTCAGGTCCGGGCTAAATAATGATTTGATTGGTCGGTTGAATCCTTGATTGACAGCTGCGAGTGGACAAATGAGGTCCAAGTACAAAGTGTATTAGACCACGGACTTTTCAAACACCCCTGTATGTTAGCGGTAAAAGTTTTGCTCGAGCATTATGTTGTTTGTGAAACTGCAATAAAGAAAGAGTTATTGGCATTTTATCGTGCGTCAGTCCGTCAGTAATTTTTCACTTAAAAATCTTTTACTTAGAAAGTATTGAAAAAAAGTCAAACATTGATCTTTAGGTGACTCTTTACCAGATTCCTTCGACAGTTTTGATCGGATGAAAATAAGCTTTTGTAGCCGGAGTTAATATCCATATATGATGAAAACTTTAAATATCTTCTTCTAAGAAACCAATGGATAGATTTTAACTTAATTTCAACGGATTGATACTTTGGTCACCTTTCATCAGATTCCTGGAAAACCGCCTGATAGGATGAACGGGGATATAATTTCCGCATACGGTATATAGTGAAAACTTTGAAAATATTTTACACAGAAACAAGTCGATGGATTTCAACCTAATTTCACATGAGTGATCTTTGGATGGCTTTTTGTCAGATTCTTTCATAGACTTTGGATGGGTTTGAAAGATTGGCTCTAATGGAAGGGGCTTATGATTTATCATGAAATCATGTTTTAAAACCATGTTCTTGGAAACTGGAAGAAGGTTTTCAGCCAAATTTCACATGAATGATTCTTTTGTGATTTTTTTCCAGATTGTTTATGGTATTTTAGTAGGTTTGATAATGTAGCCCAGGATGATTGGCAAAATTTCAGGTTGAGATTAGGCCTGCATAGTGATGCAGAGAAAATAATTGATAATACTTGACAGATAATATGTGTTGCATAAAAGAAAGTTACCTCCCTAAAAATAAATTGCAAGAGATTCCTTGGATCTAACGAGCTCACCTGAGACAAAGCTTAGGAATGTTAAACACGGCAATTTTGAAGAGAGCTAACTGTTATTACGTTTAACCCTTTCCTATTTTTGGAAATTTTAGCCTAGTTCAATTTGAAAGAAGTTGCAGACAACAATCAAAAGTGGGTGCAATTTGAAAAGTAACTAACCTACAGGTTTGAAAATATTGTGGGAAAAGAAGAAATTGCTTGTCACAAGCAATTTCTTCTTTTCCCACAATGTTTTCTCAAGTACAAATTCACAGGGACGTGAAAACAAGGGATTGTACAGGAAAGGGTTAATCTTGGTAACTTGTCGTGAGAAGCCTTTGAAGAATATTTTCTTCTTTGTTTCTATATAAGTTAAGGTGTGCTTTGGATGAGTCCAAAATAGGATTTATATGTATTAACATTTTCCATTTTCATTTTAATTTCTATGTAAACAGAAAGGGTCCAATGTTCAAACGTTCCTGGTTTATACAGGAGAATATATTTAAAGAGTTCCTTCTTTCTTTTTTTTAATGTAAAATTGGATGTGTCATGCGTGGCAGATTTTTAAGTTTTTTCTAAGTTTCTATGTTAAAATGTGCTTCGCCCGGACGGAGCCCAAATATGACCAAAATGGAATCACATAAACAAACTGTGTATAGTTTCCTTTGGATATTCTACTTACCAAGTGAAAATACTTTAGACTTTCTCGCGTTAAAGAAGAATAATTCCTTCTGCGAAAACAGGGTGCAGTATCATAAGAGCAAACTTGGTAGAGATCCTCCATGAGATGTTGCATACCAAATACCAATGCTCTAGGATGTCCCACTACATTTAAAGAAAATACCTTATCCAATGCCCTCACAACAATATTTTAGACTTGTCCTATTTGAAAGAAACTACAGACGACAATTTGAAGCTGGTGGAATTTTAAGTGTTTTTTTTTTTTTTTTTTTTTTTTTTTTTTTTTTTTTTTTTTTCTTTTTGGATAGAAAACATTGTGGATAAATGAAGAAATTGCGTGATAAATAATTTTCTTCATTTTCCGCAGTATTTTCCAATGCTTTTTCTTGAGGGGCGTGAAAAGGAGGGATTATGTGAAAATTGGTAAATGTTCACTTTTCAACAACATTTCAACCCCTTAATGTTTATGCATAAAAACGACAATTCTGTCTTAAAGAAATACTTACTTTTTTATCCAAAGACTTTGAAATTAATTTTTATATGCAATATTGGAATACTAATTGAATACTTTTTTTAAAAAAAAAAATCCCTCTTTGAATAATGATCTGGCCTAAACGCTCGTCTACAATCTGAAATCCTCGTTAAATTCTCGGATGTACATAGTAGGGTTTTTTCTAGAATTTCACCTGTCAAAATGTCCAAAATGGCGCTATCCGTTTTGAATTTAGCAACTGTGGTAAAATATATCTCATCAAGATTCTGTTAGAACTCTGTTTGGTTTTCAAACTTGGTTTGAATGGGGTTTTACGCCGCTTTCAACAATCTTTCAGTTATATCGCGGCGGCTGGAGCACCTAACAATGGAATCCTGGTATTTCTCACACCAGTACTACCATTACATCCTTTCCTAGCCTCCAGCTGCTATCCCACATAGGTCTACGATTATCCACCCATTGGTGAGAGACAAATAGTCGGAAAGGATGAGTGCCGCCGTCGGGAATCGAACCCGGGACCTCTATAGTGATAGTCCGACGCGCTACCAACTGCGCTATGACGGCGGGTTTGATTTTCAAAGGAAACTTGATATTAGACTGAAACAGGGTAAACCATAATCAACGAGTGAAATCTTAAGAATTTCAGCGATTTTGAGACTTCCGAAACCATCCGGGTTTACCGAGATTACGTACTACGTTTACCTACACTGTTTCCGGCTAACAAAATACACCGTTTTGTTACATAATGTTCTGCCTATTACTCGTCCGAGATCTGTTCCTTAGTTTACGGGAATGACAGAGTGTGTTCTGATTGGCCCGTCTAGCGTTGCACACGACTTCATCTTCATCGAATGGATTATCAAAAGGTCTTTTTTACTGATAAAATATGACACACTGTTATCGTCGTTTTAACCGATCCCCGTATAATCCCCAGATTTACGTTTCTATGTTTGGAAAAACATTGTGGAAAAAGAAGAAATTGTTCGTAACAAGCAAGTTCTCCTTTTTTTCATTATATAGGGTGGATACTTTTTGAATTGCACCTACTATATAATGTCGTCAGTACCCCTTTGAATTTGAACAAGTCGAAAATTTGAAAAACGGTTATGGTTTAAAAAGCCATACAAAATCGCTGTGTGCTCAAAATTTTGTTCATCGAGTTATAATTTAATTCTTAGTTTCTTCTATCAAAAACGGGCACTCTGATTGGTTGAAAAATACATTCATGAACTCTATGAACAAAATTTTTGAGCACGCAGCGATTTTGTATGCTTCCGCACAAAATAGTCCCATACAAAAAGGTATCAAAACATGTTAAATATTTGATTTTTTCGATCGATGCAAATAATTTATAAGAGATGAAGAGAATGTTTTTTGTTTTCATGGAGGTATGAACCGAAAAACCTAATCACACAATGTATGAATCCGCTTCGCGTATTCATACAGTGTGATTAGTTTTTTTTCGGTTCATACCTCAATGAAAACCAAAAATATTCTCTTCATCTCTTAAATAATTTAATTGTTAGTTTCGTCTATCAAAAACGAGCGATCTGATTGGTCGAAAAATTTAATTTATACCTCCATGAACAAAATTTTGAGTACGCAGCCATTTTTAATGCTTCCGCACAAAATAGTTCACTACAAAAGGTATCAAAATTTGTTAAGTTGTTGCATTTTTCGCTCGATGCTATTAAATTAAATCACACTGTATGAAAACGCGAAGCGGATTCATACATTGTGTGATTAGGTTTTTCGGTTCATACCTCCATGAAAACAAAAAAATATTCTCTTCATTTCTTATAATTTAATAGCATCGAGCGAAAAATAGTTCACTACAAAAAGGTATCAAAATTTGTTAAGTTGTTGCACTTTTCGCTCGATGCTATTAAATTAAACGAAACTAAAAATTAAATTATATTTCTTTAATGCTTTCAGGTGGATTATCGAGAAATAACGGTAGATTATCATTTGATAAACTCACCGCCTATCCAGTGGAATTTTCAAAATCTTATGCCCCGCTTTCGTTCATTTAACCCTATCTGACGTTATCTAAGCAGAGCCAAATAAGTGACGTGATCATAAACGTTGCATAGCAGTCACGTGCAAAATGCCGCGCCTTATGAAAATTTGTCATATAATTTTCGCATTTTGTCTAATTTTTGCATTAATGAAATAGAACAATCGTTTGTTTTTCGAGTAAGATTCTCTGTCTTTTGAGATAGAAAACATTGTAGATAATGAAGAAATTGCTTGTAAAAAGCAATTTCTTCGTTTTCCACAATATTTTCAAAAAAATTTATGCTTGGGGAATGTGAGGGATATCATCCTTGAACGATGTGTGCTGTACCTCGTCTTCTTTTCATATATTTTATGGAATTCGTAAACAAATGGCGGATTTAGAGGGTGACGAACCCCCTAAGTTGCCAGTTTATTTCATTTCAGTGGTAAAACTAAATACAAATTGTGAAATAAAAGGAAAACGAATCCCCTTTCGTAAGTTTGAATCCCTTTTACTGAAATCGTAGTTCCGACACAGTATGACCTCTTCTTCGCGTGACGGGACACAAATCATTCCAATAGTTTAATAATGGGTTCATCGAAAATGTTAATCGTGTAATTAACTCTGGTATTTATCATTCGGCATGATATACTATCTCTTAATGAAGCGGGGACACCTATATAAGGCTTGGAGAAGGACCATTTAGTCCACAAGGTAGCCACCTTGACTTCAAGATTGTACAACTTGGCAGACGGCAAGGTAATCTTTTATTTTATTTAATGATTTTCTGTGGATTCTCGAGATTTCTCGGTAATTATCACTCGATAATTTCAATAAAGCGGTGAAAATATCAAAACTCACCATTTCGGTAGATTTAGCCCCGCTTTCTTTGATTGCGAGCTACCGAACGTCGTCTAGGCGGGACAAAAGACACTGGTGACGTCACCAGGTAATGCCATATAATTTATGTGCAAAATGAAGCGCTTTTTGTCAAAAAAAAAAAAGGCTTGTATTGAGTCCAACTTTAATTAAACAAATAGAATAATCGTTTGTTTTTCTTGTAAGATCGACTTATCTTTCATTTCGTGAACAAATAAAGCATATTTTCACTTCTCGCTCCGCCTCTCGTGAAAATATAGCTACAGTTCGTCACCGATTGAAAGATAATGGATCTTATACTTAAACAAACAATTACACTTTATTTATACCATTTTAAGAGAATACTAAACGAAGTAAGGCTTACATTTTTGAACGCTTTTGATAGCAAAATCGATAGATTGATTACGATATGGTTCCAAAAGCGATGCATTTATTGTTTGTATCTACAAATTATTATCAATCAGATTATCACCAATTTGTCAACCCATTCCCGCTTTTCAAAATTTAAGATAGGTCCAATATGAACGAAGCTGCAGATCCCAATTACAGTTTTTGCAATTTGATAAGTAACCAACCTACAGGTTAGAAAAATGTGGGAAAGGATGAAATTTCTATTTCCACAATATTTTCTCAAGTATAAAATCGCAGGAACGTAAACAATGGATTGTACGGGAAAGGGTTAAAACAGTTTTATCTTCTTGTTTAATTTTGCAGGTATAATCACTTTAGGCTTATTATGGTCATCATCGTCTTGGTTCAGAAAATATATACAACAGGTTATCTTTTCTTTTTCTAAACTTCCAAAACTGCACAATGTACCAAATTACCTAGGGTTTTGTGTGTGTGTGTGTGTGTGTTGTTGTTGTTGTTGTTGTTGCTTTGTTTGGCTTTTTTGGGGGGGGGGTGTAGATAAAAGCTGTTTTTGATCGAAAGTACATATGCGATGCGAACAAAATCGCATAATTACGTGTTTGTTTTCTTAATTTTTCCTTGTCTTATATGGTTGTAAATGTCCAAACATACCCAATGCACCATTTTACTATGATTGTTTGTTTGTTTTTAGTCGAAAACGCATATACTGCAAAACGCATATTTACGTTTACTGTTTTCTTATTTTCGAAGGTAGGCAGATTTTGACAACTTCAATCTGCTCATATGAGCTAATCAGGTATACATCAACCTTTTTATCTATTTAGTTTTTTTAGTACAATTTAGTAAAATTTACTATGATGGCCTGCGGATAAAAAATGTCGCGGTATTTTGGGGATTCCCTTAATAAATGCTACACATGCAATCATTTTGCGAATAACAAAATAGAAATGATGAATAAACTAACTGTCAACAACCCAACTTAATCAAATGAGCTTTATATATGTGTGTTTATGGGAAAAAGCCAGACCATATAGCTACGCCGAAGAAAATGTGTAAACAAATTTCGTGGAATTTTTCATTAAGTTTGTCAATAGTGAAATTTAGATACTTTATTTACAACGTATTGACTTATTTGTCATGAAGCCGTGCCTCGAAATTGATATTGTCTCCCTACTCTGAATCGAGGAAGTTGGTTTCCAAATGTTTTCATATGCGTATTGAATTCAACGCTCGTTTTGCATGGAACAAGAATGCCATAAGCCCAAAGTCACAGTCCAAGATTAAAGGGCAACACCAGTCCCGATATTTTTCCGCATTAAAACTATTTAGCCGTTGGATCAACTGTGTGTTTGAGTGTGTGAGGGGGATTATTATGCACCTGTACAATTTCAGTTCTAGCAGCAAAAGAAAAAATACTTTAAGTTCAGGTATAGAACTCAAGATCAAGGGGTCAAAACTTAACCTAAGGTAATTTCTCCGGACAGTTGATTGTCTCTTTTGATGTAATTTCGCACACTTGTTCCATATCAACCCTAATCGTGCTAGAAACAATATTTGTTTTATTTGAACTCAATCGTGGTTGTCAATAAAGTCATTCAGTCAGCCCGTAATTGAGATTCAATTCCGACATTAGCCGCTATTTTCGTGGAACATTTTCGTTGTTTGGCGACCAAAACGTCGTAACTACAACTTATTCAAGCTGTAGTTACGACGTTTAGGTCGCCAACCAACCATTCTACTTTTTGTTACTTGCTGCTGACCATAAATTTGAAAAAAAAACGTTTAAATTCAAAGCGAGACTTCCTGTCGGGGTCAATTGGCGTGGCCAAAGGAGTCAGTGGGCGTGGCCAAAGGAGTCAGTGGGCGTGGCCAGCGATTGGTCGATTCAATGCCACAGTTCAAGTTCAAAGTATACGATTTAACTTAACTATTTTTTCCTGACCATGTCTCTGAATTTGGGGTAACTTTGAATAATTTCAAAAACTAACGTTAGTATTGAATTGGCCAAATTTGAGGAACTCAATGGCTAATCATGGTCCAAAATTAGACCTGGTACTTTTAACGCTTGAAATCTCTATCCGTTGAGCCATAATCCATTCAAGTTCAGTTCAGTTCAGAATCAGGACTTAGATAGACCAAACAGATCATGAATTTAGACCGGAAGTAACCGAGTTGCTTGATGGCTGTTGCAAAAATTCTCATAGAAAACACAATTTCCGATAAATTTGTTTAAAACTTTATACATATACCCACTGAATACGAATTTTCCTTGTGTGAACATTTTAAGAGAACCGCATATACGCTTTCCACTTTATTCAAAGTTGCGCAAAGTGAGCGCGCGAAATGTAAATCCTTTTTTTTGGGCGGGGGGGGGGTAAAAACATTGTGGATAACGAAGAAATTACTTGTAAGAAGCAATTTCTTCATTTTCCACAATGTTTTATCAGATGTCGCGTAAAAAAGCGTCATAGTATGGGAAAGAGTTAAGTGGTATTATAACTTACTGACTTTGTGAGATTTGAAATCGACAACTTAAACGAAGGATTCATATTAAAAAAAAACAAAATACGAGACAAAATGCTTACATTTCATTATAAAAAAAGCATTAACAAAAGTAAGGTCATTTAAAATGTAGGCGGTACACGGTTGAAACTTACTCTAAAATATGAAAATATACAGTAAGGATTGCAACTTTTTAAAGATTCGACCGAAACAAAATGTCCTCTTTGTTGCGAACACACCGAGAACAAATGTGTTTAAGAACAGTATCACTGTTTAAATACTCAATGTTTGGCATGAAATTCCAATTGAAATAAGAAGTGTACTAAAACTCAAAACTTTCAAGAGCAGTTTTAATTTTCTAAATTTATTTCTAATTTTATGTAGAGTGCATAATTATAAATATAAATGTTTCTATATGTGCGCGTATCGGTATCTGTTGGATTGAAATAATAACTTTATCTACATGCCAAACACTAATATTCGCTTCATCATGAATAAGATACTTTTATTTAACAGACGGACATAGAGAGAGAGGAAGAGAGAAGTGAAAATTGTGTGTTCTTTTTTTTTTTTTTTTTTTTTTTTCAGTTGTTAATATGTTGATATGAAGGCAATTTTGAAAATAAGATTTGTTTATATTTGTCTTAACATGTTATCTTCTCCAAATGAAAATACTACTGTTTATTATTGATACTGATCTATATCAAAAACAGCATTGTTCAAACGTAGTTAAGTCTGCAACGTATCTAAAATACTACCGGAGTAATGACTGACAACGGCGTCATTTTCAGCCATACAGAGACCTCACTATGTAGTTCCATTTGTAATAGGATTGTCTCATCGCTTGATAAGACTTACAAATATTAGTAAACATTATTGATTCAGATAAAAGAAATGAAAAAAATCCACAGCTTTGATTTACAGATATGGTGACTCAAATCTAACCCAAACCATTCGAAAGATACCATTGTAACTCAAAAACAATCTTATTTTTAATTGAAATGCATTCCGCGAACAAAGAATAATCACTTAAGAATAAGTATGTATATCAAAAAAAGAAGATGAAAAGAAAACATAAATAGATAGGTTATACAGTATTTCATTTAATACATTGTATTCAATACAAATAACTCTTTTAAAGGAAAGAAAGTTGCAATTGACCGAAAAAATTCGAATCACCAGGAAAGATAACAATAAGAGCCTGGTTACTTACACAATCAGGCGACAGAAAAGTATGTTGCAACGTTTTCGTTGCACTTGCGCCTCTGAACGGTAGTCATTATTGTTTTATTCCAGAGACCAGAACAATGCTGAGGGCACTTATCTTGATATTGCTGGTGACTATATGTATAGCTCACGCACCATCAGGTGGTGGTGGAAAAGGATATCGTCGAGGTGGCGGTCGAGGCAGATTTGTCCCATTTGTAGCGGGTAGATTTGGAGGCGGTGGTGGATTCGGAGGCGGCGGTGGATTCGGAGGCGGCGGTGGATTTGGAGGCGGCGCTGGATTCGGAGGTGGTGCTGGATTCGGAGGGGGCGCTGGATTCGGAGGCGGCGGAAGATTCGGAGGCGGCGCTGGATTCGGAGGCGGCGCTGGATTCGGTGGTGGTGCTGGATTCGGAGGCGGCGCTGGATTCGGAGGCGGCGCTGGATTAGGAGGTGGTGCTGGATTTGGAGGCGGCGCTGGATTCGGAGGCGGCGGTGGATTAGGAGGTGGTGCTGGTTTCGAAGGCGGCGGTGGTTTCGGGGGTGGCGCTGGATTCGGAGGATTCGGAAGAAGATTCGGTCCGTTCTTTTCTAGAAGTTATTTCAGAGGCGATCGCGATTTTGACTTCGATGCTGATTTCGGTTACGGAGGACCATTCTTCGGAAGATTCGGTGGATTCGGATTTGGTGGTCGAGGATTTGGAGGACGTGGATTTTTTGCACCTTTCAGTTTTGGTGGCGGTTTAGGAGGAGGCTTTGGCGGAGGTTTTGGAGGCGGATTTGGTGGACGAGGTTTTGGTGGAGGATTCGGTGGTGGCTTCGGAGGTTTTTTCCCAGGATTTGGATTCGGTAGAGGGTTTGGTGGTGGATTCGGAAGAGGGTTTGGTGGTGGATTCGGGAGAGGCTTTGGATTCGGATTTGGACCAAGGTTCGGGTTTGGATTCGGCCCAAGGTTCGGATTCGGACTAGGAGGGGGATTCGGCGGCGGTCGCGGTTTCGGCGGCGGATTTGGGGGTGGATTCGGCGGTGGAAGAGGACTTGGATTCGGAGGAGTAGGGTTTGCAGGCTTTGGAGGAGGAATGGGAGGCGGATTTGGTGGAGGAGGGGGCAAATTTGGAGGAAAATACGGAGGTGGCCGAGGCGGTGGCTACGGATATAACGACGAAGACGACGATTAGATGTTTAACCTACAACTTATTCTATAAACGTTAGTTATTCGTCCAATTAACATCTAAGCTGTTTTGTTTAATGTAAATGAATGTAATTATGTCCATGAAATAATTTACGTTTACTTCATCCCTTATGTTTCTTCTTGCTTTTTCATTGATTTCGTACTTGAGCATGATTCAGTCGGTGCGCTTACAAGAGTACGCAAATAAAGCCTTACAATTTGAGAAAAACTATTTTCAGAAGACCTCAGACGAAAACGCACTGCCAGCATGGCACCCTTTTCACACGGGATGGTGACGATTATCGGCAAAAGATATTCCACTTTTTTTCAAAATGCTCTCCAATATTCTCTCAGCCGATCATAAACGACCAATTAATAACATGATTAATTTTTCTACGCGCGAACGGTGGCAAATTTCTGTCACGACTTACGAAATAGCATTATAATGATAAATCGAAACTATCGCAATAAATATAATTTTCGTTGAAATTAATCTAGATCATAAAACTTTGATTTAAATTTTTTGAGACACGCCTACTGCCAATATGTTTTTAGTTTCTCATGGCCACAACTGCACTATTCAGAAATTGTTTCGGACGGCTTTTATTATCCTTTTGGCTTTATTTCTGGTCAAGCCAAAATAGATGTCCGTAGTCATCCGAAGTATTATGTTTCTATTTATAGATATCAAGACAGCTCACTTCATATTCAGAATTTCCGAACAAAATTTTCGAATGATACGTCATCTTGTGACATGGAAAACTACTTTATTGTCCGAACTCATCCAAAGTTTGATTTTTCTTTTTCTAGATATCAGAAAATCGGGATTTTTTATCATAATGATTCCGTCTCTTTGTCGGTAGATGGCATTAGTATAGAAAAATCTACAATCAGATAAAAAAAATATTGCGAGAGTTTCATCGAGAATTCTATTCGCCATCCAGATAAAAATTTTCAGGAAGTAATACTTATCGCTATAGTTTTCGATATATCGTTATTCTACTATATCATGGCAGAAATACGCCACCATACTATACTCAAGCTTAATTTCCATGCCTTAAACCCGACGATTCCTACACAATCCCACTTTGGACGCCAAAAGAATTTAAGCTTCATAAAACATTGTTGAAAATGAAGAAAATGCTCGATAATATGTTTTCATACCTAAAGACAAAGATTTTAAATTTCCATCCATTAAAAATGTCATCTGTAACTTCTTTGAACTTGGACCATTCTGAAATTGTGTCGTCTGATAATTAGTTAAATGTTTGATAAATTCAGTCCGTCCCTTATTGCCATGGCCGCACAAGTCAAGCGGAGGATTCTTCCACCTTGGACAATTGACCAATCGCGGCTGTCAATCAAGGAATCAACCGACCATTCAAATCATTTATTCGGCCTGGACCTGAGCTTTCAACTCCGACATTGGATGCCATTTTTGTCAACCTTTTTGGTTGGTTTGGCGACTTAAACATCGTAATTACAGCTTATTCAAGCTTTAGTTACGACGTTCAGGTCGCCAACCAATTATTCTACCTTTTTGTTACATGCTACGTACCATAATTTTTGCAAAATAACGTCATATAAAATCGAATCGAGACTTCCTGTCGGAGTCGATGGGCGGACAAACGAAGCACGTGGGCGGGACCAGCGATTGGTCAATTAAAATCACCACTGTTTGGTTGAAGAATACCAGACGACAAAATTTTTGAAGTTCTACATTCAAAGAAGTTGCAGACGACAGTTTTGAGTTAATGTTTGGGTGGTGGGGGGCATTTAAGATTTACTAATTGAATTATACCGGTTTGTGAGTTTGCGTTTTGTAATCAAAGCGAATCATTTTTACCGGGATGAGCCTTTTAACATGGTCACAATGTTTCCTACCCAAAACTGAGAGACGGATTTCTGAAAATTTCACTAAGTAAAAGTTGGCGTCTGTAACTTCTTGGAACTCGAACCAGTCTAAAATGTTGTCATCTTGGAATGTGATTTAATAAAATCAAGAGACTAGGTGAAATAAATAGAATAATTTGAAACTGAAAGAAAATAAATGAAACTGCTTTGCGGGCTAGCCAATATAAAACCGTTTTGGATTATTTTACTTTATTACTACACAACCCCGCTTTTAGTTATTCAAGTTAGATTGTGACGAAAGCTTTCACCCATTACCAGATGGCAAAATTTTAGACTGGTCCAAATTGAAAGAAGTTGCAGACGACAATATAATGTGTTTGAAATTTAAGATTTTTTCAACTTTCTGGGTAGAAAACATTGTGTAAAATGAAGAAACTGCTTGTCACAAGCAATTTCTTCATTTTACACATTGTTTTTTCAATTGTTTTTCTTGAGGGGCGTCCAAAAGCGTCACTGTGTGGGAATGGGTTAAGCCTATAGAGTCGCTCTCGAACAATGTGTTGACGTCCCTGAGAGAGAGGCAGGGGCTGCTCCCACTACTACACACTTTTACAGCTGGGTAGACTGAGCCTGGCTATTAGTGTCTTGCCCCTGAGCGACGATGGGGCTCGAACCCGTGACCTTCAGATAACGATCGAGTCAAGTACCTATATCACTCGGCAATCGAGACAGTCAATCCCGCTTTTGACGTTATGAAAAACTTTATGATTTTTTTTTTTTTTTTTTTTATTGTGTCTACTTTATTCGATACTTTTTATCAATTTCAACACACTTTGAAAATGCAGTGTATATTCTCTTTTAATTTGGATTAATCTAAATTATCATCGTCTGGTATTCGGTCTCAAATCATGATGTTACGTTAACGCATTTTGGCGAATGTTTTGTCAGATTAATATCGACGAAGATCGTTATTCGACTGCATTTATTTACTTATTCATGCCAGTCCCATTAGCTCAGTTCAGACTCTCTTGACTTCAAAATTTGGGTTTGCGAGTTCGAGACCCGAGATAACCCAACAAACTCATTTTCTTTCGGATGAGATTTTATACTGAGGTCCTGTATGGCAGCTCTTTACATCGAGCACTTTAATCCTTTCCATCACAATGGCTTTTTTTACGCCCCCTAAGGAAAAGGCTGTAACAAGCAATTTTTTCATTATCCTCAAAAGATACAGATTTTTAAAAGTTCTTTAACTTGAAATTGTTGTTTGCAACTGCTGCTGGGTTTATGACGTCGTTTAAGCGGATTCGCAATCCGGAAATATTTTGATGGGAACGGATTTTTGTTCATAAATTGTACCTTTTAATCCGGAGACTCGCGTTTCGGAACCGGACAGAAATGATCGGGAACGAAATATCAAAAATCTGAATAAATATGATTCAATTATCCGGATCAAGCTTTAACCATCCGAACTTTTTGATTGAACCATTGACACGTGTGAGTAAACAAAGTCTTCGTCTGGTCAAAGTTAGTAGCAGACATTCATTCCTTATTATTCTAAAAGAGAAAACAACGCTCTTCTAAAATCAAAGGACTGAAAGTACTGAGAAGTTGGAATGCGCTGAAAGGGTCATAACTGTGGAATTCGGTTCAAATTCATTTATCACTTTCCGAGTAAGCCTCCCTCCTTTGAACTTAAACCAGCATTCACATTCGTGTACATATGTGCGTGAATAACGCACAAAAACATAAATAAACATACAGAAATAAAAAACTAGCATTGTCTTAACCCATTCCCAGACAGTGACGCTTTTAAATGATCCTCATTGTGAAAGCTTTAGAAAACATTATGGAAAATGAAGAAATTGCTTGTTACTAGCAATTTCTTCATTATCCACAATGTTTTCTATCCAAAAAGACCAGGATTTTAAAGATTTCACAAACTTACAATTGTCGTCCGCTACTTCTTTGAATTTAGACTGGTCTAAAATTTTATCGTGTTGGAATGAGTTATAAGCTCGTGTCACGCACAGCAAAATTAGAATTTTCAAGTATAACATTCTCCTTTTGATCAACTGTAATACGTGAACTCCTTTTAGAATCTTAAGAACATAGAATGACAGCTTCTACAGTAAGAAATCAATGACCTCAATGATTATTTGACCCCCAGCTCGGCCATTTCTGTAGCGATCATACTAAACTCACGATGATTTTCACTTCAAGTTTATGAGTAAACGTGGAAATTTGCGGAAATGCGTGGAAACTTGTTTCAGGGTGATTGATTTGAAATACCGGTTTAGACCTAGGAAAAAAGAATGTTTTAAGCGTTGTGAGTAAAATTCAAAAGAAGAAAAAGACGTTAATGCTATTGTAACGCTATTGTTTGCACATGGTAGTTTTGTCCTTTTCCTAAAAATTCCTATAATAAGATGAAGATAATATCAAATTATCTTCGGTACCCTGTTGTCGCGCGATTTTCTTATTCGTTATTCGGCTTTAGAATCGTAAAAATCTTAAGTAAAAAGGACCAAGCTGAAAGCTAGATGACACTTGTTAAAGGTTTGAAGTGTTATTATTGATTTAAACTTGTACATAAGGACATAATAAAGAGTAATTATTTAGTAAATAAGTAGAAATCGGAATGTTTACATTCTAATTTTCAAAATCTTCTACTTTCGTTTTACTTCTATTTGATTTTTAGTAAAAGCTGTAAATCCATCATTAATCGCGTTTGCTTGATGCCTACGATCCCCCTTAATCGATCTAGAATGTTTTAAAGCACTAGGCGGCATGATTATTGTAAAAATGCATTTGCGACCTGTGCCATATTTGTAAACATTGCCTATCTATGGTCACATGACTACCACATGTCACTTGAGATCACGTGATTACCAAACACGGGACGGCATATAACATAAACAAATTACTGCGCTGATTATTACCTTATTTTTCAATAATTAAAAGCAAACTAAAGCATGTTTAGAAGTCTCTATACGAAATTTTATATCATCCTTTACATGTGCCATGTTATTGTCTTCGGCTACGACTAACTGACTGTCCGTGACAAGTTGAGATGAGAAGAAGTTTACCCGAGATGTGTTCATATCTAAGAGATCATGTGATATGTGTTATCAAATAACCTGAAATGAAATTGTCTTGTGTTCATTTTGCGGTTTCGTTAAATCTACATTGGAATTGCTCCGCATTCCGACTTAAAAACTGTTTTAACACAATGAATTATTTCAACTGTAACATGTAACTACTTTTGAAAGCACTGGTTGTGTATCAACAAACTCCGTGTATGGGGCTTGTTCAGACACACATACTACCGCCTTTTTTAAACATATGTGCACGCGTCATGTACCCATTCATGACATTCATTGCATATAATCCATTTTCGGGGTTTGAAGTTTGGGTTTAGCCCCCATGTACAGAAGACAGAACCATTCATCGCCATCAGATGATTCTGCTTATTTCGTCTTCTTTTTCAGTTTGGTTCGCTTTGGATTCTTCATGTTAGTTTGATTCGACGCCTTCTTTACTTCCTTGCCTTTTCAACTATTCTTTTTCAATTCCTGATCTTTTAAATTCTTCACGTGCGTCCTTACGGGTGTGCGTGGGAGAAAAGATGAAGTTAAAGATCAATATAGTTAAGACATTATATCGTCGGTGGGCGACCAAAAAGTCGTAACTACATTTCATCTCAAATTGTATTTACGATCCTTTGTTAGCCTATGATAGTCTGGTTATGATATGCATATTTCCCCCTTGATCTACTAGTAAAGCTAGATTTTCAAATATTAAAGCTATATCTTTTTAAAGAAAAATCTACCTTTCCATATATCCTAGCTGCACCGAAAAAAAAAATTTAAACCCATTCCAGGAAAATTAGCGGATTAACTTTATTGCTTTTTGAAAATACTTAAAAGATAAACACCATGAATGATATTGCCGTGCCGATTGAAACAACGCCCGGTCGCATCCTTTGATCAATCGATAAGAAATTAGTATTTTGCGGCATATCGGTTGAAACATAAAAAGATAAAGTTTGTAAGTTTCATCAAATCATAAAGTTTACAAATTAAATGTAAGAGTGTTTGGCGGGTTCTATATGACACGTTGCCGGTTACATACTATATAATAACCCCAAATGTATAGTGTTATACCGAAGGAAACCTTTACATCAAGGCTGTTAGAGTGTGTGTGTATTTCCGTTTATTTATCGTCGCTACCGTAGTACATGCCCATATGAGCGACGCCCCCAGAAGACGGTTAGTTGTTACGGGGGATAGTGCAAGGATACAGGACGAAACTGCTGAGAGCTCCACCTGGTTTTTTAACGTGCTCGATGGATAGCACCGTCACACGGGGCCTCGGTTTAACGTCTCATCCGAAAGACAATTAGTTTGTTAGTTGATATGGTCAGCCCAGGGCTCGAACCCGTGATCTTGAGGTTTGAAGTCAAGTGCTCTACCAACTGAGCTAATCGGGCTGTTAAAGGCCCAGTTAATCCTTCTTTATTTGACACCCGTCCCCCGCCCCAAAATGAGATGTGCTAGCCTGTACAACTGTCGACTTTAACAAAGCTTTGTTGAAAGTCAACGGCGATACCGGTCTATATTTTAGGCTGGTTGAGCGAATCAGGTCTTCGAGGCGTCGGTCAAAAAGGCCTAGTGTCAGAAAGGCCCGGTCCAAAAAGGCCAACTTTTAAAACTGACCAAAAAGGCCCAGTCCAAAAAGGCCCAGACCAAAAAGACCCACTACTAAATGAACCAAAAAGGCTCACCAACCTATCTTAAACATTTGACATCATTTTGATTTTGACAATATACATGTATTTCTTTTGTGTAATTTTTAAAAAGACTTAAAATTGATCAGCGTAGAATAAAACACTTTTCAGTATCAACTAGAGAATGACACTTTTATGTTTATTACCTGTATTGAAAGCTGTTTGCATAAAGAACCAAGTATAATGAATATATCGATAAAGTATGGTTGATTTTGTAAAGCAGTTTCTCCTTTTTCCAAAATGGTTTTCTGTCATTATAGCAACGTTTCTCGAAATCAAGGTGTTGTTAAAAATTGCTAATTCTTTCCTACGCTGTACAGTATATCATTGTTGTCTAAGAAGGATCATTTAAACAATTACGTAACATATCATCCTACCGAGTGGTAGGATAAGATGATGAAACAATAATACTTCTTGGTATATATATTTCTTCTAACAGTAGAGTAAAATACATGTATAATCTGATTGACTTGCTATACGCTTACATGTATATGTTGGCCTTTTAGGACTGGGCCTTTCTGGTCAGTTTTGAAAATTGGCCTTTGTGGACCTGGCCTTTTTTGACACTAAGCCTATTTTTTGTCACTGGGTCTTTTTTACCCTAATTCGTGCTCAAACGCATCCTGCCTGATGCATCAGTTAATATAGGACACGTTCGCTCCATTTCCAATATCCTATGTCTATCTTTTGATAGGGGTCTTACTTCTTCTAGAGAAAACGCTTTCTTGACAGAAGTTTTTGGTATTTCACTGTGATTGCCAGTAGCTCGTTCAGTGGTGACACGTTCATTTTCGTCACTCAGTGGTATTTTCTAACGGTATTATAGTGTATGGAACATCGTTAATTTTACAGCAAGAGCTTTTTACAAGCAATTTCTTCTTTTCTCTACGATATTTTCTCAATTATAAAACCACAGGGACGTAAAAGCCAGGGATTAAGCTGGAAAGGGTTTAAGTCCGGAGAACATTATTCAAGATGTTTTACAATCAAACGCGTCATTGTAAACAAACATGGAAAACAGTCGTCTGCAAACTACCTTAAATGACATTGAAAGCAGAGTTGAGGATCTCAGAGTAAATGCTATTTCCATTCAGAAAGAAAGAGAAGCCTTATTGGAATTATTACAGACACTCCAAGATAACACAGTTCGGAATGTACTAGATGATGGTAAGTTTGTCATTGGTTTTCGCGTTCAAAGTGCTCGAACATTCCTTTTCAAGTTTCTTCACTGTTACTTTAACTGAATTTTATACAATTTACCTTAATCTTTTAGATTCTTTAGTCAGGGATTTGAGGATCAACAAATCTTGGAAGACTAACTGTCATCGCTCCTAAGTCAACTTTTCTAGTCAACTCGGGGTCGACACTAACTTTGCTTCAATGGGAACCGGTTTCTGGGATGGTCCATATTACAATAGGATTTGGTTCAGATAATTGAGGATCCCCTGCCAATTTCACATTAACTCAATCCCACACAATCCTGTCCTTTTAAGTCTCACAAAAAGAATTCAAAGTCCGCCATTATCCTTGGTGGTGATTTCAACCTCAATCATATATCCCGGATTATTATGCTTTCGTCGGTGTAAGCGCTTATCGCCCCGTTCAGATTTAAATGCTTGGGGATTCGAAATTTAAAGACATGAGGCCGAAAAACATTCATTTTTCTCAACAATTGCGAAATTCAAGCAAAAAACATCAAATATTTACCTTTTCACATGTCATGTTGATGGGCAGCCATTTTGGTTTACTCTGATGATGACATATTATGTAATTGACGGTTCTCATTGGTCTATGTAAATGAGCTACAGGGTGATCAGAAAGTTTGGGTACCTTTTCCTTTAAAAAGGAAAATGATAACTCAAATTTACAAAAATCAAAAAACTGAAAAGATCTTAGAACAATAGTTTTCATAACTCCAAAATTTGAATATCTTTTCAGCTGATTCAAATTACAAAAAAATAACAACAATCAAACAAATTAAAATTTGCTTTTACTGTTCATTGGTACAGGAAGGACACAGAAAGGTGTCATTCCTTCTAAGAACCCTGACAGGACTACAAATTTCAGATGCACCCAGCAATTACATCTGTCACAGCAACCCCAGGTCACTATGGTTAAATAGGGCAATTTGTCTAGATCTTTCACACAGTGACTCTTACAAACTACAAATTCAGGGTGCCCATTCACGTACTGCAGTAGGTAATTCACTTACAACTATGTCAGTTCACGTACAAATCTTACACCAAAACGTGCATTAATGTACAGAAAAATAAATGAACATAGAAACAAAAATGCCATTACGTGTGTGTGCATTTAAAAAAATTAGAGTATAAAACGAGAGACCTTAAGTGCGTAATTTTACCTTAACCCCTCCAAAAATTGCAAGCAAAGTAGAGCAAAAACGCATAGGGAGCAAGTGATTTCCCTTTCATGCGACAGGAACCATCGTGTCTTTCTGGTCTTTTTTCATCTTCAATCTATATAGAAAATGGGGGAACCAGCAGTTGGAAAAGTTAGTTTAGTGTGGATCCAGACGGCGTCACCAGTTTGTTTTGAAATAGGCCTAAAGTTGCGCTATTTTTCAAACTAAACGCAAGATATTCACATGTTTTGGGCAAGATTGACAAGAACTCATAATATAGAATCTGATTTTGAAATCAGTTTCTCTCGTTAGTTCCGTTGTAGATGTGAGTCAGGCGGGACAAAGTGGAGCCGTTTGTTTAACGTTGTAGTTTTGTTTTAGCTACGTAAGTTGCTGTCTGCAAAATGTCGTAACAAAACCTATTCTGTTTCTCCACAAATGGTGACTTTTAGACACTTATGAGACCATTTGATTTTTTCTGTACCAGAATTCAATACCAGAGTTTGATCTAAAAATGAGCTGACATGCCTGGTATGGCCTGCTCCAAGATGACATTCCCACCCTTGTAATTAACTTGTTAGATTTGTTTAGCCATCGCTCTCATATCCCATTCAACCCTACAAAATCCAATGATTAAGAAAAAGTGAATTGTCAAAAACCAGGTTTTCAAATAAAGTTTATTATCCCTCCCTCTAAATTTATCTGAAACTTGCACATGAGGTGTGGTACTTCTTTACTGAGTAATAACAAACTATATAACTAAAACATTGTCTGTCATTTGGTAAAGGGTTCAGATTCGAATTGTGCACCCTTAACTCTGAAAGTAAAGGGCACACTGTACCCCAAGATTTTTCTTTGTACCCCCAATTCAAAACCTAAGGGGTACATGTACCCCAAAATAAAAACCCAGTGGGCATGCTGCACATTTGTCTGTGTCTGAAATATCATGATCATCTGAATCCGAAACAGAATCACTTATAATTTGGGGTTTTGATTTCTTCTTGGGTATAGGTTGTTTAGTACTGGTACTTGCAGTAGGGGGGAAACAGGTCGCTTAAGTTTAGGTTGCTTTTGCTCACATACGTGTTTCTTTACAGCAGCATACACATCATCTTCTGTAACATCCTTTCCTCCAACAACTTTACTCAGTGTTTTTCTCACTTTAGCAACTGGCACATTCTGCAAAACCTTACTACCCTTTTCTTCCAAAATCATTCTAGCGTTTGTAACATCGGTAGCTTAATGACAACTAGCTGCATCTGTTTCGGCCTAGGGGTTATCTGGTGAAGTTTTGGTGTTGCTCACAGGGCGGAAACATTAGGAAGGAGCAATGGACACATCACTGACAACATCTGGATTAAATGGATAGACTCCACAACGTTTAAAAGCAGATTGAATGTTTACAGATGTTAGAGTGGAAGTGTAAACTTTGCTAGCAACTTTGCTTACATCATAACGGGTAATTATACATCCACCTGATTCCCTCAAATATTGATGAAATGCTGCATTCCATCCAACTTCAAAAGGAGAAAAGCATGATACATCCTTTGGCTGTAATAAATGGGAGCAATGGGGAGGTAAGACAAATAAAAATATATTCTGAGACTAGCCCGCTCTATAAGACCAGGAGATACATGGCTCTTGTGACCATCATACAAGACGATTACCGGATTTTCTTAACTACAACTAGGAAGTACTGGTTCCAAGAGTTCACACATGTATGAGGTAAAGGTTTCAGGTTTTGGCCATCCTGACTCAGAGACAGCCCCTTTGGATCCAGCTGTTGCTCCATATAGCAAAGGGTAACATCCTGGCACCTGGGAAAACAAAAAAGGGTGGGACCTGTTGACCTACAGCATTTCCTCCAACAATTAAAGTTACTGTTTTAGACTTCCCAGCAGTAACAGCTTGTGCCTTATAAAGGGCTCCTGTTACAATCTTAGGGGGTTTGTGTTCAAGATTTAATCCTTTTTCATCAATGTTATAAATGTGAGATGGCTTATCTTTCAAGTTATACTTTGTAAGTATTCTGTCAAGCTCTTGAAAATATCTGGTAACAGTTGGTCGGGTTGCAGATTTTGCACGGGCAATTTCAAAACTTCGAGGCTTTTTCACCTTCAATTCAGGCCATCTTCCAAGAAAGCTATACAACCATGTATTGCTTAAAGGTTTCATTTTGTTCTTAAGTCCAAAGTGCACTGCATAATCAGAGGCAAGATTAATGGTTTCTTGTCTGGAATAGCCAAGTTCTGCCATGGATGTCAAACATTGAGCTAGGAAAGCCTCCTGTTCCTGACTGAACAAGGTGTCTGGACCAGATTTCACAGTGTCTATATCTACTCTCCCCTTCAGTCTGTCTTTCAGTGTAGTGATAGGCACATTGAACATCTTTGCTACTCTCTCAACTGGTAATCCTTTCTCTATAACTGTTTTGTATATGTCATTCAAGTCATCTGCAGAATATGACCTGTACTTGCCAAGGACAGGACACTTGGTCTGAAATTTGATTTAAAAAAAAAACAACTATGGTATCTTAAAAAAATGAGTTGTTGATTGTATATCTAATGCACAAAGATATATAGAGATCTTGATTATAGAATATTACAAATGTGTTTTTCTATAATTCATATAGATATCCTCATTTAGTATCCTTATTTTGGAAAATAGTTCATAATTGATTGAAAATATGGCTTTATATAGAGAGAGACACCAAAAAATGATTTTAAGAAGGGGTCATTTCATTATCTAAAGTAGGACTTATTATTACAAAATCATACAGTCATGAAAACTAAAGCTATCAAATAAAAAGAAGATCTAAAACATTGAAACCAAGTAAGTTTTTGTTGTGTAACATTAAGGACATCTATTTTTTGTTAAACATTTTTGGACCACACTGTACAAGAATTTTGACAGGTCAGGTGACATTCCGAAGGAGATTTGCCTGCTTCAGACGATTCTTAACTCTTTTCATGCTGTATAAATTACCAAACCGAATTTCTGTCAAGTCAAAGGGCTGAAAGCACTGATAGATCTTGTTGCTCAAAATTCAATATTTCTTTTAGAAATCAACCTCATAAACAACTCGGGAAGGGAAAGTATGAGCAGGAGATGTAGACTAAGATCAGCCTGCACAAACGTGCAGTCTGATCTTAGTCTACACCTCCTGCCAAAACCGGAATATTCTGGGATCAGCATGATAAGGGTTAATATTCTTTTAGTTGTATGAGAAAAAAAAATTCTTATTTAGTGTATCATAGTAACACAAAAATAGGAAATAACAAAATATCAAGTTTTAATAGTGTGTTACAGTTTTTTAAGTAATTTACCTGCCGGATTTCCATATTTCATTGGAATGACAGATTTTCGGCTCCAAGAGATGTTTGTTTACGTAGATCAGGGCGGAGCTAAGGCAAATCTCGCAAGAAATCGGTGAACTCGTAAGAAAATTATCACCGTTGAAAACACAAGAACGTTGAAAACATAATGCGCTACGATTAATTGGGATTTCCCATGTACGATTCCAGAGAAACCAGATTTTCAGAACAAATTTTAAAAAAATTAAAACATGGCACCAGAATCCTTGACCTAATCTCCACAAAACGCCCAAAAGAGTGGAAAAGATGCCACTTCTAGGAAATGCAGACCACTACATTGTCCATACAGAACTTAATATTGCTCTCAAACACTGTAAGGGAAGTAGTAGAAAAGCTATTCAAACAATAAGGCCATCATATGATCTGGGAAAGTATTAAGGGAGATATTGTCAAAATAAATCAAGTTATAAATAACCTGTATCAAAGTAGCTCATGCAATAAGTTGTGGAGAATATTTACCAGCACCCTACTCAAATCAATAGACCAAAACATTCCCCAAAATCAATCTCAAATAAAAAACTACTATTTGTGGGTAAATTACTCCTTAAAGAAACTCATCAATAAGGTACATTAAAAGCATGAAAAATGACAGCAGTGATATCGCCATACCTAGACATGATGGAACCCTCACAGATAACACCAAGGAAAAAGCAAATATCTTAAATAAGCAATTCCAACAAAAAGTACACCTCACTACCCTACGATGAAAAACAAAGTATTTCTTGTGACGATGTTAAAATCATTCTTGACAACATAAACTCACACAAAGCAACAGGTCCGACCGGATCAGTGGTAGGCAGCATGCTTACTGGGTTTTCATTTTGGGGGTACATGTACCCCTTAGGTTTTGAAATGGGGGTACAAAGAATAATCTGGGGGTACAGTGTACCCTTTACCTTCAGAGTTAAGGGTTCACCATACGAATCTGAACCCTTTACCAAATGACAATGTTTTGGATATATACTTTGTTAATAATCAGTAAATAAGTCCACACGTCATGTGCAAGTTTCAGATAAATTTAGAATAGGGGTTAACAAACCTTTTTGAAAAGCTGATTTATAACAATTCACTTTCTCTTAACTATTGGTTAAAGTTTACAACTTAAGTGTTGTTTTTGATTGTCTAAAATTTACTTTTTAAATTTTTCCCTTTTCTTTTGCATATGGTACTTTTTAGTTACTTGTTTTGCACCCAACATGACCATAGGTGTCAACGGGCCATAAAACACCATTCATTTGTTCTTAACTATTGGATTTTGGAAGGGTTGAGTGGGATATGAGAGCGATGGTTAAAAAACTCTAACAAGTTAATTACAAGGGTGGGGATGTCAACTCATTGTTGGCTCAAACTCTGGTATTGAAACGATTCTGGTACAGAAAATGGCCTCATTACTGTCCAAAAGTCGCCATATGTGGCCATTTGTCTATACCACCTGCCAAAACAGGGATATTCCGGGTTTTGTTCAGCATGACAAGGGTTAAGAAAGAAAACAACAAAGGAAAATATATGTTACTTGAAAAAAAACCCATACAGGCTGTAAAATACAAGGCCTCCATCAACTATTGCTGGTGGGGTCCTAATAATCAAATTGAATGTAAAATCCAATTCTTATTGGGAAACAAGAAACTTCCTGCGCTAAAAAAACATTTTATAATTACCACAAAGTTTTCATTGAAAAAAATAAACCCAGGATAATAAAAAACAATGATAGTCTCGGTATAAGTCAGACATGTGCATATCCTATTTTGGTTATGGTTCATGACTTTTTCTTATGGCCCTTTGGGCAATAGCACTTGTACATGGACGAGCGCTGTTGGGGGTATTAGTCCGCTTTGTGACAATGTCTAGTTTAAATAGTCAATTTTCAAAAGGAATATTTACCCTCATTAAGACCTTCCAGTGCTATCAGTCCTTTACTTTTAAAGGGATTCTGTATGGGATTTTAATTCAGCATCATCTGCTTACAAAACTCATTCTGCAAAATAAGCTTTTAGAAAACCAAAAGATAGTTATTGCTAAAGTACTCTCATATTAAAATTTTAAACAACTGAATTGACTCAAAACTTAATCTATTCCAACAAAATCCCATGTTTTTTACGCCTTTAAGGAAAACATTGTAAGAAAAGGAGAAATTACTTGTGACAAACATTTTTTTCTATTCTCATGCTGTCTTATACTCTTTATGACACATTCTCCTATCAAAAGAAAACAAGATGTGTTGTGAAACACTATGCCCCCGAAACGGGAATTCTTTAGAAACGGGTAAAGGGTTAAAATTTTGACCTTGACCTTGATGAAATGACCTTCCCCAGTTGCGCCTTGTTGAGACCTATCTACATACCAAATATTAGCATTGTAACTTAATCAGGGTTGAAGTTATAGGAAAATGTTTAATTGGCAGGTTAAGTTTTGCAGGCAGACAGACAGATGGACAGACAGACAGACGGACACCGGTAAAACAATATGTCCCCGATCTTATCGATGCGGGAGCATAAAAATAAAATTGTTGTCTTGACTTAAAATTTGGTCCAGTATTGAAATTTCTGTCTGTTAACATGCTTTCATATAGATGTTATACAGGCCTCTGGATTTGTATTTCTTCAACACCTTTTGTGTGGTCTAAACCTTCAAAATATGGCAGTTTTCAGGACCTTCAGTCCTTTGATTGTTTCACATCTTGTTTTCAAAGATAGCCAATTTTCAGCTTTTCCACATCTTGAGTTTATTTCTTTTCTGTGTTACCTTCTTATTATGCTGTCTGCAAAGTCTTTCTATTTGGAACAGTCAAAGATTTTGTTGTCAGGTTTAAGGAAATATATTTACAAATATTGTTGAAAAACATTGTGTATGTTTCAAACAAAAAGATAAGAAATTCTCTCTTAATTGGGATTTTATTTTATTTTCAACCATGTGCCTATTTTCTACCTAAAAGCTTACACAAGCTTTTGTCTCTCACAATTGGTAAATGGAAAAGTCTTTTACTGCTCTACCTCACTTTTTAATAAGATGTTTAGCTTTTGCCTAACTGTTTTTACAGAGGAAGTTCTACTTTTATCCTAATAATGTCTACCTTAGGCCTCTTTGACAAACTTCTACTCATTTGTCATCTGCTAGCTCTTTGATTTGTTCAAGAATAACTTCTAGTTGTCTATCTCTAGGTTTATATCCATTAATGGGCTAATACTTGTCAACACATTCCCACACAATTCAGCTTATTGTGGAAACTTTCTATATTCAAATTTGTTCCCCTTGATGAGAAATGGTGTCATGTGTAAAGTTCTATTGGATACCCCCAATTTCATGGTCATAACTGATGGCTATGTGACAAGTACTTAAGCAGAGGCATCTTGTCTTGACACCCCCAAGAAAAAGGCTTTGGAAAACATTTTGGAAAATCAAGAAATCGCTTGTTACAAGTATTTCTTCATTATACACAATGTTTTCTCCCAAAAAAAGACAAAGATTTTAGCTCCACTGGCTGAAAGCCAGCAAGCTATTGTCATGGCATTGTGTCTGTCTTGCATGCCTCCATCCATCTGTCCATAAACTTTTTAGCTCACCTGATCACAATGTGCTGAAGGTGAGCTATTGTGATCGGTATATGTTCTACGTCGGTCTGTCCATAAACAATTACATGTATAAAAAAATCTTCTCCTAAACCATAAGGCCTACCAAATACTTCAAAGAATCCCTGATTTTGCAAAGGAAATCTTTGAAAATCTTCTCCTCCCATTCCATTAGGCCTAGAGCTTTGATATTTGGTACATATCATCACCTATTGACCCTCTACCAAAATACTTCAAACAATTACCATATTCTGAAAGTTAGCCCTTTTCTATGCGATCCCTGATTTTACAAGGGAATAAAAAGGAAATATTTGAAAATCTTCTTCTCCAAAACCATAAGGCTTAGAGCTTTGATATTTTGTATGTATCATCACCTATTGACAAAAATACTTCAAAGAATACCATATATCTGAAAATAAGCCCTTTTCTATGGGATTCCTCACTTTACAAAGGAATAAAGAAGGAAATCTTTTAGAATCTTCTTCTCCCAAACCTTAAGGCCTAGAGCCTTGATAACTGGTATTCATCAATTTTTAATGACCTACTACCAAAATACTTCAAATAATTACCTTATTCTAAAAAATAAGCCTATTCTGTTCGATCCCTGATTTTACAAAGGAATAAAGAAGGAAATCTTTGAAAATCTTCTCCTCTCAAACCATATGGCCTAGATCTTTGATATATGATATGCATCAAAACCTATTGACCCTCTACCAAAATACTTCAAACAATTACAGTATTCTGAAAATTAGCTCTTTTCTGTGTTATCCTTGTTTTTACAAAGGAATAAAATAGGGAATCTTTGAAAATCTTCTTCTCCCAAACCATAAGGCCAAGAGCTTTGATATGTGGTATGCATTAATGTCTACCAAAATACTTCATTGAATTACTGTACTCTGAAAGTTAGCTCTTTTCTGTGCAGTTCTTGATTTTAGATAGGAATAAAGAAGGATATCTATGAAATCTTCTCCTAAACAATTATGCCATAAGCTTCGATACAATGTATTTGGTATGTATTGATGTCTTTTGACCCTCTAACAAAATACTTTAAAGAATTACCATGATCAGGAAATTAGTGCTATATGTAGGGATCATCTTTATACCTAGGATTAAAGGAGAAAATTCATAAAAATCGTCTTCAAAATGATTAGACAGAGGGCTTTGCTATTTTGTATATATCATAAAGCCATGAACCATCATACTCAGGGGAGCAATTTAGGACCATCTTGGTCCTCTTGTACTTTAAAAGTCTTCTCATCAGAAAGTACTGAACAGAATTCAAACAGATTTCACAGGATCCTTAGGTGATCCTTTATCAGATTCCTTAAAAAAAAATTGAAAGCATGATAAACATAGCTTCAATGGACAGGGCTTATTTCCATTTATGGTGAAACCTTATATAATATTCTTTTGAGAAACCAGTGGATGGATTAGAACCAAATCTAATAGGAATGTTCATTGGGTGACCCTTTATTAGATTCTTTCAAAGAATTTTGATCAAGTAATAATCATGGCTTAAATTGGCAGGTCTAATTTCCATATATGGTGAAATCTTAAAAATCATTCTCTCATAAACCTGTGGATGGATTTCAACCAAATTTTACAGGAATGTTCATTGGTTGATTGGGTGACCCTTAATCAGATTCCTTCAAAGAATTTTGATCGAGTGATAAACTTGGCTTTAAAAGGGGGGGGGTTGCTAATTCCATATTATATGATGAAACCTTAAAAATCTTCTTCTCAGAAACCAGTAGATGGATTTAAACCAAATTTTACAGGTTTGATCAGTGGGTGACCCTTTATCAGGTTCCTTCAAAGAATTTTGATTGTGTGATAAGCTTGGCTTTAATTGGCGGGGCTTATTTCCATACATGTGAGAGCCTTGAAAATCCTCTGCTCAGAAACCAGCAAATGGATTTAAACTAAATTTCATGGGGATGATCCTCAGATGACCCTTCATTGGATTCCTTCAACAAAATTTTTGATTGCATTTAAACCATGGCTTAAATGGACGGGGCTAATTTCAATGTCTGGTTAAAACTTTGAAAATCTTTTTCTCAGAAACCAGTTGATGGATTTCAACCAAGTTTCACTTGAATTATCCTCTGGTTACTCTTTTCAGATTCCATCAGTTAATTTTATTGGAGTGAAAACATAGATTTTATTGTCGTGGCTTATGTCTATGGAAAACAGTGATTTTTTTTAAAAGAATTGTCAATACCTTATCATCTGACTCAGCAAATGAATTTACTTTTATAAAACAATGAAACGTTTGAAATATTAAAAGAATTCATTGACAAGATTTATTTGCCACACATTGTGAATATGATTTGGTTTATATTGAATTCCTGAAATCACCAATAACTTAATCAGTACAGTCAGGCCTTTGGAGAGATACTGGCGTTCAAATGCCTCTAGTTTTAAATTCCATCAACTAAAAATTGTTATCTGCACCTTAGACCAGTCCAAAATTCTATTGTTTGGTATGGGTTAATGCCTAAATATGTGACATAAAATTTTGTGTGCTAAATGACCTCAGCTACCAATGTGCCGAAAACCCTCATCTTTCATTCTTAACACAATGTACTTACATGCGCAAAGTAAAGCATAGTTTGATTAGAGTCTTCATTTTGCACTCTACAGCTGGAGACTGAACAAACCTTTAAAGCTGAACAAATATTCTAAATGCATTGTTGGCTGTCCAGACTGCTAAGTGTCTGTGCATCCTGCACATGTGAAATTGACCAATCGCGACTATCAGTCAAATATTCAGTTGACCAGTCAAATTACTCACTCAGACCAGAAGTGAGTTTTGAACTCCGACGTTGCCCAACACTTTTGTTAAGCTATTTTGTTAGTTTGGCATCTTACAATGTCGTAACTACAGCTTATTCAAGATGTAGTTAGGACTGTTAGGTCACAAACCAACCATTGCACTTTCTGTTACATACTACTGGCCATAAAATCTGTAAAATAACGCACTTAAATATCGAAGCGGGACTTCCTGTTGGAGTCAATGGGAGGGACCCAGTAAGTGGGAAGGTCCAGTGATTGGTCAATTTCCCACACAGGTTCATTTATAATTTCAGCGGATAGAGATGATTTAGAGTGGCAGTTAGAACGTCTTATCATTCGATGTCTCACTGTTGACGTAAGTGTTGCAACTCCGAGAAACGATGTTCAAGAAGATGCTTTTAAGAAAGTAACAGATATACTTGATAGACTGAAAGGAGATGTCAAAAAGGATTGTAAGGAGTCAGAAAAGTGTGTTGAATCATATTTAAATGCCAGTCTACCAGAACCTCTTAGTGGAAATATTAACCATAAGTTTCAGGAGAAGCTACTGAGCTGTACAATTGATGATCAGAAAGTGTTCCGCAGGAAGCTTCAAAGAATGTATAGTGAATTGACTAAAAGTTCAGACACATTGTTAAATGAAACCATGAAAGATGAACAGGCTCAGAGCAATTACTCAAATAGTGCTGAAGATACTGATAATGAAAAAGACCAAAATGAAAAATTAACTAAAGAGCCAACTCATCATGAGTTCTCTCATGACAAAGATTATGCAGCTGATAAAAAAGAATGCACTGGGAATTCTTTGTGATACATCAGAAAGTTCTGATATAATTTTGGAATGGGATCAATGTTGTTCAGATAATTCCCACTTTATCCTTTCTTTTAGAACAAAAAGATATTATATCAAAAACATTGCGGGAAAAGAAGAATTCACCTGTTACAAGCAATTTCTTCTATCCCCAATTTTTTCCTAACATGGCTCATATTTGGAACATAGGTTCCTTGCAGTGATTGGCATCAGTTGATTGTAAGGTCAAGGTGACTGATGAAGGTCAATGTCTCTTATCGAGGTCATGTTTCCAAAAAAAGGCTGTGACTTGGACATGGTGGCTCACAGACAAATCTTGTTTAATTACAGCAACTAAATATTGTCAGCTATCTCTTTGAATTTTGACCAGTTTGTTATTTTTAAGTCTGGTAGCGGGTTAAACCCAACAAGTAGAATATTATCAGGGAATCATTTCGTCAGCCATTCCATTTGTGAGACAGAATTTAGTGTATTTGCAAACTCAATACTTTTGCAGTTACACATGTAACTTATCAATATATATAAGACTTATTGATCATAATATAGAAGTTCAGATGCATCAACCTTTGTTATTTGGAACCTAGAATATTCATAGTTTGGCTAGACTCAAGTTGGACTGTGTTGAAACCAAAAAAAACATGTGCTTGTCAAAGCAATCGACTACAGATCAAGACTGATTGAAGGACTGAAGCTATCGATGAGTTGTCATAAGACATGTTAGAGATTGTGTATTACTTAGATAGTTGCAAAATTAGTTAAGTTGAAATGATCAGGCTGATCTAATCAGCAGAGTAAACCCGCATCAAAATAAGGAAGGATGTATGTTTTTACGGTTTCCATTAATGTATATCATCCATCCTTACTAGCACTTGCCTAAATACTGATAACAACACTTAAGCCACATAAACAAAGTCACAGAAAAAAAGATAGGACCGAAAAGGCATCAATTATTAACCCTTACCATTCTGAATAAAATTTTGTTATTCTGAATATTCCTAGTTTGGCTAGACTCCCCACTTCCCACTTTACAAAGATTTAACACCATTTTCCACAGTATTTAAATCACAATGCGACAGCTTGTGCACCTAACCATGTGTTCCTTGTATTAATCAAACCAGAACTACCACTACATCCTTTCTGAGCCTCCAGCTGCTCATCCAAGGTTTATGATTATCCACCTATTGGTTGATGACAAATATTGGAAAGGATATTTGTCTTGACTGGGGGTTGAACTCTGGACCCCATGATTGAGAGTCTGACCCGCAACCAACTACACTATGGCCGAGGCTTGAGGCATGAATAAGTCAATTTGGACATGTTATAGCTTAATCCATGCCCATATTGCTTCCTCATGCCCTTCAAGAAAAAAAGCTTTCAAAATCACTGTGGAAAATGAAGAAATTGCTTGTTTTCTAACCTCAAAGACAAAGATTTTTGATAGTCATGAACCTAAGATTTTCATCTTTTTCCAATTCTTTCAATTTGGACAAGTGTAAATTTTTTCATGAGATAATTGGTTAAAATTTTGTTCAAAGTGATTGCTCAGGGGCAAAAAAGATGGTCAGCTTACAAAGGACAACTAAATTTGAACACCTTCATTTTGTGTATCTCAGTTATGGCCTAGAAAACTTTGTTTGAAAGAGGCAAATGTTTGATAAGTTCAGTGACAAGCTCTATTTTGTTTTTAATAATGTTAAAATTTGTTAGAAAATTGCTGAAAGAAATAATGCATTGAATAAGATCTGCTCTTTAGTTAATGTCTGAAGTTCCCACACAGCGACGCTTTTAGACGCCCCTCAAGAAAAACAATTGAGAAAACAATGTGTTAAATGAAGAAATTGCTCTTCCAAAGCAATTCCTTCATTTTACACAATGTTTTCTTTCCAGAAAGTTGAAAAATACTAAAGTTTCAATAATTCTTAATTGTCGTCTGCAACTCATTTCAATTTATACCAGTCTAAAATTTTGCCATACGCTAACGAGTTTAAAAAAAATTAAATCATGCATTTTCCAATAACTTTTAGTACCAAAGGGATCAACTTAAAACTTGGGATATTGTGTTCCATATCAATAGATCAATCCATACTATAAGGGTTGATTACTCTTAATACCTATTCAAAATTCTGTCAGAAGTATTTCACTTTGAAACTTCTTTTTGACTACTTTTTAGCTTGCCTGTGCACATCATGCTCAAGGGGAGCTTGAAGGATAACTCAGTGTCTGTTATCAGATGTGTGTAGCTGTACTTCAACATTTTTTTTAAACATCTTTTCCTTCTAAAAAACTTGGCCAATTTCTGACAGATATTGCAGAAAATAGGGCCTTGTTGACAATGGGTCCCTGCAGATATACGGAATTACTCCGCTCTCACAGATACAGTAGAACCTCGTTAATTCGAACGTCACTGGTTCGTAGGTATGTGTTCGTTCGTATACTTTACGTTGTCCCGATCTTTTTCCTTCATTAGCTTTGTTAGGAAACTCTGTCTAATTCGAACGTCAGTGGTTCGTAGTTCGTAGGCCATTTCAAGCCCCGAAAGTAAAATCATAGCACAAACTCCTATGTTTAATTCGTAGGTGTGATAAACTAATTGTCACCAATCACCACTTACCTTGATTTTCACACCTGCTGATAATGTGTTATCATGTACCTTTCGTTAAAAGGGGCTGTTTGGTTTGTAAGGTTGGTAATTAATCGAATAAAGATTCCGTAATTATCGCCGAAAATTTACTTAAAATTGACGAACCCCAATTAGTATCAGTGTTATTTGTCATTTAAAAAATTCTACCCACTTTATTTTATTCTGCGGTTGCTTTCTTCACAATCGTCGGTCCTTAATTTTATGAATCGATAATAGAATACTCGGAGTGATTTGATCCAATGTATTGTAAAGGGAAATCACTCTGATGGAGTCTACCATTTGATTCAAACACTGTGTTAAAAAAATGCCAAAATTTAATCCAGAGGTTAAAGCATATAAATATAAGATAAGTAATTTTTAATTCATGTTTTCCTCATTTAATATCCGCGGGTCTTGTTTAGAAAAAATAACCAATTTAGAATCAATTCCTAAATGTTGGGACAGAACAGACCATGTCAGATTCCGTGTATCTCAAACAGCCTAAGATTCCGTGCATCTCAAACAGCCGACCTCTTGCCCTCCGTTTTGTTCGTATTACGCTTAATTCGTATAAAATTCCCCGGTCCCTCGCAATACGAACTACCGAACTTTTACTGTACTTCACTTGAACTTTGGCTTGTTGTGGTTTATATTTGCACACTATTTAACGATAGGACGATATAAGAATGCCTTTAAAAAAATGAAGTTTGATGTATTTTTCCATATCAAAAAATTGAAGCTTTTCAACATTGTTCTTTATCATGTTAAAGTTCCATGGTCAATTTACTTGAAAGATAAAGCACTTTAAACCATTCCCACACAATGACTTTTTTAGGCACCCTCTAGAAAAACAATTGAGATAACATTTCTTCATTTTACAATGTTTTCTACTCAGAAAGTTGAAAAAATCTTAAATTTCTTGAACTTTAAAATAAAGTCTGCAACTTCTTTCAATTTTAACCAGTTTAAAATTTTCTGGTGTGAGATGGGATAACCCATTCCAATTAAAGAGCTTTGGAAAACATTGTGGATAATGAAGAATTATCAAGCAATTTCTTCATTATTCTCATTGTTTTCTACCCAGAAAGACGAAAAAAAAATAAAATTCCATCAACTTGAAAATGTCGTCTAGAACGTCTTTCAATTTTGACCAGTCTAAAATTTTCTTGTGTGAAATGGGTTAAATCACAAAAATGTCATAAGTAAAACATAATGTCATAAGTAAAACACACCAATAGGTGTCACTTGCTATTGTCCACTCACTTTTAAAATTACAGATAAGTTAAGAAATCATAAAAGTCATAGTTGTTGTTTGTATGCTTTTTTCCATAGACATATAAACACTGACGAAGAACTGTTAACCCTTTCCCGTTTTTCAAAATTTTAGACTAGTCCAATTTGAAAGAAGTTGCAAACAACACTCAAAGGTCAGTGCAAATTGAAAAGTAACGAACCTACTGGTTAGAAAATATTGTGGGAAAAGAAGAAATTGCTTGTGACAAGCAGTTTCTTCTTTTCCCACAATGTTTTCTCAAGTTTAAAATCACAGGGATGTGAAAACAAGGGATTGTACAGGAAAGAGTTAAGTACATGGTAATCTAATTTTCAATTGTAATATAGTCTTTATTTTATGTTTATATTTTCATGTAAAGGATCATAAAACCTGTATTACTTAGATCTAATAGATGGTACCATGTACTAGATCTAATAGATGGTACCATGTACTTTGTGATTTCTTTCACCGCCTTATGCTTTACTATAGAATGGTTGATTGGTGACCAAAGGACCCAAACCCATAACTACAGCTCATTTTTGGCTATGAACCAAGAACCAGTTTTGGTGGTCCCCCCAACAAATTGCTTCTTCAAGCTAGCTTTTGAATTCTAATATCAGCATTCATCTATTTTGTAGGTTGTGAGGAAATGTGAAAATAAAAAAATGAAAATATAAATAATTTATTGGCATAAAGAAGAACCTTAAGTCAGAGGTTTTGAAAGATCATACTATAAGTTGATGCAAAATATTTCTTAAAATGTTGATATCTATAAGAAATGAAGAAAGAGATTGTTTTCAAGAAAATTTTTTAAAATGTATTTCTCCTACCTTTTGCATTTATAATCCTTTTAAAAAGACTTAAACTATTCATATATTCTTTAAAACTAGATTAATTCAAAACAATTATAGTCAAATGATTTCTTTGGTCAATTGTTAAAATCATGAAATCTAGGGAGCCTGGTAAAGGTCAAAGCAAATAGCCAATCACTGAGATATATACTATGGTTATCTCTAACAATTACGCAGTCAAAGATACTGATTAGAAGCGTGCAAGTTACTTGGATTCAAGAGGAGTCTGTTTACTTTTAAAATTGACTACCATTTTAAACTTTTCTCAGAAATAAACTTATAGAAAAAAAAAGATGGTACAAAAGAAATTTTAATGATCATGTGTATCGGAAGAAAAAATCTTTCAGATCAGAAAAAATACAGCATTTAAAGGACAAACTAGTCTTTTTATCCCAATATTTTGTTCTCTAGTTTTGTTGTTTGGTTTGTTTGCTTGTTTTAGTTAAGTCTTTTCAAGCCAAGGAACTAGAAGCAATAACCCATTCCTGCACAATGAAATCTTAGACTGGTCTAAATTGGAAGGAGCTGCAGACGACAATGTAAAGTTTATGAAATAATATATTTTTTCAAGTTTCCGGGTAGAAAACATAGTGGAAAATGAAAGAATTGCTTGTAACAAGCAATTTCTTCATTCTCCACAATGGTTTCCAAAGCATTCATATTGAGGGGCATTTAAAAGCGTCATTGCGTGGGAATGGGTTAATTCATTATAATGGGCACCTTTACTTTGTTTGTTTCAAAAATGAGAAATAAGAAATGAAAAGTGGATGAGAATGAAGTTGTTTTCCTTGAAAGGGAAGACGATTTAAATGAGTCAAAGTACACACAAAACTGCACACATATTTCATATAGTATTACAATAGTATTCAACATTTCTCTGTACAAAATACTGCAAATAAATGATTCTGTCTGAAACACAAGATTTCTTATTTACTCTTTGACGAAAATTAAACCGGAACTACCCAGTCTAGTCAAGATAGTTAACTAAAGGGCAATTTTCGGAATAATTTCGTATATTGGTAGGGGCCCATTTCCTTGTTACTGCTTTACAGGCAATAATTTTGGCTTAATCCTCAAACAATGATTGTATTGTCATGAGGAAGATCCATATCAAACATGGTGACCAATATAAGAGAAAAAAGAACCTTGTTAACCCTTGTTATGCTGAACCCGGAATATTCCGGTTTTGGCAGGAGGTGTAGACTAAGATCAGACTGCACGCTGATCTTAGTCTTCACCCCTGCTCATACTTTTCCTTTCCCAATTTGTTTATGAGGTCGATTTCTAAAAGAAATATTAATTTTTGAAAAACAAGATCTATCAGTGCTTTCAGCACTTTGATTTGACAGTAATTCAGTAAGGTAATTTATACAGCATGACAAGGGTTGGCATTTTTTTGTTAACAACCTAGAGGTCACAATATGGCTCAATCCTTTTCATGCTTGTTGAAGTCTGTTTGGCCATGAAGAGGCTTGCTATTTGATTTAGTGAACTTCTGACTAATAAAACAGGAAAGGGACCTAATAACAATTTCTTTGTTGCCACACTAGAGGTTATAGTATTGGCTCAATCTTTTCTTAAGCTGGCTGAAAATATTTGTAAAGTCATGAGAACGATCCCTATTGAATAGGATGATATTCTGACAAGTACAAAATGTTAAAAGGAAAAAGGAGCTTTGTTGATAATTTGTTACTGCTGTACAGGTAACTATTTGGTTTAATATTCCTCTAACTCGCTGAAATGTTTGTAGAGTTGTGAGGAAGCTACCTATCAAATATGATGACAATTATGAACATCAAAGGAAAGGGGGCCTTAGTGACAGATATCTTGTTTCTACTGTACAGGTCACAATTTTGGCTAAATCTGTTTCTAACTTACTCGAAATTTTTGTATAGTTATGAGGAAGAACCCTTATGGATATGGTGACATTTGCCCAATATCATGTGAAAAGGGAGCTTAATGACAATTTTCTTGTTACCTCTCTACTGGTCCAAATTGGCTCTTTCTTTCCCCAACTAAAAAAAAGAAATGAAGTAAAAAGACGGCTTTAGTAACAATATCAGTTTCCTGCTCATCCAATCACAGCCTTTTACCTCTATATCTGTTTAACTTTGTGACTATTTTGTATTGTTATCAAATTATAATTGATTAGTTGGCTTGAGAAAATAAATGCAGGTGAGCAAACTAGGACCATATAGGCTGTCATGTTTACAACTTCTATTTAGTCACTTCATAAGTTTATTTTCATGTGCTTCTGGCTCAAATTGTTTAGTTTATAAACATTCAAATTTGTGTTCTAATTTAAAGCATAACTACATTTACTTATATCAAGCTTTATGAAAAATATGAAGTATTTTTTTTTTTGTTTATTCAGCTTTTCTGTTGCTATACTCAACCTAAAAACATAATGCTGTTTTCTTATATTGAGCTATTTTCTGATTAAATATTATCCTCTTTGTTAGCTCTTTTAATTTGACCCTAGTATTACTCTTTCGAAGCAACATTTTTTAAGCCTTTCCTAATGACCAATGAGATTCTGTCAATCAAATTATCAACAATAATCAAATCCCTCATCTTGTCTATAGTTGCTGTTTTATTTCCAACTTTCTTGTAAAATACTTTGATGTGTGAATGATAAAGGTCCAAGCTACAGCTTTTTATGTTGCACAACAATTGCTTGCTTTTTATTTTCTCACCTTTCTAAAATATCTGTAGTTGTAGCCTGGGGCATCAGCTTTTCTATTAACCCTTTCCTGTTGTCTTCTTTTTCCACAATGTTTTTACAAGTATAAATCACAGGAATGTAAAAACTCCAGGTTTGAACAGGAAAGGGTTAAGAGGTCCAATATTTAATTCCAGGTTGTGGATGTCTCTCTTTGGTCTTTCATAGACATGCGCATTTGGTGTAAATACCAGTGTTTCTCCAGAAATAAGAATCTATAGGGATAGATCTAAGTTGTAAGACATAGTTTCAAATTCTACGTAAAATGAATGGTTTAAGCCATTACCAGACAACAATATTTTAGACTGGTCCAAATTGAAAGTGGTTGCTAATGATGATCTGAAGTAAGTGAATAAAGATTTCTCGTACAGAGTAAAAGTTTTTTCAGACAATAAAGAAATAATGTAACATGCAACTTTTTAACTTACTACAATATTTTGATGTCTCTAAACATCAGTTTGGCTGACATTTTGTCGTCATGTGAGTGTAGTGTAGGTATGTTGGGGTTGTTAGAAGTGGGTTTGTCTAACTGCTAAGCTCTAGAAAGAAGGTGTGATACAAATCTATTTTTGTTATTCCTCTTCCTTTGAGTATTCATTTGAATTGTTTTGATGAAATCTATTTTGAGGTCCCAAAGAGTACCCACAACATAGGGTTTGATGAAACGAAAATGAAATTTACATTTCAAAGTAGAAATCACTCTCTTTATCTGGAGCAGGAACTAATTGGCTCTGGGATTTCTTCTTTATCCTTAAGCCACCGTTATAGCGCAGTGGGTAGCAAGTCAGACTCCTAATCTTCAATCATTGGGTGTCATGGGTTCGTTCCCCAGCGGAGGCACATATTCTTTCCGACATTTGTCTCTCACCAATTGGTGGATAATCTTTAACCTAAGTGGGATGGCAGCTGGAGGCTAGGAAAGGATGTAGTGGTAGTACTGGTGTGAGAAATACCAGGAATCCATTGTTAGGTGCTCCAGCCGCCATCATATGACTGAAATACTGTTAAACCCCATTCAATCAATCAGTCTTTATCCTTAGGGCTGGTCCAAACAAGAGCCATCGGAGGCGGATTATGCACCCCAAATAAGGCTTTTGTCACAAAACTGTATGCCATTTTTATACCCCCCCCAAAATATATTGGGGGGTATATAGGAGTCAGCTTGTCGGTCCGTCGGTCAGTCCGTCTGTAGCTTTTTTTCTCAATTTCCCGGCAACTATTGGTCGGATTTTATTCAAACTTCACTGATATAATCAGTATCAAGCAGAGATAAGCATATTCTATTTTGATTACGGTCCATTGATTTTTGACGGAGTTATGGCCCTTTGGTGAAAAATCGTGTTCGCTCAATTTCTCAGCAACCATTAGAGAGATTTGATTCAAATTTCACAGAAAGACTCGATATAAGTCAGACATTTGCATATCCTATTTTGGTAATGGTTCATTGATTTTTGACAGAGTTATGGCCCTTTAATTAAAAAGACCATTTTTTGTTACATTTCTATAGCATTTTTGTGTCCACTCAATTTCTCAGCAACCTTTTGTCGGATTTTTTTCAAACTTCACTGATATAATAAGTATCAAGCAGAGATGTGCATATTCCATTTTGGTTCCACCCTTGGGTACCCGAAGGTCATGATTTTAGCTGTTTTGCAAGAGGTCAATAAACTGATGCTTCATGCCAAGTATCAAGGCTCTATGCCTCTTTGGTCAGGAGGAGAAGATTTTTAAAAAAAATTTAACTACTAAGTTCTCCCTTTCTCACAATGCTTATTAATACCTATTTTCCTTGAAGGCTTCAAAATTAGGGATAGTTTGATAATGCGTTTAACTATAAAGCCAAAGGCATTTATTTTTAGCTCTACTGGCCAAAGGCCGCTAGAGCTATATGATGGCTTTTTCCCGTACGGTGTCCGTGCCTCCGTCGTCCATCCATTAAACTTTTCCTTGTTAACACTCTAGAGTCCACAGTTTGCATCAGATTCCCTTCAAACTTTCACAGAATGATTGAACCATCATAAGGATTGTTCTTTTCAAAATTGGGTCAGGTCTGTCAAGAAACATTGGAAAAGGGGCCTATTTAAAATTTAATTAAAAAATCCTCATTAACACTCTAGAGTCCACACTTTGCATCAGATTCCCTTCAAACTTTCACAGAATGATTGAACCATCATAAGGATTGATCCTTTCGAAATTGGGTATGATCTGTCAAGAAACATGGTAAAAGGGGCCTTAATACAATTTAATTAAAACTTCCATTAAAAATCCTTGTTAACACTCTAGAGTTCACAATTTTTAATCAGATTCCCTTCAGGCTTGCTCAGAGTGATTGTACCATCATGAGAATTGTTACTTTCTAAATTGGGTCAGATCTGCCAAGAAACACAGGAAAAGGGGCATAATTAAAATTTAATTAAAAAATCCTCGTTAACACTCAAGAGTCCACCCTCTTCATTAGATTTAATCACAGAATGATTATACCAGCATAAGGATTGTTCTTTCGAAATTGGGATTGATCCATCATGAAACGTCGGAAAAGGGGCCTAATGAAAATTTAATTATAAATTCAATTAAAAATCCTCTTTAACACTCTAGAGTCCAGAGTTTACATCAGATTCTCTTTTAACTTTCTCAGAATGATTGTACCATCATATGGATCCTTCCTTACGAATTTGGGTATGATCTGTCAAGAAACACAGGAAAAGGGGCCTTATGAAAATTTAATTAAAAAATCTTCGTTAACACTCTAGAGTCCACAGTTTTCATCCGATTCTATTCAAACTTTCACAGAATGATTGTACCATCATAAGGATTGTTCCTTTCAAATTGGGTCTGATCCATTGAGAAACATAGAAAAAGGGGCCTAAGGAAAATTCAATTAAAAAAATCTTTATTAATGCTTTTAAGTCCACAGATTTCATGGGGTTGTCTTTACACTCAAACAGAATAATTATACTTTTGTAAGTATGGTTCCCTTTAGAATTCACTCAGATCCATCAAGTAACATGGGAAAAGGGGCTATATGGAAATTCAATTAAAAAATCAATGTTAACACAATGAAGCCCACAGCTTTGATCAGATTTCGTTGAAAATTTCACAGAATGATTGTAAGGTCATAACAATCTATCTTTTCATAACAGGGTTTGAACTGTCAAGAAACATGGGAAAAGGGGCCTTATGAAAATTTCATTTATAAATCCTTGTTACCAAGTCAGGAGCTTTCAATGGATTTTCTTCAAACATTCAAAGAATAATTGTACAATAATAATGATTGTTGATGTTTGCATTAGACCTGATCCATCAAGTATCACAGGAAAAGGAGCATTATGAAATTTAATTTTAAAATCATTGTACCGCAATAAAGTCAACAGTTTTCATTAGATTCTGTTAAAACTTTCAAAGAATGATTGTTCCATCATGAGGATTCTTTCTTTTCAAATTAGGCCTGATATGTCTAGTACCATGGGAAGAGGGGCCTTTTGAAAATTTTATCTATAATCCTTGTAACCAAGTCCAGAGCTTTCATTGGATTTTCTTCAAACCTTCACAGAATCCTTGTACAATAATTACAATTGTTGATGCCGACATCAGACCTGGTCCTTCAAGTATCACAGGAAAAGGAGCCTTATGAAAATTTTATTTTAAAATCTTTACACCAAGATAAAGTCTGCAGTTTTCATTGGATTCTGTTCAAACTCCCACAGAATATTTATACCATCATTAGGATTGTTTCTTTCCAAGTTGGACCTGATCTGACTAGTATCATACGAAAAGGGGCTGTATGAAAAATTATTACCAAATCTTCATTAACACAAGAATGTCCTCAGTCTTTATCAGAATCTCTTCAAACTTTAATAGAATGATTGTACCATCATTTGGATTGTTCCTTTGTACATTGAGTCTGATTTGTTAAGTGACACAAGAAAAGGGGTCTTAAGAAAATTTTATTACAAAAACATCATTATTACAATAAAGTCCTTAGTATTTATCATTTTCTTCAAACTATCTATCATTTTGATTTAGGATTGTTCCTTTGTACATTGGGTCTGATTTGTTAAGTTTCATGAAAAAAAGGGGCCTTATGAAAATTTTATTACAAAAAATTCTTGACACAATTTAGTCCACTGTTTTCATTGATTCTCTTAAAGACTGATTGTACCTTCATAAGAATTGTTCCTTTTGAAATTTGGTTTGTTCTGTAAAGTATCATGGGAAAAGGGGCCCTATGAAAATTTCACTATAAACTCATTTACACAATGAATTCCACAGATTCCACAGATTGATTGTACTATAATTACAATTGTTGATTGTGATAGTGGATCTGATTATGGCAAGTGTCGCATAAAAAGGGGCCTTATGAAAAACTTTCTTAAATATTCTAGTTAACACAATGATGTCCCTTGATTTCACTGGATCCACTTCAAAATTTCACAGAATGATTGTACAAACACTTAACACAATTATTGTCAGAATGATTCTAATGAAAATTTCACAGGATGATTGTAGGGTCAAAGGTAACTCCCTTTAGGAAATAGAGTGGATCTGTCATGAAACATGGGAAAAGGGGCCTTGAGGATTGTTGCTCAAAAGAATAAAGGGGATAAAGTCCTGTTTTTTGCTTAATGCATTCTTCTTTGAGTAATTAACTTCCTTAAATATCAGATTTCTTTAAAGGAAAACTTGATAACCAGTAGAGCATCTCAGGCCCTCATGGGCCTCTTGTTATTGTACAGCATTACTTGATAGATTTGTACTTAGCCAAAAATCTTATATTTGTTTTATTTATTTTGCTCCAGTTGTGTCTTTTTATACAAAAATAACTGTAATTTGCAGATGCCTCAGGTGAGCTATTTAGGACCATCATAGTCCTCTTGTTTTAAAGGGGACCTCCTAAGAAATATTTCTGCCAAGTTTGACTCAAATTGGCCCAAAAGTTATGGAGGAGATGTCGTTTTAGATTTCTATATAAACCACACCCCCTGGGGCTCTGCCCCTGAGGACTCGAGGATCATGACTTTAGCTATTTTGACAGAGGTCAATATACTGATGCTTCATGCAAGATATCAAGGCTCTACGCCCTCTGGGTCAGGACGAAAAATTTAAAGATTCAAATTGGCACTTTGGTTTGGGAGGAGATGTCACTTAAAAAAATTGTTGGCAAATGAAGCAAGACACACGACACATGCCGGATGGACTAGGACAAAAGGTAATCACAATAGCTCACTTGAGCACTTCATGCTCAGGCGAGCTATAAAATAACATAAATGTTTTACTCCTGATTAGGTTTTCAATGATTTTCAAGTGTATTATTGCATAACAAACATTTCCCAATACAATTATGGCAAGTGGGAGATAATTAGGAGTATTTTTTTTTAATTCATTAAAGTATTACAGTATTTTTTTCTTATCATTAGGATTTTTTAAAATAGTCTTTTCTAAATTATGCCTACTTAATCTTTTCCTCTTCAATCCCCGGTGTTATGTCTCTGTGATGTAAATCTTGAGAAAACATTGTGGATAAAAAAGAAAATTCTTGCTACATCCTACCTACTAAATGGTTAATCCACTGTAAATCATAGTCTGTAAAACAATTCAATTTGGACTGTGTGTAATTGCAAAACAGGAAAGAATAAAGAGTCTATAATGCAACATTAAAAGCTAGTTGAAACTCATCAACTTATGCCCAATTTAACCTCTCTTTTTAGCTACAATTTTAAAGAGAATATAACCAAATGAAATCTCACTTCTTTTTAGTTCAGCTGAGCACAAAGTGCTCTGGGTGAGCTATTGTGATCCGTCATCGTCCAGCGTCTGTCCGTCCATTCACAATTACAAAAAAATCTTCTCCTCCTAAACTAACCATGGATTTTCAACCAAACTTCACAGAAATGATCCTTAGGTCATGCTCTTTCAAATACTTCAAAAAAGTGAAATCCATGAAGAAATTCGGTTGCCATGGCAACAGACATAAATAAGAGCCATCGGAGACGGATTATGCTCCCCTAATATAGGCTTTTGTCAAAGAACTAAATGCCATTATTGGACAAAAAACTTTTTATTGAATGCAACTATAGATCGAGAGTTCAGTTCACAAGAAATTTGGCTGTTTAACAAACATTGAAAGAAGCTGTTTAGCTTCACAGGCCTTATTCTAGTAAAATTCAATATCATTACATTGTAAAGGGTTAAATATTTCACCTTCACTATCCAAGTTATCAATGAAAAATGTCTCCATACAAAAAAATATAGACTCTAAATTGAGTAGTCTTGCAGAAACAATAGACTGATTTATTTTAGAATAGGATATATACAAAATGTAAAGCTACATGGCATTAAGCCCCCTTTAAGCATGGTAAGGCTCATTGGGTCAAAAATTGTTATAAAAATTACCTAGGGCTTTTAAAGAATAACATTTATGTAAAGAAACACGAAATTTTGGCAATAAGTGAAGGAGGAATATTTGAAAATTAATGACCTTGACAATTTGACCTTGACCAATGACCTTGAACTTGGTACCAACAGAAAGTCCATGTCATAAGCAATGCACATATGAAATATGAAGGCTATATCACTAACCATTGTTTACTTATGGATGATGGTAAAGTTAAAATTTTCAAAATTGAGAAATGACCTTGACCTTGACAGATGACCTTGAACCTCATACCAACAGAAAGGTCATGTCATAAGTAATGCACATGTAAAATATGAAGAGTGTGTCACTTACCATTGTAAACTTATAGACAATGTTAAAGTTAAGCTGACCTTGACAGATGACCTTGAAATTAGTACCAACAGAAAGTCCATGTCATAAGCAATGCACATGTAAAATATGAAGGCTATATCACTTACCATTGTATACTTATAGACAATGTTAAAGTTAAGCTTTTCAAAATTTTGACCTTGAGAAATGACCTTGACCTTGACAGATGACCTTGAACTTAACTCCAACAGAAAGGTCATGTCATTAGCAATGCACATATGAAATATGAAGGCTATATCACTTACCATTGAAAACTTATAGACAATGTTAAAGTTAAGCTTTTCAAAATTTTGACCTTGAGAAATGACCTTGATCTTGACTGATGACCTTGAACTTAGTATCAACAGAAATTCCATGTCAAAAGCAATGCACATGTGAAATATGAAGATTATATCACTTAACATTGTAAACTTATAGACAATGTTAAAGTTAAGCTTTTCAAAATTTTGACCTTGAGAAATGACCTTGACCTTGAATGATGACCTTGAACTTGGTACCAACAGAAAGGGTTTGTCACAAGCAAAGCACGTGTGAAATATGAAGACTTCATCTGTAACCAATCAAAAGTTATTGCCAATTTTAGTTTTTGCTGGGAAAAATGACAGTTAACGTAAAGGTAATAACATTAAGGCCCCTATTCCCATGACGCTTTTTTTTGAAACGAAAATTCCCGTTAGTTTAAGGTCAAGGGGATCTGATTTGCTACTCAAATATGAAATTTCATGAAATTCTAACAATTGGTCTTGGAGAAATTGGCAAAAAACTAGTTTTTACATTAAGGCCCCTTTTTCCATGATGCAGCCTTGAAATAAGAAAAATCAAAAACCTGGGTCTTGGAAATTTCATCCAATTAGGCCAAGGGGTTGCTGAGATATGACTTCTGACGGACGGAAGGACAGACGAACGGACGGACTCACGCACAGGCCGGCGACTATATGCTACCCCCCAAAAATTTTTTTGGGGAGCATAAAACTGAAAATATCTTCTCCCAAACCATTAGGCATAGAGCTTTGATATTTGGTAAAAATCATCATCTATTGACCCTCTACCAAAATACTTCAAAGAATTAACATATCTTCAAAATTAGCCCTTTTCTGTGTGATCCCTCATTTTACATAGAAATAAAGAAGGAAATCTTTAAAAATCTTCTTCTCCCAAACCACAAGGCCTAGAGCTTTAATATTTGGTATGAATAATCATCTATTGACCCTTTATCAAAATACCTCAAAGAATTAACATATCTTGAAAATTAGCCCTTTTCTGTGTGATCCCTCATTTTCATAGAAATAAAGAAGGAAATCTTTAAAAATCTTCTTCTCCCAAACCATAAAACCAAGATATTTCATATTTGGTATATATCACCATCTATTGACCCTATACCACAATACTTCAAAGAATTACCGTACTCTTAAAATAAGCTTTTTTCTTTGTGATCCCTGATTTTACTTAGAAGTAAAGAAGGATATATTTGAAAAAATCTTCTCCCAAGCTTTTATTATACCCCCCACAACGAAGTTATGGGGGGGTATACTGGAATCAGGTTGTCCGTCCGTCTGTCCATCCGTCCGTCCGTGGACATAATTTTGTGTCCTCTTCTCCTCCCACATTTTTTGACCAATTTCGCTGAAATTTTATAGGTTGTTTCCTATCATATGAAGTTGTGCACCTGCAATTTTCATCTTGATCCAGTCGTTAGTTTCAGAGTTATGCCATTTTGAACTTTTTAATGGGGTGGGGGAATAGTCAAAATTTAAAATTGCAAAACTCAGTAACCATAAGGGGAGTTACCAAATTTGGTAAGTAACATCATCTTGTTGACCTTTACAAAATATCGAACGGTTTATTTCCTGAGGTCAAATTTGACCCCGCCCCCCCGGGGGTCCAAAAATTCAACATAGGCTCATATTGACTTTTCGTGGATATAATTTTGTGTCATCATCTCCTCACACAGTTTTCTTTAACATAGGCTCATATTGACCAACCTTTCCTAATCAGTCAACTCTAGCAACAAACACAAAATCAGAAAGAGGTAGAGGGTTGGCAATGTTCATCCACCATGACATGCATGTGATTAAACAGCTTCAAATTCCACTCCTTCATAGAAAAGCCTTTTTAGCGGTGTGGGGGGTATTCTCGTCAGCCCTTGAGGGCGACAGCTCTAGTATTTGGTATGTATCCTCACCAAAATATTTCAAAGAATTACAGTACTCTGAAAATTTGCCACTTTCTGTGTGATCCCTGACTTTACAAAGAAATAAAGAAGGACATCCTAAAAAATCTTCTTTTTCCAAACAAAAAGGCCTAGAGATATGATATTTGGTTAAATCATCATCTATTGACCCTCTACCAAAATACTTCCAAGAATTACTGTAAATTCTGAAAATAAGCCCTTTTCTGTGTGATCCCTGATTTTACATAGAATTAAAAAAAGGCTATATTTAAAAAAATCTTCTTCTCCAAAACTATAAGGCCTAGAGCCTTAACATTTTGTAAGTATCAATGTCTATTGACCCTTTACTTCAAAGAATTACCGAACTTGAAAATTAGCCTGTTTCTTTGTGTTCCCTGATTTTGCATATGAATAAAGAAGGAAATCTTTGAAAATCTTCTTCTCCCAAACCGTAATGCATAGAGCTTTAACATTTGGTGTGTATTAAAACCTATTGACCCTTTACCCAAAATTCTTGGTAGAATAACCGTATTCTGAAAATAAGCCATTTTCTGTTCAATCCAAGATGTTAGAAAGGAATAAAGAAGCATATCTTTGAAAATCTTCTCCTTCTAAACCACTATGCCCAGAGCTTTGATACTGTGTAAATCATTATATATTAGTCCCTCTACCAAAATAATTTGAAGAATTACTGTACTCTGGAAATTAGCTCTGTATGGTAGGATCTTCAATAAACCTAGGATTAAATGGAAAATCTTTAAAAAAAATCTTCTCCAAAATAATTAGGTGTAGGGCTTTGATATTTTGTTAAAAAAGCCTTGAGTCATCATACTCGGGGGAACGATATAGGACCATCATGGTCCTTTTGTTTGATAAGATATCCATAAACCTTGACCCATATTTCTTTATGGTCAAAGTAATGAATCCCTTTTGAAATTGAAGATATTCTGCTTGACACCATGCAAATTTTTTAATCTCATCTTGTGGTACTCAGATTTTTTCTGCTATCAGCTATCCTAATGATAGAATGTTTTTGTAGCTATATAAATAAATCTTATTGAAAATGTTAAACACTTGAAAAATGGCCAGTTGTATTTTGTAATTAGTTTTTTTGCCACAAGAAGCAAGCTAGTCAATTCACTTAACTGAAGAAATATATTTTTGAACCATTGTTGGAAAGGAAAAATTGCATGTAATAGACAGTTTCTCCCTTTTCCCAAATTGTTCTCTAACTGAAACAATAGTAATTATTTTTAATTTACACACACTTTTAAAAGTGGTCTGCAACTTCTTTCAATTCAGACCAGTCTAATATGTTTTTATCACTCAAAAAAAAAAAAAAACATGGTTAGATTTTATATGTACCATTGTTAGGCTGGAAAAATATAAGAACAGCTTCTAGATTGTAAAAATGGTTTTCTAAAATTTGACCAAGCAACCTAGATTTTGAGCCCATATGACAAATATCAAAATTGACCAAGATATCAAAAAGATAAATATTAAGATCAAATATCAAGACATTTGAGGCAAAACATGCTGTGATCTAGAGTTAACACAAGATATATCTAAAATTTGACCAAGTGACATACTTTTTTAAACCAATATTGAAATTGACCGAGATATCTTTCATACAAAGACAAACTTTGACATATACAAATATCAAGAAATTTGAGGCAAAAGTGTGACCTCTAAAATGCACATGAATTTTTTCTAAGATTTGACCTAGTGACCTACTTTTGTCCTCAAGTGACCAAATATTGCCTATGACCACGATTTAATGTAGTCAAATATTCTGACCAAGTTTCAAGACTTTTGAGCTAAAATTGAGGCCTCTATAGTGGACATAAGATGTTTACTTTCACCGATTGGTGGATGCCAGACACAGCTAGGTCACTAAAGCTCACCTTGAGCACTTCATTAACAGAAGAGTAAAATCATAAATTCTTTGTTTTCAAAATAAATAATGCAACTACAGCTGGCATAAGCTGCAGTTATGGTATTTGAGTCACCTAACCAACAAAGATATTTTCCTTCAATTTTGGAGTTTAATGGTATTAAATGTTTGATTTGATTGGTAAATCAATTTTTATGCCTATGCGCAGATAAGGTTTGGAGTATATTGCTTTACATATATTTAGATATACTGAGTTTGTCCATCTGTCTTTCAGCAGTAAACTTAAAGCAAAAATTAACATTTGCTGTTATTCAAATACTGATTAAGATACACACCTGATATTCGGTACAGGTTCATTGCATTTATGGGCAACAGTTGGTTCCAAGATTAGTGTCATCCATCAAGGTCAAGGTAACTTATGAAGGTCACAAATTCTGTAAACTTAACACAAAAACTTAAAATTCTGCTGTTATTTAAACATGGCTGAAGATACATGGCTCGTACTTTGGATAATGGTTTCTTTCATTGATAGGCATAAGTTGGTCGCAAGAAGACACATGTTATACTGTTCAAGTTCAAAGACGTTGCAAAGGAATCATGGAATTTTAAAAAAAATATTTGTAAAGGTGATAGGTCAAGGTTGCTTATCAAGGTCAGCTTAATGAAAAACTTAACATTTTTCTTTTTCTGTTATTTAAACATTTCAAGCAATGTTTTCCCAATTGATTTTCTTAAGGGGCATCAAAAATATTATTGTGTAGGAATGGTTTTAGCAAAAAGTATTTTCAGGAATTCAATATAAACTGAATCATCTTTGCAAATATCTGGTAAATAAATATAGTCGATGTTATCCTTGAAATAGCATTTCAAAATGTTCATTATCAAATTGAGTTATGTAAAATTCATTTACTAAGTAAGATGAAAAGGAATTACCAAAATTTTCAAAAAATTCACTTTATACAATATACTTGTATGGACATAAGCCACAACAATAATAGCCATGTTTTTTCAAGCAATCAAAATTATATGAAGGAATCTGGCAAAGGGTCAACGGAGGATCATTCCTGTCAAACTTAGTTGAAACCCATCCTCCAGTTTCTAAGAATATTTTCAAAGTTTTCTGTATATACCATTTAAAAAACTTAGCCACCAGCGCATTAAAGCCATGTATTTTATCTGATCAAAATCTTTTAAATAATCTGATTAAGAGTCACCAAAGAGTCAATAGTGGATCAATCCTGTGAAATTTGGTTGAAATCAATTTACTGGTGTCTGAGAGAAAGAATGTTTTTACCATAAATGGAAATTTTCCCCTCCCCTTAAAGCCATGTTTTTCATCCAATTAAAATTCTTTGAAGGACTCTGATAAAGGATCACGCAAGGATCATTCCTGTAAATTTGATTTAAATCAATCAGCTGGTGACCAGCATACACATTTATTAGTCAAACATTCAATTTAGTGGAATCTTAACCCTTTTTGGACCTAGAATTTCTTGTTTGACTTAAAAAGGTGGACAAACCAGTACATTGGTATCACTTTCTATGTCACGACATACATCTCTCTGTAACACATCTCCTCCAACATGAATGTATTTTTCACAGAATATTCCTAGTTACTTGACCCTGCCCATATTGTCGGGGGTTACCATTTTAGAAAAGCGGGCTTAATGCAAATTCCTTGTTAACACAGCCTCTCAGTTTCTTCTATGGACCAAATTTCCTATTACTTTTTGTAATCAACCAACTGTGCATGTAAATTTGAACAACAAGCCTTACATCTAACTTAAATCCAATTATAAAGGACATAATCCATTTGTTTGACTATTTTACTAAATAGTAAGTTGTCTCTCTTAGACCATAAATGGAACATAATTCAGCAAATACAGTACACATATTTGCCATAAGTTGAAAATAAGTCCTGCCCACAATAGCCCTGATTTTCTTTTTTTCCTTTCCCATAACATTTTCTATCAAGTTTTAAAGTTTTATCTACTTAAATCATCATAACTATAGACAATGTTTACATTGTGATCTGTCTAAAATTTTGTTGTTTTGCAATGGGCTAAATAAATTCTAATAGACTATTTTTATATCTTTTATAATTAACCAATTTTGCAAGTCAATATAAACATGATTCTGCCAAAGACAGCACAATCCTCGTCACTTTCATTTTCATAAATAGCACAAAGCATGACTTTACTATAACAATTCAAATGAAGATACACAAGCATGTCAAGATATTTTAAAATCTATACATAAATATAAATGATCTGCTCCCCAATTGTTGAATTTGGTCATTTGACCTTGAACTATGACCTTGACCTTGAAGGAAGGTCACTCAATCTTGTACCCAGCACTAAGCCTCATCAAATTGCAATAGTCTTAATTCCTAATAAGATATAAGATACTAGAGAGTATATTCGACTCATTTACAAAATTAGACATGTGGTCTGCCTTATTAGAATACAATCTAACAACTATATATTTATGCTATATATTGAACAAAAAAAAAACTCCAATAGAGGCTGTGTTATTTAATTAATCCAAAAAATTTACGTATTAGGTAGATCTTGACCCAAGGAACATTTCCGTTAAGAAAAATGAAATCAAATGATCAGTTTGAGATAGAACGATATTTAAAGGCTTTCTTCTTGGTTGCCGTGGCAACCAGCTCTTCATGGAACATTACCTTTTGAAGAAATCTGTAAAGAGGACCTTCTAGAGAACATTCCTGTAAAGCTTGGCTGAGATCTGACCTGTAGTTTCTGAGAAGATTTTTTAAAAAAAAAATTTATACAGGGTACTAACAGACAGACACATGCACAAGGACACAACACCATGACAATAGCTGGTTTTCAGCCATTGGAGCTTAAAAGGGACCTTATTGTGGTTGCATATGACTATGGCACATAGTTGAAATATATCCTTCATTATCGACCTTGACAGATGACCTTGTTATCAGCAGAATGTGGGTCAGTACAGATCATGTTCAATTTAAACATGAGCTCTGTAACTTTATACACATGTCATATTAGCCTAATCCAACAATAACCCACTTTTTTTATTCCCTTCAAGAAAAAGGACTAGGAAAACATAGTGGAAAATGAAGGAATTGATTAAACCATGATGTTTTCTAACCCAAAAAGCAAAGTCTTTTAAATCTTATCAACTTAAGATCGTCTTCTGCAACTTCTTTGAATTTTTTCTATTTTACAATTTTGTCATCTGATAATTGTTAATCAAAAATATGGGCGCCTGAACATGCAATTTCCAACAACTAGACAAGTAACAAGAGGGTCAACGAAATAGAGGCTCTTTTTCTTTCAACAGTCTAATTTCATGCTGAGGTAAGGATAATGAAACAAGTGGGCCACACTTACATATAAAGACTATGAACCTGGGAATCCAAAAGTCTAAATTACAAATTCCAAGACTTTAGTGCTGATTTGAAAGAAGGAAAAAATTTTTCCTCCCTCTGGATCCATGGGTTATAGTTTCAGAAATAAGAAAGAAGTCTGTGAACTGATGTTTCATGCCTATACCCCCCCCCCCCCCCCGGCTCTGCCCTGGATACCAGAGGATCATGATTTTAGCTATTTTGTAAGAGATCAATATACTGATACTTCATGCAAAATATTAAGGCTCTACGCCTTCTGGGTCAGGAGGAGAAGATTTTTAAAGATTATTTTGAAATTTCACTTTTGTTGTCATGGCAACCAGAGTTTTAAACAGATTTCGATTCTTTTAGCTATTTTCAAGGGGGACCACCTATGGAATATTTCTGCCAAATTTGGTTCAAATCGGCCCAGTTCTTTTGGAGGAAATGTCATTTAAAAAATCTTTCTTTATTTCTATATATACCACACACACCTGGGGCTCCACCCCTGGAGACCCGAGGATAATGATTAAAGCTACTTTGAAAGAGGTCAATATACTGATGCTTCATGCAAAATATCAAGGCTCTTCTCCTTATTGTTCAGGAGGAGAGGATTTTTAAAGAATATTGGAAATTTCACTTTTGTTGCCATGGCAACCAGAGTTTTTAACAGATTTCAATTCTTTTAGCTATTTTCAAAGGGGGCCACCTATGGAATATTTCTGCCAAATATTTCTGCCAAAGATTGTCTTCTGCAACTTCTTTGAATTTTTTCTATTTTACAATTTTGTCATCTGATAATTGTTAATCAAAAATATGGGTGCCTGAACATGCAATTTCCAACAACTAGACAAGTAACAAGAAGTTCAACGAAATAGAGGCTCTTTTTCTTTCAACAGTCTAATTTCATGCTGAGGTAAGGATTATGAAACAAGTGGGCCACACTTACATATAAAGACTATGAACCTGGGAATCCAAAAGTCTAAATTACAAATTCCAAGACTTTAGTGCTGATTTGAAAGAAGGAAAAAATTTTTCCTCCCTCTGGATCCATGGGTTATAGTTGCAGAAATAAGAAAGATGTCTGTGAACTGATGCTTCATGCCTATACCCCCCCCCCCCCCCGGCTCTGCCCTGGATACCAGAGGATCATGATTAAAGCTAATTTGAAAGAGGTCAATATACTGATGCTTCATGCAAAATATCAAGGCTCTTCTCCTTATTGGTCAGGAGGAGAAGATTTTTAAAGATTATTTTGAAATTTCACTTTTGTTGCCATGGCAACCAGAGTTTTTAACGGATTTCAATTCTTTTAGCTATTTAGAAGGGGGCCACCTATGGAATATTTCTGCCAAATTTGGTTCAAATTGGCCCAGTGGTTTAGGAGGAGATGTCGTTTGAAGAAATTGTTGAGGGACAATGCACGTCACACGACGTACAGAGGCCGGACAAAAGGGGATCACAATAGCTCACTTAAGCACTTCGTGCTCAGGTGAGCTAAAAACACTGATCAGTCTGTGTATCAGTACAGTCTGAACAGAGATTTTGCTTCATAGCTACTGAATCAAAGTTTCTTAACCCCTTTCTTTTTTTACAAAGTTTTAGACCTGTCCAAATTCAAAGGTTTTTGCAGACGACAATTTAAAGTTGATTTTATTGGAAAAATAATTATTCAATAGGGAAGAAAAAATGTTGGAAAAAGAAGAAATTGCCTGTTACAAGCAATTTCTTCTTTTCTGCAATATTTTATCAAGTATAAAAAACTGGGACATAGAAACCAGGGAATGAAAAGGAAAGGGTTAAGACAATCAATTAATATTCCAACCCATTCCCACAAGATCCTGTATTTTTAGGCTTAGAGCCAAAATAGATACTGTAAGAAGCCATTTCTTAATTCTCCATATAGTTTTCTATCCGAAAAGTATAGATATTAAAATTAACCAGAGTCTAAGCAACTAAATTTGTCATCTGCAACAGTCCGGGACTTAAAATTTTGTTGCCCGGGAACTTGTTGAAACACAGTGAAGCTGTCATAGCAGCCCAGTGTCAGTGCTTTACATACATTATAACCCATTTCAACACATTGATGCCTTTTGATGCCCCTCAATCAAATGGCTTGAGAAGACATTGTGGAAAATGAAGAAATTGCTAGTTACATTACAAGCAATTTCTTCATTATCCACAATGTTTTCTACTGCAAAAGACAAAGACTTTTCATCCGATTCCCACACAGTGAAGCTTTTTAATGCCCCCTTAAGTTAAAAGGTTATGGAAAACATTGTGGAAAATAAAGAAATTGCTTGTTACAAGCAATTTCTTTATTTTCCACAATGTTTTCTATCCCAAAAGTAAAAGAATCTTAGAATTTCATCAACTGAAAATTGTCCTCTGCAACATCTTTCAATTTGGACCAGTAATATTTTGCTATGTGGTAATGGGTTAAATTTTCAAGAGCTATAAATTGTCCTCTGCAACATCTTTCAATTTGGACCAGTAATATTTTGCTATGTGGTAATGGGTTAAATTTTCAAGAGCTATAAATTGTCAATAAATTTTCAAGAACTATAAATTGTTGTCTGCAACTTCTTTTGATTTGGACCAGTCAAAAATTTTGTTGTCTGGGTTAAATTGTTGGAAAGGTCACACACAGGCTTATGGAAAATTGGTTCAAGGTTAGCCCATTCCAAAACCAATAAAATATAAGTCCAGTCCAAATTCAAAGAAGTTGCAGACGACAATTATAAGTTTAAAATCTTTTTCTTTTTGGGCATAAAAAAAATTGTGGATAATGAAGAAATTGCTTGTAACAATTATGTGGAAATGGGTTAAGCTTCATAAAGATGGACACAAGTTAACCCATTCCCGCACAAACAATTTTAGACTGGTCCAAATTGAAAGGAGCTGCAGATGACAATTTCAAAATTATGAAATTTGGGGGGGTGTTTACATTTGGGGTAGAAAATATTGTGGATAATGAAGAAATTGCTTGTGACAAGCAAATTCTTCATTCTCCACATTGTTTTCCAAAGCTTTTTTCTTGGGGCCGCCTAAAGCATCATTCAGTGGGAATTGGTTAAACTATATACTCTGACCTTTTCATCTAAGGAGCATAAAAAAAACTTAAAACAAATTCAGTATAAAATGCAGGTTTACTTTATTCCATAAACAATCTTAAATGAAAACAAGGTTGAATTTTATTCAACAAAATTTAATAAAATTACATACACATTTGTAAAATTTACATGAACTTGTCTCACACTTTGAATATTGATGCCATTAAAAATGCTTATGGATTTCATGAAGAATGAATTTTAATATAAACTTTGAAGAAAGGGCAATACATTTTAAACCATAACTGCAGAATCTTTCTTTTTGACACACATTAAGAAAGAGGTTCAAGAAAACATTGAGGAAAACAAAGAATAAACGAAGAAAATATTTGTATAGAGGTTGCTTAATTGAGACAGATCAACTGTATCAGGAAAAATAATGGTAAATATTCAATTTATGGCACCTTTTTAGCAATGCTAGAGACTTTTTACTAGAAATAATTTCATGTATTTGATAAACAAACTGTAAATCAACTGAGAATACTTCTTGGTGCTAAATTACAGGTGTAGCTTATCAATATAACAATCCTTCTTTTGTCCAGCCCCTGAGATTTTGTTGGAAAAATAAAATTACCAAAAAGAGAAAGTAGAAAATGTTTCTCAATCAATTAAATCTTTTCCAACATTGTTTCTACTCTATTTGATGCTTATTTTTTTCATTTTAACTCAACTTGTTTTCCATCCTGGAAGCTTTTTGTTTTATTTAATCTGTTCTTGTTAGATTTGATATGAACTCAACTTCTTAGACCTTTATAGCTACTGCTTGGTTTCTGTCTTTATCACATTAAGAAGAAAAATTAAGTTATTAGAAAACCATTGCAGAAAATGAAGAAATGGCTTGTAACAAGCAGTTTCTTCATAATTAACAATGTTTTCTACCCTTAAAACACAAAGATTTTTAAACTTTTCTGCCCATTATATACAAAGATTTATTCAATTTAACCCATTACCAGACAACAGAATTTTAGACTGGTCTGAATTGAAAGGAGTTGCAGACGACAATTTAAAGATTAAGAAATTCTAGTTTTTCTATCTTTCTAGTTAGAAAACATTGTCACAAGCAAATTCTTCATTTTCCACAATGTTACCCAAAGCTTTTTTCTTGAGGTGCGTAAAAAAGCGAGATTGTGTTGGAATGGGTTAACCAACTTATGTCCTCATCTATCATTTTGATATTGGCACCAAAACTAGTGCTGTTTGGTCAATTAACTCTAACCCCCATTAAAAAGTAGAGGAAATATGGGACAAAAAGAAAATGCTGGTTATCAGTATGTCCTCCTTTCGTCTTTCCCATTCCCACTCAGTGACGCCCCAAGGAAAAAAGCTTTAAAAAACATTGTGGAAAATGAAGAAAATGCTTGTTACACCAATTTCTTCATTTTCCACAATGTTTTCTACCAAGGAAGTTTAAAAATCCAAAATTTCATTCACTTTTAATTGCAGACGGCAGACCAGTCAAAAAATTTGCTTTCAGGTAATTGGTTAATTTTTTCCATGGCTAAACTAGTCTTACTTCTGAAAATTATTTTTAAAGCTATCAAACTTTCTAACAATTTCTAATTTTCTTTTCAAAGCCTTAGGGATATCTTTCAAATTACCATTTGCAGTATCTTGAATTTGTTTTTCTATATCAGAAATATATTTATTGTTAGTTGTTTTATTGCTGTCTTCACTTGTCTGTTGAACAGTTTTACTATTCACATGTTCTGTTGTTCTTGTTTTTGTCTTTTGTTTAACCCAGACAGGTGAAAATGGACTTGGTTCCTTTTTGCAGCTTCTTTTGTTAGTTTTGACTCTTTCACTTGGGCTCAATACCACAGAAGAGTAGAAATCTGAGAGGAAGTCATTATCAGTCTCAGCAAGGTCAGTTTCATGCATTGGAATTTTCTCTGTGAGTGAAATAGAATTTTCAGTCACAATTGAATTAAGAACATTTTGAGTTTGTTTCTGCGATTTCATTTCAACACTTATTTCTAAAGGTGTTTTACTCACTGGCACACTATGCTCGGATGTTAAAGAATCAACATGGTGATCACTAAGTACATTGGTTTTCATTTCAACCTTTTTTCCTGTAGAAGCTTTAGCAGATTCATCAACCTGCACACAATTTTCAGTGGCAACTGTATCAACACAGTCTTCATTTTGTTTTGCAGATTCAATTGTGACGCTTACTTCTATATGTGATTCATCCTGCGGTGTATCAGTCTCTATTTGTACAAAACTCACTTGCCTGTTTTCACACTTCACATTTGAGTAAGTATTACAATTTTCAGAGATTTTTTCTGTGTCCTCATTAATATAATCAGAACAGGTACTTTCCTCTATAGATCTACTTTCTGTGTTTTCATTCATAAATCCACTTGTTTCTGTGATCTTTTCTGTCCCTTCATCTTTTCCATTGGATGTATCACTACCTGTATCCTTCAATTTTGTGCTTATTTCTTTCATAGTTATCACATGGTATCCAGAATCACAGGGAGATAGAGCAGCACTTTCAGTGTTCAAACTCATTTTGGAATCAGAAGGCACTTTATCTGTTTCTATCCGCAAATTTCCATCAATCATTTCACTAAATGCTGCTAAGTTTAATTTATTATGCTTAATACTTTGTTCAAGATCAGTATTACAATCATCACTAACTAGTTGAGCATCTGTTTTAAGTAATACAGTACTTGAGGTATTTCTATCTGGAATATGTTCTTCAACTACCTCTGTGATAGCAGAGTCCTTAATTTGCTCTTTAGCTATCTCAATGTTTACAGAGTCTAAAGAACACTGAGGTTTATTGCACAGACTGCTTGTTTCAGCTTCACATATCAGTTTATCACTAAATTCACAATTTTCAGACAGATGTTCACTGGTAATTTCTATATTTAATTTTGAAATTTGATTATCGGGTAATTCACTTTGTTCATCAACAGTTTGATGATCTTTATCAGTTGGCAATGACATTGTACTTTCAACTGGTTCAATCTCTTCTTTCATTCTAAAGGTCTGATTTGGTAACAGTTCAGGACCATCAAACTTATTGGCTGCACTTTTAATTGTTGAATAATTTTTGTACACCTCTCTAACTTTGTCTATGCGTTCATCTGTAACAATTCGAGAAATTTCAATTGAGTTATTCTTAATGTCATCAACCAAACTTTCTTCAATGTCAGCTCCTACCTTCTTTGTCTCCTGAACACTCTCACTATTATTAGTTGGATCAGTTTTCTTCTTGAACCAATGTATTTTGACCTTTTTTCTTGGTCTACCACGAGGCCTTTTTGTAGAACATGTACCAGTACTTTGCCCTTCTGAGGTTATTTGAGACTCTATTAGAGATTTTTGTGGGAGACAGCTTTTTATGTCAGTGTCATCAGTAGCCAATTTATCTTCAGCTGTCTTGTTTTCCTCCTTTTTCATAACTTCAGTTTTGGTGTTATCTGAATTCCCAGGTAAAGGATGCTTTCTTGGTCTTCCTCTTTTAAATAAGTAACGAACATTTCCATTCTCTTCCTTTCTACTTTCAAAACATTCAGAATATATTATTTTCGTGTCTTCATCTTTATAATGTCTGAAATCAGTAGAAACATATGTCAGTTTTGTATCGTTTTGAATGCTTAAAATCTCATTGTTAGTCAACCTGTTACCTAAATCAGATATATTACCTTTTGAGTCTTCCACTAATACCTTAGCAGGTATAATTTCATTGTTTTCTGTATCTTTAGCCTGCATAAGTGCTTCCTTTTTCTTTTTTCGTTTGAAAACATTTTGCAGGAATGCTTCTACTTTACCACATCTTTCCCTTTTCCTCTTGCTCCTCTCTATCGTTCCATTGGTTAAAGCTGGGCTGCTTGTACTGGGTGTAACACACTGCATAAATAAAGCTTTAGCTGTTGTCTCTTTGTGAGGAACTGAAATTTGATTGACTTTGTATCTTTTTGTAAAATCAAGTGAAGTATTTGCATCTACATTCCAGTTTCCAAGCATTTCATCTGAATCATAAACTCTCTTTTGTTCTTTCTCCGTCTCCATAACTGGAATCATTTCATTATTCAATACATTGCTGTCAGATACAGTACAATTTTTGTCTTCCTGAAATTCTCCCTTTGAATCTAATTCTTCAACGGTTTCGTTAAAACTAAGTTGATCATTTATCAGACTTTTGTTTCCAACAGGATCTTTTTCATTTTTTTCTTTGTTCAAATGTTCTCCAGTAAATGAAGATAATGAGTCAACTTCATCATATTCTTTTGGTGACTTGCTTATTTTTGCATCCTTATCTTGCACCATTAAATTACCATTTGCATCATGGAAATCGGTAGAATCTTTTTCTGGAGTAATTTGTCCATTTTGCATTGAAGTGTTTACCACACTTTCATCAGAATCAATTTCATGCACATCATTTTCTGTGCCTTCCTCATTATCATTATCAGCCATTTGTTTCCTCTTTTTTATGTATGTCCAGGAATGGCCCTTACGATTTGGTTTCCGGCCTACTTGCCATGGCTTTTTACTGTGTCCTTCAGGATCTTTGTCTTTACTAACTTTGTCAACTTCCTGTTTATGAAGTCTGGTAATAATCTTTGCTTCTCTCATCTTGTCTTCATATGTAAGATCACCTCTGTCAGCTTTCATCTTTTTCACAGGACAAAAATCCTGGAAATGATTGACCAAGCTTTTAGCATAAGTAAAGTTCTTATCACAATAGAAGCAGATATTCTTAATTTTAGCCAATGACTCATCAAGGATAGGGCATGCGAGTGGTCGCACATTCTTAAACTTTTCCTTTTCTGAACAGTTCTTCACATGTCTTTCAAGAAGAATAATTGTTTTGAATTTCAGCCCACAGGCTTCGCAAGTTAATGTGTCCACTAACTCTGTTAGTTCTCTTCTACGAATATGTTTAATAGGATTGTAACCTGACATTATATCCTGGATATTTTTATCACTAAGGGTCATTTTTATTGGAGAATCAGGGAGAAGTAAGGCTGTTCTCTTTCTGCATCCTGTAAAAACCCTTTTCTGCGTGCTTGAATTATGTATATTTATATCATTTTGTCCAACAGCAGTTGGTGGTTGCTTTTTTGGCGATTTCACTGGACTAGAAGTCAACTTTACAGCACCATACACTGGGTCAATTGGTGAACAATTCACAATATGCACATGTAATTTAGCTTTACTCTTAAACATCCCACCACACCTTGTACAATGGAATGGCCCAGATTCACTAACACTAGATAGTCTAGGATATGATTCAGCTAGTACACCAATGCTTGTGGGATATGCAAAATGTAAACTCTCAATGTCATTACCCTCTTCAACCTCCAGGTAGTTACATGCACTCAAAGGATGTTTCTTCCAGTGGTGGTTCATGAGCGATTCGAAATCACCAAAATGTGTTTTACATACAGCACACACCTTTGATATATCACCATTTTTTCCAAATGCAATACTTTCATAGTTATAAAACGGACTGTCTATACTAGCATCAGAGTAATCAGGCTGTAATTCTTGCCTCACATGAACAGGTATTTCTTTTGCCTTACTGCTTGATAAAGATAAATTTGTAAATAACTGTGTGCTAGCTCTTGGCTTTCCTTTGTTGTCACTGACATTGTATGGATCCCTTTTTGCCTCTTGTTTTCTACAATCTGTGGCAGCTTTTAGTCCAAGCATCCTCTCACAAAGTTTACTAAGACTTTTAGGAGTATCAAGTTTCTCTGGCAAACATTCAACCCCCATATCAATACTGTTATAAAGTTCGTCCAGTTCAGCTTGTGACTCTCTGTACAAATCTTTCGACATGTTTCGGAGAGACATGTCTTCTGGCTTATGTTCTTCATCAAGTAAGTCCCCTGAAGTAAGATTTTTAAGATTTATAAGCAGCATATCATGTCGGGCAACCAAAACCTTGTAACTACAGCTTATTTGAGGCTGTTATTCTACTGTTTTTGTCTCCCTCTGAAGATATGGTGCCACAAATTTATAAGCTTTATTTTTTGTTAACCCATTCCCACAATAAAAAATTTAGACTGGTCAAAATTGAAAGAAGTTGCAGACAACAATTTGTTTAAGTTTGTGAAATTTACAAAAAGACTTTGTCTCATGGGGTAGAAAACATTTTGAAAATTGAAGAGACCGCTTGTAACAAGCGATTTTCTTATTTTCCTCATTGGTTTTCAAAGCTTTGTTCTTAGGCGGATTAAAAAAGTGGGATTGTTTGGATATGGGTTTAAACTAACATTAGAATATGAGTTCAACTTTTGTTTTGTGATGGTGCAGCTGAATATGACCCATCTGCAATAAGAGGGCATCAGTCCGGGAAAAGGAAGAGTGATAAACATGTTCTGTTTTTTTTGAAATTGTAGACTAGTCTCAAATTCAAAAGTTTTGCAAACGTCAATTTAACCCTTGTCATGCTGAACCCGGAATATTCCGGTGTTGGCAGGAGGTGTAGACTAAGATCAGACTGCACTTATGTGCAGGCTGATCTTAGTCTATACCTCCTGCTTGTACTTTTCCTGCCAGAGTTGTTTATGAAGTTGTTTTCTTAAAAAAATTAATTTTTTGCAAAACAAGTTCTGTCAGTGCTTTCAGCCCTTTGATTTGACAACAATTCAGTTAGGTAATTTATACAGCATGACAAGGGTTAAAGTAAAATTTATTTGAAAAATAATCATCCAGTAGGGTAGAAAATATTGTGAAAATAGAAGAAATTGCTTGTTCCAAGCAATTTCTTCTTTTTCCACAATGTTCTCTCAAGTAAAAAAACACAGGGACATAAAAACCAGGGGTTAAACAGGAAAGGATTAACCAGTTCAGACTGCAAAGAAATCCTGTATTGTCCCTTTTTGCTTAACTCATGAATGTTCCTCACATTTTTTCTTTACTTCAAACATACAAGGATTGTAATACCAGAGCAAATATTGCTCAGGAAAGGACTGAAACAGGTATAACTATATGTTTTGACACAAAACTTTGAAAGAAAAGGAATAACTATTTGTAATGGGTCATTTGTTGTTGTTGGGTAGTGTTGATTTGTTTGTTGGTTGTTTTTTCTACAAGTTTAAGCCATTACTGCGCAATAAGCTAATTAAGAATAATTTTAATAAAGTATCTTGGAAAATTGTCTTTAACTTCTTTGAAGTCTAAAGTTTTGTGGTTTTGTAATTAGTTAAGATAAAATTTCAATGAATGAACTATAATATAAGACAATGTTCAGGAAAAAGTACCTGCACTATGGCTTCTCTTATATCGTGGTTTCTTGTTCGTCATTCTCGATGACGCAGACGAAAGAGCCCTATTTCTTGTTGGCCTGTCCTCATCTTTCATGAACTCATCTTTGTCTCTGGCTATTGTAGAAAAGTCATCACCAAGCATCAAATCATCAAAGTTGGCATATTCTCCATTCTTTACTTGACAGAAGTTTCTAGTTGATGGTGAATTTTGGGAGAATATTCTGCTGGGTAGTTTAGATACTAAAGTCTCCGGTTGATTTGAATCCCCCATCAGATTTTCCAAGCTTTTGGTTATTTTCTGGACAGCACTCTTGCCAACGCTGGCAATACTTTTAATCCCTGTGGAAGGTTTCCCCATGTTTTCAGCTTGTGTATCTAAATGATCAATGTGATTTGAATGTGTTACAGAATTCTGTTCAACAACAACTTCAATGTTTTCTTCAGCCTTTTCACTAGCATCTAAATGAAGCACTTTTTTGTTTTCATCACAATGATTTTCATTTTTAGCCTCTAATTCAGTTTGTTTTACACTAACAGGTAGACTTGACACTGGCAGAAAATCTGGTGGAAAGTTATAATCTTCCCAAGCAATGGTTACCTGTTCATTTAGTTCAGAATACCCAAATGACCCATTTTTATAATCCTCAACAATAATGTGATCAGTATATTTCTCCAGAGATTCAGATTTACCGTCTATGTAACAATTCAAGTTAATGGCAATGTTATGTGACACATTAGCATAAAACTGCTCTAACTCTCTCCTATCTTCAATAGCAGGTGGCACAGTATTTTTACTCTTTCTGGTGAAAATCAATCCTTCCTCTAGTTTCTGTCGATTACCACTGTGAATTTTACGACGATGTCTTCGCATGTTAATGTAACTGCTAAAACGTTTCTTACAAACTGAACAAGAGTATTTAAATCTAGATCCGCCATCGTCGATTTCATGAGCTTCAAATGTTAAATCTGTCTCTGATAAAATGTCCTCTGGACTTCTAATATCCTCCTTTGGGGACTCACTTATATCTTGAGATGAATCCTTTTTGTGATTGTTTTCTTGTTCAGTATTCAATAAATCACTTTTATCATCAACTGAAACTTTATCAACCTCTGCATTTGATTTATCATCAACTGTTTTGGAGTCTTCCTTAATTAGTTTATCTTCACGTTTTGCTTTGTATATTTCTGGATGAACAAGGCGAATATGTTTCCGTAAAGCACCAACGTTGGAGAATATTTCGCTACAGGTTCGACATCTAACTCTATATCCTAGATGAAATCGAACATGCTTTTTCATATTAGGCATCGACGGGAAGTCTTTTCCACAATACTGGCACTGAAATTTACCTCCTGTAATGGAAATATTGAACACATCAATAAGGCAAGACAACATGAAAATCTAAAAAACTTTGTCTTTCTGGGTAGGAATATTGTGGGAAAAGAAGAAATTTACATTTCATTCTCACTTAGTAAGCTGTTTTTCACCATGACAATAAATCAAAAGTATTTCTGAAACCTCTTTAAAATTGGATAAATCTTATTTCAGTATTGTAAAAGTAAAATATTGACATAATTGTATTATTGATTTAGACAGGTATAACTATTTGAACATATTGGCTCATCAAATGTGTCAATTTAAAGTCTTAAATTTTTGGATTTGTAAAATTTTCTTTGTAAATCATTTATTCATCTATACATCTTCTTTTCATTTTTTCCCCTCCTTTTCCTATCTTTGAATTTGCTTGTAAAAGTTACATGTTTTAATCCATTCAAACTCAATCCTGCCTTGTTGATATGCCCCTGAATGATCCCACCCCCCACCCCCTCAAAAAAAAGGGAAAACATTGTAGATTATGATTTGTTATAATGTTTTCAACCCTCATAAAGATTTTCTTTAATTACACTGTCTTAACCCATCCTATACAACCCTCTTGTGAAAGAAAAATTTGGTATAACATTGTAGAAAATAAAGAAAAATTATTGCTTGTGGCAAGCAGTTTCTTCATTTTTCACAATGTTTTCCACCCAAAAGGAAAAGATTTTTAAAATTCCACCACTATCACAGTATACAACTATGTTGTATGGTAATCGTTTAAGTCTATAATTTCTTTGAATTTGACCCAATCTGAAATTTGTCAGCAATTTGGCTGAAAAAATATTCTATTCTTCTGTTTCTTACATTTCTTTTGTAACCCATTACCAGCATTTGTAACCCATTACCAGAGAACAAAAGTTAAGACTTGTCTAAATTGAAAGAAGTTGCAGGCCAAATTTCAAAATGTGGTAAACTTGGAAAAGATCTAGGGTATGAAAAATTGTGAGAAAAGGAGACAATGCTCGAAACCAGCAATCTCTCCTTTGACACCACTCAAGAAAAACAATTGGGAAAACATTGTCTCCAATGAAAAAATTGTATGCAAGAAGCAATTTCTTCTTTTTACACAATGTTTTCTGCCCCAAGAGTTTAAAAATCTACAATTTGAAGATTTTAAATTGTCCTCTGCAACTCCTTTCAATTTGGACCAGTCTAAAAATTTGCCATCTGGAAATGGGTAAATGCATTTCTTTATCTACTTTGATGAATTCAGTTTTAACACTTACCATTTTCTTCTTTTAAAAAATAAAATAATAACTCCAAAAATAACAAATTAAAAATCAAGCACAAAAAAAAACAAGACAGTAAATTTTGAAGAACAGATAATACTTTTTTCTGTGAATAAATAAAATCCTAGAATATATGCAACTTTTCCATAAGATTCCTTACTGATTTGTGATGTTTAACCTGCCAAATTGGTGAATTTATATCAAAATCACAAACTAAAGATGTTTATCTATCACAGGAAGCCTGTCACCAATCATTTCTATTTATAGAACACAGGCAAAAGAACATTGGTCCAATCTTATTTTATAAACATATTAACACCAATTAATGTGTTTTTTAATAATCAATTAACACATTTTGTCAATCAAATTTTGTGATTCTTATCTGTGTATTCAGACTTGTGGACCTAATTATTGACAAAAGTTATCTCTCTTGTGATGGTGTGAGATTTATTAAAAGGTGCAAAATTTGTTTACAAATTTAGCTTAGTATGATTTTTTACCAGACCAATAAAATATCATTTTCTACCTATGATTAAAAGAAGAAATTGCTTGTCACAAGCAATATTTTCTTTTTCCACAATGTTTTCTCAAGTATAAAACCACAGCGACATCAAATCCCAGGTTAGTACAGGAAAGGGAATTGAATCAAATTTGCCCTAATTGAGAAAAAGCATTAATATTGTTGGCAGCTGATTTTTCAAATTCAGGTTTTTTGAGTGGTGAACACACATTTGCAAAAGGGACAGAAATTAAATGTTACACACTTAATCTTGGTATATTAACAAGGAATTTCATTTGTGGATCCATGAGCAGAGAACATAATTTTGCCCGGTTTCAATTAAAAAAAGTTTCAGGCAATAATTTGTCAATGAAGAAATTTTAGAATTCTTTCTCTTTTTGGGTAGAAAAAATTCTGCATAATATGCAATAGCTTCATTGTTTTATGCAATGTTTTCCTAAGCCATTTTCTTGAGAGCTGTAAAAAGGTAATAAACTGAATATTGTGGGAATTGGTTAAAAGAATGAATGAATATTGTCATAATATAAACTTGACTATTTAATGAAAAGTTGAAAAGAAGACAATAAAGTACTGAAATCATTATTTGACTCATTCCCACACAACCCCTCCTTTTCATGCCCCCCAAGAAAAAAGCTTTGGAAAACATTGTGGTAAATAAAGAAATTGCAATTTCTTAATTAACCACAATGTTTTCTATCCTAAAAGACAGATTCCATGAACTTGAAATTGTCGTCTGCAGCTTCTTTCAATTTGGATCAGTCTAAGATTTTGTTGTGTGAGAATGGGTTAAGCATTGTTATTTCCCTTTGCATATCTTTAATTTCATTAAATGCCTAAAAGCAGATTACTCTTTTTTCACAGTATTTTTGCCCATTCATACAAAATACAGTTCATGAAAATATTGTATATATAGTAAGAAACTAATTTGAAATAATATTTCAATTCTCAAGATGATGTTTGTTTCCAGTAAGATGCTGTTGTTACAAATACTTCATACAAAATTTAAAAGTTCTACCCTAGTCAATGGCTTGGTCAAAGGAAGTATATAAAGATTTTCTTCTTTATCTCGATTTATAGTCTTTGAACCCACAGCATGGGCTTATCATGGTTTTATGCATATAAGGGGTGATTCTGTTTGCAAAATTTGAAATCTCTAGGCCATTTGGTTTGGTACCCACAACATAGGGCTTTTGTTGGTCGTTTTGGAGAGGAAGATTTTTGAAGCCTTCCTTGGTTTAACCCATTCCCACTCAGTGACACTTTTAGACGCCCCAAAGAAGAAATGCTGTAGAAAACATTGTGGAAAATGAAGAAGTTGCTTGTCACAAGCAATTTATTCATTTTCCACAATGTTTTCTACCAAGAAAGTTGAAAAAATCCAAAAATTCATAAACTTTGAATTGTTGTCTGCAACTCTTTTCAATTTGAACCAGGCTAAAATTTTCATGTGTGGTAATGGGTTAAACTTATTTATTTTACATCGATTGGGATACAAGTTCTTACAACTTAGATTAATCCCTCTCGATTCTGTTTCCTGGAAAGTTACCAGTACTCACACAGAATGTGTGGGCCAAGGAAAGAACCAATATCGATAGCCGCTCCAGGGAATCGAACTCGGGACCTCTTGATCAAGAATTCTACCTCTCATCTACGGACACCACGAAGCCTTCCTTAATCATCTCTATGTAAAATCTTGAAATCTACAACACATGGCTTATCTTGATCACATAGATTGGATGGGATATAATGCCACTTTTAACATTATTTCAGTCATATCGCAATGGCTGGAGCAACTTACCATGTATTCCTGGTATTTCTAACACCAGTACAACTTCAACACCCTTTCCAAGCCTCCAGCTGCTCATCCCACTTAGGATAACCATTATCGACCAACCTGTAGAGGGCCAAAATGGCCCTAAAATGCTCTCTTGAGAATTATTTCTTAGTTTCTCTAGGTCTGATAAGCCTAAATTCAATGAACAAATTTTAAAAAGGGTATTCACTCAAGGAAAATTCATGCCAAGTATGGTCCCACTAGGCCAAGTGGTTTAGGGGAAGGAAATTTTTTAAAGAATGACTTCATAATTCCTCCAAATGTAATAAGCTTTGCCCTACCATGCCCCTATTTTCTCATGACTCAAAATTTCACAAACAAGTTTTGAAAAGGGTCACCAAAGGAACACTCTTGCCAAGTTTGGTGCTATAAAGCCCAGTGGTTCATGCAGCCAGCGCCTACATTTTTCACAAATAAAAATTTCATATACAAATTTTGAAAAGGGTCACTGAAGGAAATGTCTTGCCAAGTTTGATCAGAATTGGTTGAGGGGATGAAATTTTTAAAGACATATTTTATGATTTCTCAAAGTCTAATGAGCCTGTCCTGCCCCCCCCCCCCATATTTTCCACAAATCAAACTTTCATGAACAAGGGTCAATAAAGGAATTTTCCAGCTAAGTTTGGTTCAAATAGGCCAAGTGGTTTAGGAGGTGATGATATTGAAAGTATTATTCCATGAATTCTCGAAGTCTGATAAGCTCAGCCATATTACACCCAAATTATTTGTGAATCAATTTCACAAACAATTTTGAAAAGGGTTACCGAAGGAACATTCATGTCAAATGTTGACAACACTCAATGGACACTGAGTGATCCCAAAAGCCCCCCCCCCTTGAGCATGTCGTGTCCTCGCGAACTAAAGAGTATTGTCAGTTAAAACTATCATCACACAATAACACAACTGTACGACCCCTAAGGAATACATTGAAAAAAGCAACTGACTTTGAACTGTCATCTGCCGCTTCTTTAAATTTGAGCCATTCCAAAATATTGTCATCTGGTAATGGGTTAACCCAAAGCTATAGATAAGAGGTGTTTGGGCACTCTTTACCAATTACCACACAAATAGATCTATAGCTATGGGAAACATTGTGGTAAATGAAGAAATTGCTGTTCACGAAAATAGGGTCTGATTGAAATGCATTATATTTTAAGATCACTACCTTTATCCAGAGTTTTTTGTCAACCCAATACCAGATGATGAAAGTTTCAGCTAGTCCAAATTGAAAGATTTTTCACGATTCTGTGGGATCAGCTTAAAAATCAGTGGTCATGCAAGGTATAAAGCATTATGACAAAAGGATAAATTACTTGCAACAAAAATTCTCTTTCCAAAATGGAGGATTGTGTCGAAATGGGTTAAGTCACCTACCATCTTTATGTTGTTCCTGCACATGGTCAGTGAGGGTTTTCTGGTTTTCGAATATCTGTTTACATTTATTGCACTTAAATACGTTATCCGACGTCCCCTTTGGTTCAATCACAGGTATCTTACATGGCTCTGCCATTGCTATCGCTTTTTCCTTTTTCTTGTTCAATCTTTTCAAGATCTTTGCGTCATCACCCATTTGCTTTGCCCATTTTGTCTTTGGCTTTTTCACTTCATCTATTAATGACATCAAGTTAAGAATACCATTATAATGAATTCAATACACACCAGACTTTATTATCTATTTTTCTCAAAGTTTAACTTATTACCAGAAGGCAAAAATTTAAACTAGTCCTAATTGAAAGGAGTTGCAGACGATAATTTAAAGTTTATGAAACTTTATATTTTATCTTTTTTCTGGGTAAAAAACATTGATAAAAATAATGAAATGGCTTGTTCCAAGTAATTTCTTCCTTTTCCACAATGTTTTCTCAAGTAAAAAATCAAAGTTACTTAAAATCCCAGGCTTATACAGGAAAGGGATAATAATCAAAGATTTGAACTAGTAACCAATATCATTTTCTTTTTTCAAATAGAACTGTCCTGTTTTTCAAAAGGGGGCTTCCATAACCCTATCCTGTACAAAGCCTGATTTCAACATCCTTATGGTATTATTTTTGAGAAACATAGTTGAAAAAGAAGTTTGTTTGTTTGTTTGGGTTGTTTGAATGGGGTTTTACGCCGCTTTCAACAATCTTTCAGTTATATTGCGGCGGCTGGAGTACCTAACAATGGATTCCTGGTATTTCTCACACCAGTACTGCCATCACATCCTTTCCTAGCCTCCAGCTGCTACCCCACATAGGTCTACAATTATCGACCCATTGGTGGGAGACAAATAGTCGGAAAGGATGAGTGCCGCCGTCGGGGATGGAACCCGGGACCTGAAAAAGAAGACAGCTTGTAACAACCAAATTCTTCTTTCTTTCCCACAATATTTTCTACAATATAGGATGGTTATTGTTTGAATTGTATCAAGCAATTTCTTCATTATCCACAATGTTTTCTATCCAAAAAGACAAAAAAAATAAAATTTCTATCAACTTGAAATTGTTGTCAGCAGCTTCTTTCAATTTCGACCAGTCTAAAATTTTCTTCGCGTATTCATACAGTGTGATTAGGTTTTTCGGTTCATACTTACATGAATACAAAAAATATTCTCTTCATCTCTTAAATGAAATAATCTTTATTCAGCATGACTGGTATTTTCCTTTGGCTATATGAAAATTTAAAATGAACTGCATACCTGTGTTTTCCTTTTCATGAACTTTTTTATGTCTCACAAGATTCTGTTTGAAATGGAACCTCATGTTACACTGATCACAGGCAAAACAAAGGGCTTGTAACGGATGGTCTTCCAGATGTTTACGAATTTCTTCCACAGTATCAAAGGCTTCGAAGCAAGTGTAACAGCGATATAGCCCTGGCATCTTGCCCCTTATGATATTGTCTACTGCATCTTCTGGTCTTAGGTCTTTAACAACAGAAAGACTTATTTCTTCATCACTCAAATCATTGTTCTGTTCTGCTTTGATACATGAAATTCCTGGATTTTCACTTTCATTTTGTGGCTGATCACAATTTTGTGTAGAAACATCTCCTATATCATTATTTTCAAAGTCATTGTTTTCTTTCTTTATATTTGATAGAGTTTGAATTTGATTTTGATCGTTCAACTTGTTAGCATTCTCTTTCAAATCTTCATCCATATTTTCTGTCTTGATATTTTCCACAGATAACTCAGACCCATTTGAACTAACTGATGAAACCTTACTTTCTTCAGATAAAACGTTACATAGCACAATCTTTTGTTCAAGACAAGAGCTAGTATATTCCCCCTCTGAACAAACAACTGGATTTTCAGATTCTAGATCAATACTTTTGTGTTCAGTTTCATTATCACAGTTTTCAGTATGAATTGTTTTAAATTGGTTTGAGTTATTTTTGTCAATTTGAATTTCATTTGTGTCCGAAGTTTCATATGGAGTTTTTTGTTCTTTGTTATCTTGTGTGTCCAAATCCTCATTGGACAATGACTGAACTGTTTTATCTAACTTTTCAAAGAAAGAGTTTTGTGATTCATCCACCTCTTCTCCATTTTCTTTCTTCTTTTTCCACTGATTCATCAGCGCTCGTTCATACATCATCTGTTTGACATACTTCAGGTTGATTGAGCAGTTGGCTATATCAGCCTTACTGAGGTATTTATAGTTGATATGATTACGGAGGTAATGTCTCTTTAAGCTGAACATCTGTTTATACAGCCCCAGACAGATCTCACACTTGTAGGCCTTCTTCCCTTTAGATAGATTATGTAAATGATAGCGTTTTAGTCTAAATACATATTCTTCTCCCTTTGCAGGGAACTTCCAGTCTACTAATTTGTTAGCTTCACGCAAGCATAATGCCTTTTCTTTTTTAGTGGATTTTAGCCTTTTTAATTTTCTAATCTCATTTGATGTTTTTGAATCCTTATCTACATCTTGAACATTATTTTTTTCCAATGGTTCTTGAGAATGTTCTAACTTAACATCTTCCTGGTCTGTCTCTATTTTATGTTCTCCACTTAGCTTCCCTTCCTGTTCAGAAGAAGGAGTTTCAGAAGATGTTGGCACAGGTTGCTGTTCTTCTGGTGTTGTTGACTTAACCTTTTTCCGACGACGCCTCTTTTGCCCTGGTTGTAAAGGTTCAAACTCATCATCATCTGGCTTTTTAGGTTTGTTGCTACATTTGAAATCCAGAGGTCCCTGGTATGAATCTGGAATGATCTTTGGCTTTCTCTTTCTTTTGCCAAGACCTAGTCCTGTCTCCTCATTAACTGGTTCTCTAATTGTTTCACTTGGCACTCCAAACTCTGTAGAACATGAAGAATTCAATTAACCCTTGTCATGTTGAATTTGAATCCTATGCAAAATTGCTTTAAAATCAAAGGTCTGACATCACTTGTAGGTCTGAATGAGGGTAAATATTTCTTTTGAAAACTGATCATTTAAACAACTCTGGCTGAAAGGGGACAGGCAGGAGTTGTAGACAAAGATCAGACTGCACTTATGTGCTGATCTTTGTCTATACCTCCTGACAAAACAGGAATATCACAGGTTCAGCATGACAAGTGTTAATAAGATGGACAAAAATTTTGTTCAGATGAATACCTCAACAACCTTTGTATTTTAATAACTTTAAAAATTGTAATAAGCAATTTCTTCATTTCTCACTGTATTTTATAACAGAAAAGACAGAGATATTCAAATTTGTTTCTACAGTAGAACCTCGTTAATTCGAACGTCACTGGTTCGTAGGTATGTGTTCGTTCGTATACTTAACGCGGTCCCGATCTCTTTCCTTCTTTATCCTTGTTAGAAAACTCTGTCTAATTCGAATGTCAGTGGTTCGTAGTTCGTAGGCCATTTCGAGTCCCGAAAGTATGATTATAGCACAAACTCCTATGTTTAATTCGTAGGTGTAATAAACTAATTTTCTCCAATCACCACTTACTTTGATTTTCTCACCTGCTTATCTATATGGCAATTATGTGTAATCATGTACCTCTAGTTAAAAGGGGCTGTTTGGTAAGTAAGGCTGGTAATTAATCAGATAAAGATTCCCGTAATTATCGCCGAAGATTTACTTTAAATTGACGCACCCCCATTAGTATCGGTGTTAATGCTCACTTAGAGATTCTAGCACTTTATTTTATTCTGCGGTTGCTTTCTGTACAATCGTCTGTCCTTCATTTTATGATTTGATGATAGGAATACTCAGAGTGATTTGATCCAATGTATTGCAAAGGGAAATCACTAAGATGGAGTCTACCATTTGATACAAACACTGTGTTCAAAAAATGCCAAAAATTAACAAAGAGATAAAAGCATAAAAAATACAAGAATAGTAATTTTTAATGTATTTTTATGTATTCCTCTATTAATATCTGCAGGTCTTGTGTAGAAAAAATAACAAATTTAGAATCAATTCCTAAATGGGAGACAGAACAAGACCATGTCAGATTCCGGGTATCTCAAACAGCCCTCCGTTTTGTTCGTACTACCCTTAATTCATATAAATTTCCACTGTCCCTTGGGTTACGAACTACCGAGGTTTTACTGTATTTGAAATTGCTGTCTGCGACTTTTTTTAATTTAGACCCGCCTAAAATTTTGCTTTTTGTTAATGGATTAAGGTAGAGAACATCAATTTCAACTAAAATTTAGTAAATCAGAATTTTCCTACTTTTCCTACTTTTCTACTAAATAATCAGGTCTTTAACCCATTCCCACACAATCCCCCCCTTTTACACCCTTCATGAAATAGTTCTTGAAAACAATGCATGTTACAAGTAATTTCTTTATTTTCACACTGTTTCTACCCCCCAAAAAAGATTTTTTTAAATTTTACAAACTTAGAATTATTGTCTGCGACTTCTTTGAATTTGACAAGTCTATTTTTTTCATATGGGAATGGGTTAAGGAAAAACCTACAGTTTCGAAAAGGTTAGAGAAAGCCATAAGAAAATACCTATTAACTCTCTGAGAGAACTTCTTTTTCTTTTTTTCTTCGGTTGAAACCATGTTAGTAGTTCTTCACCAGGATGAATATCCTGCAAATATAATGAATCAATAATTATCTGATATTTACATGAGAAACAGAATGCTATAGTCACATTGTACGCCAAAACATTACGTGCCCTTTTTCTGTGACACAGCCTAGAATGGTAAAGACCTGATAAAACATGCAGGTCAAGTGACTAGAAGCATTCTGTAAAAATATTCAAGCAAATCTTTCAAGAAATTGAGGAGTTTGCAATAACAAGGAAATTGGCTTTAACCCATTCCTATACAATGACGCATTCAAATGCCCCACAAAATAAAAGCTTTAGAAAACATTGTGTACAATGAAGAAATTGCTTGTTACAAGCAATTTCTTCATTATCCACAATGTTTTCTACCTCAAAAGACAAAGATTTTAAAAAATCTATCAACTTAAAATTGTCATCTGCAGCTTCTGTCAATTTGGACCAGTCTTGAATTTTGTCCTCTGGCAATGGGTTAAGCGGTCTTTTTCCGTGACCCAGCCTAAATCTCAACAATATGTGCAAGGTCAGGTGACTAGGAATATTCTGTTCAAATTGTTACAAGTATTTTATCCATAATGTTTTCTATCCTAAAAGACAAAGATTTATAAAAAAATCATTAAAATAATAATTGTCGTCTACAATATCTTTGAAATGGACTAGTCTATTCATTTAGACCGCAAGTGAAATTTGACGTTTCTGGCCATATATCTTGACAACTAAAATTGCTTGATATCTTGGTTGAGTTGCCTTGTAGGAGGTCAGTTAGCATTGCCAGCAATCAATCAACAACAAATCTAAAAATCTGCTCTTGGTAGAATGTCTCAGATGTCCCATTTTTTTAATGATGCATCACATATTATCAGTGGGTGACAAAAATATTGTACATACAGCAGCTTGAATAAAACCGGGTTTATGATATTTCGGTTACCCACCTACCATAATGAAAAAATAAAGGTCTTTGTAAGATTACCTCATTTAACCCTTTCATGGTTTTTTGAAATTTTAGACTGTTCCAAAATGAAAGAGGATGCAGACGACAATGAAAATTGGACGCAATTCCAAATAAATCATCATATGTGGTTGAAAACATTGTGGAAAAATAAGAAATTGCTTGTCACAAGCAATTTCTTCTTTTTCCATAATGTTTTCTCAAGTATAAAATACAGACATAAAGTCCCAAATTTGCACAGGAAAGGGTTAACCTTTTACAAGATGAAAATTTTTTAAAACTTGTTCAAATTCATAGATGTTGTAGACAACAAGCAATTTCTTCTTTTTCCACAATGTTTTCTCAAGTATAAAATAGAGACGTAAAGTCCCAAATTTGTACAGGAAAGGGTTAACCTTTTACCAGATGAAACATTTTTAAAACTTGTTCAAATTCATAGATGTTGTAGACAACAATTTTTAGTTCATTATTTTTTGTCTTTTGAGATAGAAAATATTGAAGATAATGAAGAAATTGCCGGTAACACATACTTCATTTTCGACAATGTTTTCCTATGCTTTTTTCTTGGGGGCATCAAAAAAAAATCTCATTGTGTGGGTAAGGGTTAAAGATGTCATATCCACTTCAGTACTTGGAGCAAGTTCAAGTTTTGGAAAATGAATGAAGAAATCTCCAAAATCAGGCTTTAATGAGAATTGAAAGAAGTTGCAGATAAAAATTCAAACTTGGATTATTTTTTTTTTTCAATTTTCTGGATAGAAAACATGTGGAAATTTAAGAAATTGCTTGTCACAAGCAATTTCTTCATTTTACACAGTGTTTTCCCAATTGATTTTCTTGAGGGGAATCAAAAAGCGTCATTGTGTAGGAATGGGTTCATGTTTTATCGAGATTTCTCAATACAGAATCACTCAATGTTTTAAAAAACAACAGTGAAATTATTCAAATGATAAACTCACTGTTTTGGCAGATTTAGCTCTGCTTTGATTTGGGACTAAAGACACTGGTGAAGTCACCAGGTTGCCATGTTATGCAAAATGACAGGGCTCTGCAGAGTGGGCGACTCAGGCGAAAAAGTCGCCTGGTTTCATAAAACTTCGCCTGATTTGCTTATCAAAGCGAAGTCGAAGTCGACTGGAATTTTCAGAAAGTCGCCTGGATAGGATATGTGATAACCAAATCTGGCCCAGTAGCTATAAAAGTAGGGGACAGTGTGCAATTATACAACTGCCGGTCTCAAGCCCTTTGATCGTAATTAAAGCTTGTATCAATAATCGCAAGGCCAGCAGATAATCAGAAAGAGGATTATGTTCTGGCAGCTATTAGTCAACATGCTTGTTTCATTCACACCTACGCTGATTGGTTTCGGCAATGCTTTGTATACTATCCGCACCAGAAATCTTTATACAAAATATTTTCCCTTCAAAAGTGTTAATCATTTCTGTAAACAAGGTGCCAAACTGTCACAAGATACGCCCGTCACACTGCTTAATATTAGCTGGGGGTTTGAATAGAACTGAGGTTATTTTGAATGAATATTTTTTGTCAAACAAAGCATGAAAAACAACAAAGGACAATAACTCAAAATATAAGCTAGGTAGAGTTATGGTTCTTGTGCACTGCACTCCAACTTGGTCAGCTCTATCCATCCATGAAATTTCATGATTCTAGCTATTATACTTTTAGAGATATACTCCGGACAAGATTCAAGTATGAAAAAACAACAAAGGGCAATAACTCAAAAAATAGGCTAGGTAGAGTTATGGTTCTTGTACACTGCACTCCCACTTGGTGAGCTCTATCCATCAATGAAATTTCATGATTCTTGCTATTATATTTTTAGAGATATACTCCGGACAAGATTCAAGTATGAAAAACAACAAAGGGCAATAACTCAAATAATAGGCTAGGTAGAGTTATAGTTCTTGTGCACTGCACTCCCCCACGGTGAAATCTATACACCCATGAAATTTCATGATTCTAGCTATTATACTTTTAGAGATATACTCCGGACAAGATTCAAGTATGAAAAACAACAAAGGGCAATAACTCAAAAAATAGGCTAGGTAGAGTTACGGTTCTTCATTACTGCACTCCCAGTTAATGAGCTCTATCCATCCATGAAATTTCATGATTCTAGCTATTATACTTTTAGAGATCTACTCTGGACATGATTCAAGTATGAAAAACAACAAAGGGCAATAACTCAAAAAATAGGCTAGGTAGAGTTTTGGTTCTTGTGCACTGCACTCCCCCACGGTGAAATCTATACACCCATGAAATTTCATGATTCTAGCTATTATACTTTTAGAGATATACTCCGGACAAGATTCAAGTATGAAAAACAACAAAGGGCAATAACTCAATAAATAGGCCAGGTAGAGTTATGGTTCTTGTACACTGCACTCCCCCTTGGTGAGATCTATACACCCATGAAATTTCATGATTCTAGCTATTATACTTTTAGAGATCTACTCCAGACAAGATTCAAGTAAGAAAAACAACAAAGGGCAATAACTCAAAAAATAGGCTAGGTAGAGTTATGGTTCTTGTATACTGCACTCCCAGTTAATGAGCTCTATCCATCCATGAAATTTCATGATTCTAGCTATTTTACTTTTAGAGATCTACTCCGGACAAGATTCAAGTATGAAAAACAACAAAGGGCAATAACTCAAAAAATAGGCAAGGTAGAGTTATGGTTCTTGTGCACTGCACTCCCCCTTGGTGGGATCTATACACCCATGAAGTTTCATGATCCTAGCTATTATACTTTTAGAGATATACTCCGGACAAGATTCAAGTATGAAAAACAACAAAGGGCAATAACTCAAAAAATAGGCAAGGTAGAGTTATGGTTCTTGTGCACTGCACTCCCCCTTGGTGGGATCTATACACCCATGAAGATTCATGATCCTAGCTATTATACTTTTAGAGATATACTCCGGACAAAATTCAAGTATGAAAAACAACAAAGGGCAATAACTCAAAAAATAGGCTAGGTAGAGTTATGGTTCTTGTACAATGCACTCCCCCTAGGTGACATCTATACACCCATGAAGTTTCATGATCCTAGCTATAATACTTTTAGAGATATATTCCGGACAAGATTCAAGTATGAAAAACAACAAAGGGCAATAACTCAAAAAATAGGCCAGGTAGAGTTATGGTTCTTGTGCACTGCACTCCCCCTTGGTGAGATCTATACACCCATGAAGTTTCATGATCCTAGCTATAATACTTTTAGAGATATATTCCGGACAAGATTCAAGTATGAAAAACAACAAAGGGCAATAACTCAAAAAATAGGCCAGGTAGAGTTATGGTTATTGCGCACTGCACTCAGTATTGATATGAAGAATATAACTGCCAAGTTTAAAGTCAATCGGACTTAGGATGACAGAGTTATGCTCCGGACAAAGAAGTGGACACCGCCGGACGCCCGGACGCCCGGACACCACGGATGATCCCATAATACGTCCCGTCTTCGACGGGCGTATAATTAAGTTATCATCAGTCTACGAGATTTGTTGCTTACTTTCACATAATGAGAATAATGGCCGACATTTACGGACACTGTGTCATTTACCAGAAGTCAAAATTTTGTTAAAAATTTGAAATCTTGATGAAAAATAATTCTGCTGAAAATCTACGTAGTGTAAATTCATTTTTCATTAGAATCCTTCAATTTGAATGATCTGCTTTAATTGTAAAAAGTGAAGAAAATTATGGCAAACAATTTAAAGGCTGCTACGATCTTTTCCACAGTTTCTTGTTATGATACATTCTTTCCAAAAACTAAATTTCACTTACTTGTGTTGGAAATTATTCCTTTAAATAACATGTAATCCTATAAAATGGAGCAAATTATCCTGTGTTAACTTTAAACCTCTGCATGTAGACAGTCTGGTTTTGTGTACTCAGCAGTAACCCTTACCCTTTACACACTATAACTGACTTAATCACAAAGGACCTTTTTTGATGAATTAATGACACTTTTTATCCATTTATATGTTATCAGGTAAAGTGGACAGACTTTAACTCATTACCACACAATACCCCATTCCACTTCTCCTGAAAGTCTCACCACTTCTCCCCATTTTGAAAAACTTCTCCCAATTCTCAGACTAGTGAGAAGTGACTTCTCCCCAAATTCTGGGAGTCTGAAGAGCCCTGAATGATATGTCTTCTTTTTTTTAAATTTCCCAAAAAGGTCTAAATTTGATCCCTTTTTGCATTAAAGAAATCGAATAATCATTTTTCTTTCATGAAAGATCAATTTATCTTTCATTTCATAAATAACTATAGCATATTTTCACTTGTGGCTCCAGCACATTATGAAAATATATCATGAAAATATAGCTTTTGTTCACTCAATGAAAGATAGTTCAATCCTACATTAAAACAACAATTACATATACCTTGAGAGCCCTATAATAAACTTCTGCTCCATGCTGGTTTGAGACAATGTTCTGTTCCTCAAAAAATCTAGCACAACACACGTATCTCATCCAGTTACCATCACTAGAGTCTGTAGCATCAACTGTGTGCAAGTATTTGAAGGTTTCAAGATCATATACCTGTAACAAAATTCATGAATATATGTCAATATATCAACCTCAGAGGCTGGTGCCTGACTTGTAATCCAGTGGTTTGACCCTCAAAAGCTGGGGAAAAATCTATTCTGACCAATAGAAATTTCTCGCAAGGGGGTGAAGTTGACCATTACCACTCAACAACACCTTTTGATTACCCTTTAGAATGATTCTGACAAGTCGCATCGTTCCTCCTTTTCCCACAATGCTTTTCCACCATATTCAGCTATTATTTTTCAAATATACACACTTTGAAATGATGTCCTCAACTTCTTTCAAATTGCACCAGTCCAAAATTTAGCTAGGGCATCAGGTTTCATCTTCATGCGACAATTTTAAGTTACAATGTCAAAAGCTGTAAAATGACAATTATCTAAGCATTTGTGACCAGATTGATTGATTGAATGGGGTTTAACGCCGCTTTTAACAGTATTTCAGTCATATCGCGGCGGCTGGAGCACCTAACAATGGATTCCTGGTATTTCTCACACCAGTACTACCACTACATCCTTTCCTAGCCTCCAGCTGCTATCCCACTTAGGTTTACGATTATCAACCCATTGGTGAGAGACAATTGTCGGAAAGAATATTTGCCGCCGCCGGATTTGTGACCAGTCAGGCAAAAAAGATTTCCCCCCCCAACTCCATAGAAAATATTTTACCTGTTCCCACACAACAAAATTTTAGACTAGTCCAAATTGAAAGAAGCTGCAGACAACAATTTCAAGTTGATTGAATTTATTTTTTTTTTGTCTTTTTGCATTGAAAACATTGTGGATAATTGAATAATTTTCTTGATGGGCGTAAAAAGGAGGGACTGTGTGGTAATAGGTTAAAGGAAAGATTGGGTCTTGGAGAGGTAAACCAGATAAAAATTTGAAAAATAAACTAATAGTGAGTTAGAACGACTATTCAGGATTCTGAAAGTCTGCCTTAACCCATTCCCACACAGTGACTCTTTTGAACGCCCCTCAAGAATAATAATTGGGAATACATTGTTTTACACATGGTTTTCTACCCAGAAAGTTGAAAAAATCTAAAATTTCATAAACTTACTGTCGTCTGCAACTGCTTCCAATTTGGACCAGTCTTAAATTTTGCCGTCTGGTAATGGGTTAAGCAAGGAGTCTCCACACTGGTCAGACTAGGCATTTTGCCAAAGAACAATACTTTTTTAAGTTTCCAAGAAGTACATTTTTGCCTAAAGGGTCACATTTACAATTGAAATCAATTATACACTATTTCTATCTTTACATCTTGAATAGAACATTAACCAATTCCCAGACAAACTTTTAGACTGGTCCAAAATTCAAGGAACTTGCAGATGACGTTTTAAGATTAATAGAATTTTAATAAATTGTTCCGGTCAGAGAAAACAATGTGGAAAATGAAGAAATTGCTTGTAACAAGCATTTTCTTTAATTTTTACATTGTTTTCTTAAACTGTTTTCTTGGGTGGTGTAAAAAGGCAGGATTATGTGGGAGTGGGACAAAAAAGAAAAAGTATGCAGTCAACATGTAATTTTTACCTCCCAAGAGAATTTTTGATCCACATCTTCAGAGTTTTTATTGTACACGATCCTGCCCTTGAAAGGTCCAAATTCCTCGTCTTTAGGAATCAATTCATTCAAACAGAATGCACCTGCAATAGAAAGTAACAAGTTAGATTACTGAACTAAAATCCCCAGTTGAAGTAGGCATTATCAATGAAGTGTTCAATTTTCTGCATTTGACCTAGATATCTGACCTTGACCTTAGCACTATCCAAAAGTTTGTTTCACCTGGCACACAGTCTTATGATGAAGAACAATTGAAGAGAACAACAATATATTGAATTCCATTCTTAAATATGGGTTTTGCACTGGCTTAATCTTTACATATGACATTGACCTGTGAAATTGATCTTGAAGCTATCCTTATTCTTTTTTAACCCATTACATTACAATAGAATAAGTCTTTGTTGCCCGTCACACGAATAGGGGACATCTAAGTAAGAATTGAAAGAAATTGCAGATGACCTTTTTAAAGTGTCCAAAAATTGGAAACTAAATGCCAAATAAGGTAGAAAACATTGTGAGAAGAGGAGCTATTTCACCTTTTCCCACAAAGTTTAACACAACTTTTATTAGTTGGGGGCATCAAAAAGGGGTAATGTGTAGTAAATGGCACATTTGCTCATGATGGTGGTGATGCACCCATAAATGTAGGTGTTGTGCTCAAGACAAGATCAATTTTAATATTCACTGATGACCTATGACTATCCCAAAATTAAATTCAATAGCACATTTACTCAACTGTGCAAATTACTTTGAAATATATCAATAATTGGAGGAGTACACCCCTTTCTAGTATAACGGTTCCAGGGGAGGTAATTTGCTGTGGTATGCAAAATAGGGAACCTTGAGAAGAGTCAAGAGACCATTTGGGGTGATATATAGACAAGGTAGGCCCATTTAGGGTTGAGGATACTTTTCTCTGAATTGAGAGGCTCTGTCTACAAGCTCGGATCCGTTACATTGGTGGCAGCAGTGGGTTGATGACAACTGCCAGACGGGAGTTGCCTTACCAACAAATCTCCCCGGCTAAGATTCAGGACGAGTCTTCTCAGAGTGGAGAGTAATGTTCCAGGGGAGGTAATTTGCTCTGGTATGTAAAGAAGGGAACCTTCAGAATAGTCAAGGGACTACTTGGAGTGATTTATAGACAAGGTCGACCCATGTAGGATTAAGGATCCTTTACTCTGAATGGATAGGCTTTGTCTACCAGCTCGGATTTCTTACACTAGCAGAATAAAATCATTTCCAGAAATCCATTAAAATAGAAGGACTGGTGGCACTGTAGGTCACGTTGTCAGGGTCAATATCTATTTTGAAAATTCATCTTATGGAAAAAAATTGGGTTTAAAAAGGATAAACAGGACTGCCGGTGTAGACTAAGATCAGACTGCATGTGTGTGCAGGTTGATCTTTATCTATGCCTCCTGTCAAAGCAGGAATGTTCCAGGATCAGCATGACAAGAGTTAAGACAAGCTACAAAGGATGCTGGACAGATGGAAGGATGGATAGACAACAGTAAAATAATATCCATCTATATCTGCAGAGGATAATAATTCTTAATTTACTATACAATCCCATGATTTGCTAAAACAATTCACAGAGAACTAGAAATGTGTCAGAGACACAGATGCTCCGCTTACGTGCTTGTCACATGACCTTCAGCTTTGACCTGATCCTGACCTTTATGCAGTATAAATTATGAAGCTCATGAATATGATTCCAACTATGTGTCGACAAAATGTTGTTCGAATTTGCTCAATTTAGGAACTCCCAGCGCTAAAACAAAACACTTCAGTTATGAAAAGTCATGAATTAGTCCTGATAGCAAAATATGTAGAAAGCCTACCTGCTAGACCAAAGATCTGAGTTCAAATTTTCACCAGGGTTGACACTTTTATACATTCTATTGATTTTTGTTAGTCACTATTTTACAATATGTTTTACTATCACATAGGATCTATAACAAAAAACCACTATCAAAACACATTTCACAGATTTCATATTGTTGGGTCATTTTTGAATTCAACTTAGTATAACTGTTTTATTAGAGTTCATGTACTAGTTTAAAGACAATCTAAAAGAATAGATAAATGATGATTGAACTAAGCCTGTGTTTAAACAACTCTCAAATCTGCAAGAAAAAGATGTCCATCAAGATATACCAATTCGATCTCTCCTAATGTTTCTGAATGCTCAAAACGCTGTTTTTGACTAAGTGTATGAGTGTATAAGACTAGCAGTGTTGGAACCAACTTTGACTTACCAATTCTCTTATCATCTACTGAGGATTGTTTCAGCTCTATGTTACCTGGCGGCTGAATATGGGCTGGAACTGTGGCAGCCATCTTGAGAGTTAACACCAAACTCAGTTCCTGGAAAAAATATGACTCCTAATAAGAAAGAAAAAGTCAGACCTATCGAAATTTATTCAAAATAATATGTTATTTAACCCATTACCTGATGACAAAATTTTAGATCGGTCCAAATTGAAAGAAGTTGATGAGATTTTAAAAAAATGTCTTTCTTGCTAGAAAACAATGTGGAAAATAAAGAAATAACTTGTTACAAGCAGTATCTTCATTTTTTGCTATGTTTTCTCAAACTTTTTTACAAAGGAAGGAGGAAGTGTAAAGGAATGGGTTAATACTGAGCTTATACCTGTTTGAAAAATGATTCATTCTACAAGAAACAAGAGTATCAGAAGGAGACGCCAAACTTGGCAGCAGGCTCATAACAACTATAAGTTTAAAGTGCCAAAAAGCCTTCACTTGTTTATGTTAATTCTCTTTTATAAATTTCACATAAATTTAAAGTAAGCAATCAATCTATAAAATATTCAATAGTGTGTTAGATGCATCACTGAAAATTTGAGGGACCAAAATTCCTGGTTTTGGTCCTTAGAAATTTCTCTCAATGAGGGCCAAACTGACCCCCTTGGGGTTTCACAAGCCTTACTTGAACCCTGAAGTTTCAATCAATATTTATAGTTATGACTGAGATATGGGCAGGTCGAAATTTGACATGCGAAAATACCTACAATGACAATTGGATGACAACTTTTCCCTTCTTTTGTTTCGATCTAAAATTGGGTGAGCATGGGTGATGCCAAATGTGAACCCAAAGTTAATTTCATCACCTATTGAAGAATGTCTTTGTAGATGGTACATACGAAGTCGAAAACTCTTAACCCTGAATCACACAAAACCAAGTTATTGTGCCCTCAAAGAGCTATGTTGGGGAACATCGTGAAAAATTATTCATGCCTTTTCACAAAAATTTCTCCCCTATATTATATGGCAGTTACTTTAAAATTTTAATATATTTTTAATTGCCCTCTGCAACTTCTTTGAATTGGGACCTGTCTCAAATTTTAATATCTACTAGGAATGATTTTAATTAAGAAGATTTGTATGGTTTCTTTATTAATCAGTCATAAGCATGGCAGCAACAATATCTAATCAAACTTCTTAAACCCTTTCCTATTTTTTTCAACTTTTGACCTGTCCGAGTTCAAAGGTTTTACAGACAACAATTCATAATAGATTTATCTGAAAATAATAGTTCTGTAGGGTAGAAAACAAGAGGACCATGATGGTCCTAAATCGCTCCCCTGAGTATGATGGTTCATGGCTTTATGATATAAACAAAATGGCAAAGCCCTCTGTCTAATTATTTTGGAGAAGATGTTAACAGATTTCTCTTTTAATCCTAGGTATATTGATGATCCTACCATATAGCACTAATTTCCTGAATATGGTAATGCTTTGAAGTATAGACATCAATACATACCAAGTATAAAAGCTGTAAGCCTAATGGTTTAGGAGAAGAAGGTTTTCAAAGATATCATTATCTATTCCAAACTAAATTTAGGGATTGCACAGAAAAGGGCTAATTTCTTAAGTAATCTGGTAGAGGGTCAATGGCTGATGATATGTACCAAATATCAAAGCTCTAGGCTTTATGGTTTGGGAGAAGAAGATTTTCAAAGATTTCCTTCTTTATTCCTTTGTAAAATCAGGAATCGCACAGAAAAGGGCTAATTTTCAGAGTATGATAATTCTTTGAAGTATTTTGGTAGACGGTCAATATATTATGATATGTACAAAATATCAAAGCTCTAGGCCTTATGGTTTGGGAGAAGAAGATTTTTAAAGATTTCCTGCTTTATTTCTATGTAAAATCAGGGATCGCCCAGAAGAGGGCTAATTTTCAGAATAGGGTAATTCTTTGAAGGATTTTGGTAGAGGGTCAATAGATGATGATTTGTACTAAATATCAAAGCTCTAGGCTTTATGGTTTGGGAGTAGAAGATTTTAAAAGATTTCCTTCTTTATTTCTATGTAAAAACAGGGATCACAAAGAAAAGGGCTATTTTTCAGAATACGGTAATTCTTTGAAGTATTTTGGTAGAGGGTCAATAGATGATGATGTATACCAAATATCAAAGCTCTAGGCCTTACGGTTTGGGAGAAGAAGATTTTTAAAGATTACCTTCTTTATTTCTATGTAAAATCAGGGATTGCCAAGAAGAGGGCTAATTTTCAGAATATGGTAATTCTTTGAAGTATTTTAGAAGAGGGTCAATAGATCATGATTTGTACCAAATATCAAAGCTCTAGGCCTTATGGTTTTGGAGAAGAAGATTTTTAAAGATTTCCTACTTTATTTCTACGTACAATCAGAGATCGCCCAGAAAAAGGCTAATTTTTAGAATATGGTAATTCTTTGAAGTATTTTGGTAGAGGGTCAATAGATGATGATGTACACTAAATATCAAATTACCTTATTCTGTAATTCTTTTACAGTTTAAGTGCAATTTGAAATTTTTTCATTAACTTCTTTCAATTTCAACCTGTCTAAAATTTTGTTGTCCAGTAATAGGTTAACCCATTTCCACCCAATGCCACTCCTTCAAGAAAAGATCTAAGAAAAACATTGTGAAAAATGAAGAAATTACTTGTTACAAGCAATTTCTTCATAATCTACCATGTTTCCTTCCCAATCAGACAAGAGCTTTAAATTTTCACCAACACAAAATTGTCATCTGCAAAGTCTTTCAATTTCAACCAGTCTAAAATTTTATCATCTGGACAACAGGTAAACCCATTCCCACACAACAACATTTTAGTCTGGTCCAAATTGAAAAGAATTGCATAAGACATTTTAAAGGTTATGGAATTTTAGATTTTTTCAACTTTCTGTGTAGAAAACATTGTGTTAAATGAAGAAATTGCTTGTGACAAGCAATTTCTTCATTTGACACAATGTTTTCCAAAATGTTTTTCTTGAGGGTCGTCCAAAAGCGTCTTTGTGTAGCAATGGGTTAAGATACTAATAAATAGTCCACAGGGTAAGTTGTGATTATTCAATGTCTATGAGTAATGTAGGCATTATCTCTCAAGTGCAATGTCTAACAGCTTTTCTATCCACATTAACCCATTCCCACACAATTACGCTTATTGATGCCCTCAAGCACAAAAGCTTTGATAAACATTGTGGAAAATGAAGAAATTGCTTGTTACAAGCAATTTCTTCATTATCCAAAATGTTTCAACCCCAAAGCATAAAGGTTTTTAAAATTTGTTCAATTCAAAAAGATCATCAGGAAGTTCAGCTAAGATAGAAAGCAGCAAGATTATTGTCAATATATTAGAAAAATTAAAATGGTTGGTTGGTGACCCAAATAATGTAAGCTGTAGTTAAAACAGTTCAATCCCCAAACCTACAAAAATGCTTTGAGTTCACTTCTGATCCATAATGAATGATTTGATTGGTCAGTCACTTTTTCATTGACAGCAGCAATCCATCAATTGATTTTGTATGTGAAAAATAAATGCAAACATTCCATACCCAAGATGGACTTTTCTACTTGCAAAAACAAGTACATTTTTCAAGGTCACTTATTCATTAACAACAACGTTTTGTCAAAATTTATTCTTCACTTTTGTGTGGACAAGTTCTTTTGATTCTGGACATGTGGATAATTATCTCTCACTTGTTGGGGGAAAAGCAGGGAAGATCAGTATTTCTACACCCCTGCAAACACTGAATCACAAAGCTATATTTATCAGTAATTGCAGGGAAGTGGGCAAATCTAAGTCTGACCAAAATACCTATAATTAATCAATGTATATTTTTTAACATTAACAGACAACAAAATTTCCGACTGGTATGACAAGTTGTTGGAATTTAACCTTTTCCTGTTTTATGAAATTTTAGACTTGTCCAATTTGAAAGTAGTTGCAAACGAAAATTAAAAGTGATTGCAATTCCAAAAGAATCCAACCCACAGGAAAGAAATTATAGTTGGAAAAGAAGAAATTGCTTGTTACAAGCAATTTCTTCTTTTCCAACAATATTTTCTCATGTATGAAATCATATGGTCGTTAAAATCAGGGATTGAACAGGAAAGGGTTAAAATAGTATTTTTGTGTTTTTGGGGGGTTTTCTTCGTTTGGGTAGAGAACACCGTGGATAACGAAGAATTTACTTGCTACAAGCAATTCCCTCATTTCCACAATGTTTCCAAATCTTTTCTTTTAGGAGTGGAAAAAACCTGGATATTGTGGGAATGAGTTAAACTGTGTCTCTTGTTTGCAAATGTTGTTTTTTCTATAGTGCAAAATAAGTTTCAAGTAGATATTTTATGTTATTTTCAAGCCATTGCAAAATGAAGATTATCCTCAGTACTATTCTGAGTGTCTATACGTTGTATAGACACTTTAAACAGTATTGCAATTAACCCATTACCAGACAGCAAAATTTTAGACAGGTCCAAATTAGAATGAGTTGCAGACTACTATTAAAAGTTTATAAAAATTTAGATTATTCAACTTTCTGGACAGAAAAGATTGTGGAAAATGAAGAAATTGCTTATTTCAAGCAAATCCTTCAATTTACACAATGCTTTCACAAAAGCTTTTCTTGAGGGGCGTCAGAAAGCGCCACTGTGTGGGAAGGGGTAACCAAAAAAAAGTTCTAGCACAAATTCCCAGACACAGATGCAAACAAGACAACAGTTAACCCATTCCCATGCTATATGGAGGTTTGATGCTCTAAAGGATGAAAGCCCTAGCAAAGTAAATGGCTTGCATTAAGTCCTTTTTCTCATAAGTTTTCCATATTTTGCATGTATTTTATTTCATTACTATCTTTGTTTCCTCAAATTGAACATGCTTCAAAATATTTTGCCAGTGGAAATGGATGAAGCAAATCCAAGCCAAGTTATGCTGTTTGCAATTTTTTGAATTTGAAGTATAAATTTTTGTCATTTTGTGATGTGTTTATTACAAGTAACAACTAATTTCTTTATTTTCCCCATTGATCATTCCCAAAACTTTTTCTAGAGGGGTGTGGATTGTGTGGAAATGGGTTTATCATATTTTCTGGACTTCCTGAGACTCAGAGAGTCTGGTGGTTATTCTACATTACTAATTATGTGACTCTCAATGCAAAGAAGTGATAATCAGCAAATTCCATACAAAGAAATATAGAAAAAATAGATACATCATCTAGTCAATCAGCATCAGTATTTCAAAATGCATACGGTTTTGTAGTTCTGTAGTTTTCAACTTGTGCTTATAAATAATTCTGCATACTAGAAGGAGAGTTTCAACACGATTAAATAAAGTTTTCGAATTGAAGAAGTTGCAGACGACAATTTCAAATTTATATTAATTCAAATGTCTGAAGCTTTTTTGGTAGAAAACTATGTGGATGATGAAGAACTTACTTATGACATTGTTTCCCAGATCACTTTCCCTGAGGAACTTAAAAAGTAGCATTGTGTGGGATTTTGCTAAATGACATCTGGGCACTCAAAAACATATCATCTCGAAAGAAGGATTTAACCTGTTCAGCTGCATGGGCTGATCAATGTTTAACCCTTTCCCCTTCAAATATGGGATTTTACGTTCCTGTGATTTTATACTCAAGAAAACATTGTGGAAAAAGAAGAAATTGCTTGTAACAAGCAATTTCTCCTTTTTCCACAATATTTTCTACCACATGGGATGGTTTCTTTTCAAATGGTATCCAGTTTTCATTGTTGTCTGCAACCTCTTTCAATCTGGACCAGTCTAAAATTTCCAAAAACGGGAAAGCGTTAAAGTCTTTTGCTGGTTGCAGATTTTCTGAATCTAGAATCATCATTCTGCCTTATTGTGAATCTTTTGTCAACTCTGAATTATCAGACATGGCTTAATGGAAAAATCTTTTTCAATAATTATTTGGTAAAAAATAATTCCTGGATGGTCCCTTTAAACCATCAATTAATAATTTAATTTTCAGTTTCGTCTATCAAAAAATAGCATTCTGACTGGTTGGAAAAAAAAAATTCATAACTCCATGAACAAAAATTTGAGCAAGCAGCAATTTTATATGCTTCCACACAAAATAGTCCCATACAAAAATGTATCAAAATTCGTAAATCTTTTGTTCTTTTCGCTCGATGACATTAAATTATAAGAAATGAAGGGAATATTTTTAGTTTTCATGGAGGTATGAACCAAAAAACCTAATCACACAATGTATGAATCCGCTTCACTCCATGAAAACAAAAAAAATTCTCTTCATCTCTTATCTATCTAAACCATAGAGTTTTTTACTTGTGCAAAGTTGCAGACAACACTTTTTTGTCTTTGAAATTACAACACACCCATTTCATTTTTGGGGGTAGAAATTGCACACAACATTTCAGATTGGTGAGAATACACGAAATTCATTTTGTTGAACAAACAAAATTCTTTCTTTATAACAATACCTCTTGCTTTATTCTCATAAATTTATTCAAAATAATATTTTATGGTGGTGAGTAAATAACCGTCAAGAACTACTGCAAATAATCAATACAGAATCTCCGTTTCCAGATTTTCAAACTGAAATAAGGTGGGTTTTTTATCCCTTTCCCATACAATCCCTTGTTTTTACTTTCCAGTGATTTTATAATTGAGGAAAAAATGTGGGAAAAGAAGAAATTGATTGTGACATGCAATTTCTTTTTTCCCTCAATATTTTACATCGTCTGGGTTGTGTATTTTTCAGATTGCACTCACTTTTCATTGTCGTCTGTTACTTCTTTCAAATTGGACAAGACCAAAATTTTGAAAAACAGGCAAGGGCTATATATGTGGTATACATGACAATAACTGGGTGAAATAGCTACATACTGATGTAACCTTGTAACATCTCATTTTGCCACAAGTTTGTTTTAATAAAATGCCAGGATTGTGAGTAACTTGATCATATGAGGCTAAAATCAGTTTTGACTACATTACCAACACATGGTTGTCGAATTCATTACAAATAAATTTGCAGAAGTTAATAAACGACTAAACCCTGTCTATTTTTAGTAACAAAACCAATTAACTATTTTCAAAACATTAATTCAATTACCTAACTTTGACATTTTAACACATTTAGCAAATAATAAGCTATTAATATGTGTATTGATATCATCCTTCCTAAGAAGACCGTTTTAATGTGTAATAACAAATTAATTTCAAAACAAGCTATTACACATTCGCCAAGGTGATCCTTGTTTCATATGAAAAGCATCAGCATATTTTATGATTAAATCGCCTGGATAACTTGTGTTTGGGCAATACTACTTAAAAAGTCCAGTCCATATAACTAGAATTAAGTCTCGGTGATATAATGATAGCAAATTTACACGCTAAATCTTACCTTGGTTAAACACAAATCTTTGTTAATACTTGTCTACCATACGCATGCTATCATCCATTACTAGTCGGCCATATTGAAAATTCCCGTATTAAAAGCTTCCCTGTACAGGCCAGTTTCATTTCACGGTCAAATAAATCTTCTAATCTTCATTACTTCCCACCGAAATATTTCGCAAAGTAAAATCCATTTCATATACTCTAAAATGGCCACCAATTTCACTAATAACGCGTTCTAAATAATGTATTCAAAGAGTTGTTATTAAACCGCATCTACATGTGTTTTCTTTGTGTTAATAGCAGCCCAATTCAATAGAGTACCTTACCTTATTTTAAACACGTCCAAACTGTAAAACCTCTCGTGATGTAACGCTACAAAATGATTCATTTGCAATAAAGTACAATAAATCGTAAATATCGAACAAAGAAATAAGTGAAGAAATGGTAAATGTATAATAATCCAACCTACATCGTGCTTGATTATACAGGTTCACGATTGACTCCAATGGATTACATACATTAATGATAACGGTCGGGTGTATACTTAGTATTTACTTCGCGCGTTAAATCAATTAACACGCGGTGATTTGCGCAAATTTGTGTATTGTCTCATCCCGGCTACTTTTCTTGTAATAGAATATAACTTTGAATGCTTAGGACTCTAGGATTTTTGTGACCATCTAGTGTCTTAACCCATTCCCACACAGTAGGCCCTACATAGTGACACTTTTTGTCATCCCCCAAGTAAAAACGAAAGGGAAAACAGTGTGTGAAATGAAGAAAGCGCTCGGTTCAAGCAATTTCTTCATTTTCCACAATGATTTTAATCCAGAATGTTGAAGTAGTCATAAACCTAGCTGCGCATGCAAATCGTTTGAATTTAGACTAATTTAAAAGATGTCTTGTGTAAATGGATTAAAAGTGGTTTTCAGTTTCACATGTAAGGCCTACCTTGAATGGGGAAAATGCACTATTACTAAATAAAGCACCTACCATGATTTTACTTTAGACTGATCTAACTCAACTGACCGAATTGCAGACAACAGTTTCAAATTACCGTGACCATGATTTAGAAGTTCGGATTGAATGGTAATTACGGGTGAAGCAGGGAAGAAAATGATTGTGAGGAAACCACATTGAATTGCTTGCAAACAAGCATTTTCTGCCCATTTCCAGAATGTTTTCCAGGGAATCATGCGACGGTCTTGAGTGGGAATGACACGCCAAGGGTGAGATAGCGGCAAGACTTAGTTTGAGTAAAAAACAACAAACAAACACAAACTGACAACAACATAGTGATAAGTATTTTCGTTTGTTCAAGTGTCTCAAGCTGTGCTTGTTATATTTGAAGCCACATTAGCGCGTGGTTTTATTTCTATCCAATTCGATTTACACCCGACTAAATATATCAAGTTAAAAATATACTAAAATCAAAGACTGTATTTAACCCATTTACTGAGACGATAAATTTAAGACTAGTTCAAATTGAAATCAGGTCGCAGACGACATTTTAAATTGCATTTGATTGGAAAATAAGTCCAAAATATGGCAGAACACATTGTGAGAAAAGGAAAAATTACCTGTCCGACAAACATTTCCTCCTTTTCCAACGAAGTTTCCAATGCACGTATTTTACCAAGGTGTCTGAAAGCGTCATTGTATGGTAATGGGTTAAAACAATCACGTTTTACGCGCATTTGAGAGTGGAAATTCATCATCATGCAGCCCGTACCGAGCAGTGATTTTGTTGAGGGTGGGTCGGGGGGGGGGGGGGCGTTACCGAAGTCTACGTTTCCGAGTGGAATGTTGAAACCACTAAAATCAGCGGGGTGCAATGCCGGAGTTATTGCACCATATTAAACTTTTGATCGACGTTTCTGTCAGCAGACAGTAAGCCAGTAAGCTTCCTTGAAGCATAAGTTACAACATTAATTCAGAAAACAGAGATCTCGGAAACAGTACAAACGTAAATAATGAGTTTAGCCACCCATTACCGGCATTCGAAAAGCTGCCACGAACCCGTCTCGGGTATTACGTTGAAGAACTTGACTCAGAAACCTTTTTACTCAGACAGGAGGACAATCCCCTCCCACTGAGACCGGGAGAAACATTAATTGAAAGAGTCTAGTCATATCGACACCATGATGCCTGATGTTTTGAATAACCAAACAGACGTCTGATCTGAATTGAGACAGATTGCAGCCCACATTTCTTGCATTATCCTAGGATGGATCGACAGAAAATGTTGAGGGGAAAATAGTACACGTAACCGCCTTTTGGTGCCCAAAATCATTGTCACGTTTTTCTTTGAAAACATTCTTGTCACGGAAATTGGCAGAGCCCAATTACGGATTTTTAATCTATTACCAGATTACAAAATATTTGACTAGTCTAAATTCAAAGGAGCTGCAGAACGCCAATTTATAGTTGATGGAATTTTGACAATTTTGTAGAAAAATTACTTATAACAAGAAATTTCTTCAATTTTCACATTGTTGTCCAAAACCTTTTTTTTTCTCTCTCTCTCTCTCAAGGGACATTCAGAAAGCGGGGTTATATAGGGAAAGGTTAACCCTTTATCGCTCTTGAATTTCAAATCCCTTCAGATCGGAGACCATTTTTCATTGATACATGTGTATAACTGGCTTCTGCCGTATCGCCACTCATCACTCCCTTTTTCATGTGTAATCTTCGCTACCGTTGCACATGCCCATATAAGCGACGCCCCAAGAAGACGGTTAGTTGTTATGGGGGGTAGTGCAAGGATACAGGACGAAACTGCTGAGAGCTCCGCCTGGTTCTTTAACGTGCTCCGTCATCGTCACACGGGGCCTCGGTTTAACGTCTCAACCGAAAGACAATTAGTTTGTTAGTTGAGATGGTCAGCCCAGGGCTCGAACTCGTGATCTTGAGGTTTGAAGTCAAGTGCTCTACCAACTGAGCTAATCGAGCTGACAATCTGGCAGGTGATAAAATAATGCAGTTATTTACGGCCGTAAGAGAAAACATTGTGGAAAAAAGAATTGAAACAAACAATTTCTTCATTTTCCACATTGCTTTCTACCCTGCTGAATGATTATTTTTCAAATAAAATTGATTTAATATTGTCGTCTGCAAATCCTTTGAATCTGGACGAGTTTAAATTTTTGCAAAACGGGAAAGGGTTTATTGTTGGAATCATATTTCGCAGGTAACATTCCACGCGACTAGAACAAATTCAGACTTTCCCCTCAACTGAAAACCCGGATTTTACACGGGATTTTTCTTCAGGCCGTAAAAACGCGAGATAATTTGATAATGGTACAAAGACTAATACGTCGATGGCTTAGTACAAAAGTATAGACACTTATGATGTTTTTACACTAAGTTATCGATGTCATGTATTTTCAAATACAATCACTGACTTTGACGACGCGAGGATTTCATCCTCAAGGAAAACGGATGAAATGTTGTGTTTCAAGCGAATTCATTCCTTAAAACGATTCCTAGCGTTAAAAGGTAATCAAAGTACTGAAAGTAATGTTAGCTAGCAAAGCGTAGTTTTGTTAAGTAATCTTCCTTGCTAAAGGTTATCACGATAGAAAATCTTTCCCTTGTTGAGTAGAAAACATTGTAGACATTGAAGAAAGTGCATTACTAGCAGCAATTTCTTCATTGTACATAAAGTTTTCCAAAGTTTTTTTCTTAAGATGCTTAAAAAGCGGAATTGAGTCGGAATGGGTAAAACGGCGTGCTTTTGAAAGAGTTCTCTACAATTTAAATGCAATATTCCTTAAATACATAAGAACTACTTTTTATGGCGTAGGCATTCAATGGATTTAGTGGTTAAGCCTCTAGTGGCAGTTTGCACTCGTTGAACTTTGAGAAGACCTCAGAATTTTGTCTGTTAACTTCAAAGCTGACGCTTTGCTATAGCTAAAAACGCTTTGAAATGTTGGAATCACGAATAAAGTAACCAAGAGAATGATGGGGTAGTTGGTTACGCCCGCGCTTCTAATTATGAAGCCCGGATCTAGTTTTAACCCTTTCCCAAACAATCCCGCTTTTTACGCCCCCTCAGAAAAAGACTTCAGGCAAACAAGGTTGTTCATGCAAACCATGTTGAAAATGAGGAAATTGCTTGTTACAAACAATTTCTTCATCTTTAAACTTGTTTTCTATCCAATATGATTGACTTTCTCTCAACTTGAAATCGGCGTCTGCTGCTTCTTTGAATATGAGCCAGTCTAAAATTTTGTCGTGTGGAAATGGGCTATACACGTTGCGACTTTATATCTATGCCATAAGTTGGTTGTATGAGAATAATTACTAGACTCTAAATTCATAGTCGCTGACCTCGCTACATGTAGCAATGGGAGCCAAATCTAGGGTCAGGGGGGCGAGATTATGATGTTTAAACCATTCCCACTTAAATCTACGCACCAAAGAAATATACCGATAGCTTTGTAGACATTGTAAGAAAAGTACAGTTTGCTTGTATCAATCAATTTCTTCTTTTCTCACAATGATTTAGTCTCATTCGGTTCTTAATTTTCAAATTTAATCAACTTGTCGTCTACGACTTCTTTCAATATATATATATAAAATCTTCAAATCTTTAATTTTGTCGTACAATAACTGACAGATCTGGACTCTCATTCATAAAATCGACTGATAAATCCAAGCATTAATCTACTCTGGAAGTGAACTTTGACCTATGCCGCCGTCAAAGCGCAGTCGGTAGAGCGTCAGACTCCTACTTTTCAATAATGGATGTCATAGATTCGATCCTGGACGGCGGCACATATTCTTTCCGACAATTGTCTCACACCAATGGGTGGATAATCGTAAACCCTAAGTGGGATAGCAGCTGGAGGTTAGGAAAGGATGTAGTGGTAGTACTGGTGTAAGAAATACTGGGAATCCATTGTTAGGAGATCCAGCCGCCGCGATATGACTGAAATACTTTTAAAAGTGGCTTTAAATCCCATTCAGTAAACAAAACTTTGACCCGTAAAGCATTTTGTTGGTTTTGGCGACTTTAACGCCGTAACAAGAGCTAATTCAGAGTGTAGTTACGATGATTAGGTCGCCAACCGCCGATTTGCCCTTTATTTATACCTCTGACCAAATAATTCAGAAATGAAATGTCGTTCATTATCGCAGTCGAACTTCCGAGTTGGATTGATTGATTGATTGATTGATTGATTTATTGAATTGGGTTTAACGCCACTTTTAACAGTATTTCAGTCATACCGTGGCGACTGGGGCACCTAACAATGGATTCTTGGTATTTCTCACACCAGTACTACCACTAGATCCTTTCCTATCCCACTTAGGTTTACGATTATCCACGCATTGGTGAGATACAAATGTCGGAAAGGTTATTTGCCACTGTCGGGGTTCGAGTTGGAGGTCGGTGGGCTTGGTCAGTGATCCGTCAATTTACCAATCGCGGCTGTCAATCAAATAAACATTCATCCGGACCAGAAATGAGTTTTGATCTCCGACATTGGCTGCCATTTTTGTTAACCTTTTTTGTTGGTTGGGCGACTTAAACGTCGTAACTACAGCTTATTCAAGCTGTAGTTACGGCGTTCAAGTCGCCAAGCAACTATTTTGCTTTTTTGTTTCAAGCCGCAAACCATAAATTTGTAAAATAACGCCGTTAAAAAATCGAAGCGGGATTTCATCTCGGAGTCAATGGGCGGGGCTAACGAGGTAAATGGGCGAGGCCAGCGATTGGTCAATTGCCAATCTAACGATACTAGTTGGTTTCATTTTACGCATTAGTAAGATCCAAATGACACACGTGGAAAAGAATTGTCCAATTCTGCAAAACTCACTAAGTCCTTAATGACATGTATTTAATTTTTTCTTTTGAAATCCATTTAGTAGTTTCTAGCTGAGCTATCCTAGAGAGAATTGACGGATCGCTGGCCCTTCCCACTGAATCTGCTGGCCACACCCATAGACTTCGACAGTAAGATCCGTTTTGATATTAAACAGTTATTTCGCAAAATTTTGGGACAGTAACTGGCAACAAGAAGGGTAAATGGTTTATTCAGGTTTTAGTTACGACGTTAAAGTCGCCATACGGCACTTCCCGTGTAAATGGCGAATTTGACTGATCGACTTATTCTTTGATCGACAGCAGCAGTTGGTCAATTGTTACAAGTTTGAATTTTGATTTACATGTATTTATTTATCGTCGCAACAATAGAATTTGCCAGTATGAAACCTTTGTTAGGCTTTTGGCTGCTCAGTCTGTGACCGCTGTTGCCAAAGCAATGAATTTCTCCTGGCAAGCAATTAATTCGAGAACATGTGTATACCAACAGGGTCAGTTGCTGATCGGCCTAGATCCAGATCGATACGAGTAACAGCACATCGAGTTGATCATGAAATACGACTGGGACATCTCCAAAACAGTATGGAGCTGTTTGCAGGCAGCTGGACTTCCATAATGGACCGATTCTCACACCTTATCAGAGCCGCAACATGCTGGCATGGGCAGCACGGCACCTACGGTTCAATCAACACATTGCATTTTGCCGATAGCAGGGTACATGTGAACCACAGGCCTTAGGAACCTGAGTTAGAGAGGTGGGCTGATTTGCTGGTTGAAGTCCTATGGTATGGGAATGTTTTTTGGTTAAGGATATTCTCCCCTTGTTGTTGTTCAAGGCATCTTAAAAACTAACCAGTACAGGAATCAGATTTTGGAACCTTTTTGTCTTTTACGGATAGACAAGGCTCTTGTCCTGTTTCAGCATGATAATGCTGGATCACACACAGTATTTCTAATGAAAGAGAGTCTGAGAAAAGCCGGTATTGACCGGCCTTAACGCAGAGCTAACCTAAATCTGATTGGGCATATATCTTGGATGAGATAGGCTGTCGTATACGTCAGCAATTCCAACCACCTCAGACGTTTGAAGATTTTGAACGTATCTTTGTTGGACAATATAGACGTTTTCCTCAGGCAGAGTTCACAAATGTTTTAAGATTCACGAGGAAGCGTTGTGTTGCTGTAAAAATACTAGAAGTGGGCACAATCTATATTAAAATCATGGGTCTTTTGATCCTCGTATGAATCTTTTTTGTTATTTCTCAATACATCACTCTATAACTGAGAAATTTGTACTTAATTTCAACAGATATCTCAGTAGAACAGCCTTGTAGGCGTGGCCAGAGATCAGCTAATTGCAAATTAATTTTCAGTGTGGTTTCTATCATTCAAAAATGTTCTTTTACCCATTTTTTAAAGTCCATGTTTGAAATAGTACAAGAATTTTACTGCAAGTAAGCACACATTCAATAAGATAAGTTGACAAATATTATGGACTGTTTATGACGTGAGCTTATTTCAAATTGACATGAAGATTACCAGCTAAACCTCCCCATCTTACTTTTAACTCGTAACAAAGCAAACATGTGAGAACTCGTAACAAAGCAAAAATGTGAGAATCATCAAGATCTGTAATGTGAAACACTAATATCTCTGAAACAGATTTTTTTTCAAAGTTTGACCTTGATAGATGACCTAGACCTGGTCGCATGACATCGACAAGAAACAATGTGCATAAATGAAATGCAACTTTATGCCAGATACGAACAGTGAGCTAGATATTCATGGCACAAATACTATTATCAGTAGCTTATTTATATATTTATTGTCTTTATACACTTTAATATTGTTATACACTATCTCTGGCTGAAATAATAAATCTGAAGTATACAAGTAAACTGTGTTTCAAGATAGTATCTTAAATCATCAGCATTAGGAATAGAGGATGTGGCTGACATTCAGGACGTCAGAGATTTTGCTTCGCGACACTACACATGACTATAGACCGGTACCGCCGTCGACTTTAATGAAGCCTTTATTAACCTAAAGTCGACAGTGGTACCAGTCTACATGTACTACAGATTTGATATTAAACTTAACCATTCCCACATAATAAAATTTTAGACCAGTCCAAATTGAAAGAAGTTGCATACGACAATTTAATGTTGATGAAATCTTTAAAATCTTTGTCTTCTAGGGTAAAAAAAACATGTGAATAATGAAGAAATTGCTTGTAACAAGCAATTTCTTCATTTTTCACAATGTTTTCCAAAGCTTTCATATTGAGGGGCGTTTAAAAGTGTCACTGTGTGGGAACAGGTTAAAGTATGCAGTTATTTTGATCAATTTCTGAATATGTCTTTGAAGATATAAGTAAAAGGAATACAATTACAAGTACAAAGATGTTTACCACAGACAAAAGGTGATTCCAATTCAATGAATTGTCTTGTTTTATATACATGAATAAAACTGACAAAAAGTAATAGATTTTATTTCACATAGAATACAATTTGTGTGCCATATTTAAACAATCATAGTCAGCTTTTGTTATCTGCATCTTCAGGTCTGATGGTCAAAAAATAATCATCTGTGGGATCTGTAGCATAGACTTTGTCAGGTTTTCGCTCATGGAAAGCATACTTTGCCTGTACTCTATTCACATATTTACTTGCCATCTGTTTTCTTAGTAATCTACGACGCTGGAAATAATAATGAAATTAACCCATTACTAGACGGCACAATTTTGAACTGGCCCAAATTGAAAGAAGTTGCAGACTACAATTAAAAGCTTGTGAAATTTTGGATTTTTTCAGCTTTCTGGTTAGAAAAAATTGTTACAAGCAATTTCTTCATTTTCAACAGTGTTTTCCAAAGCTTTTCTTCCTTGGGGGCGTCTAAAAGCGTCACTGGGTGGGAATGGGTTTAGGATGGATTTCCAAGCATTGGTATATAAAAGGGCCTAATTCTAAAATTGACGGGTCCTAGCTGTCAATCAAAGTATCTTTCAACCAATCACATCATTCATTTAGACTTGAAATGAACTTTGAACTCCTACATTGGCCTAAATTTATGTGATGCATTTTTGATGGTTTGGCAACAAAGATCTTCGTAATTACAGCTTATTCAAGCAGAAGTTGTGATGTTTAGGTCTCCATTGTACTTTTTTGTTACATGTTCCTGGGCATAATTTGGAGGAAAACATTGTTTAACCCATTCCACCTCAACCCCTTCTTTTTAAGCCCCTCATTAAAACAGCTTTAGAAAACATTGTGAAAAATGAAGAAATTGCTTGTTACGAGCAATCTTTTCATTATCCACAATGTTTTCTAACCCAAAAGATGAAAACATTTAAATTCCATCAACTTGAAATTGTCGTCTGCAGGTTCTTTGAAATTGGACCATCCAAAATTTTGAAAAACGGGAAAGGGTTAATATTGAAGCTAAATTTCCTGTCGGAGTGAATTGGTCTGACCAGCAGATCTAGTGGGTGGAGCCAGCAATCCATCAAATAGTCTGGACATAGTATAGGTAGAAATTGGAAACATCTATTGATCTCTGACAACACAGTTCATGCGAGGTTTCAAACAACAATAGTTTGCAAAAAATATGTCAGGGACATACCATAAGTAACAAAATTGTTGGTTGGTGACCTACTCTTTGTAATGGCTGCTGGAGTTACATCCCTTTAGTGACCCGTAAATGACAACAAAAAATTTAGATATTAATGTCAGAGGTCAATATTACGCTTTTATTCCAAATGAACAGTTACTTGATTTAGATTGACAATGGCAATCTGCTAATTCTTACACCTGTTCCATTCAGATTGCAAGGTCTTACTTTTGTTACTAAGAACTTTTCTAATTGGAGGGTGCTAAAATAATACTTACCTCATTAGGTGAAACATATTTTGGGTTAATGTATAGAGTTGGCCCTCCAAAGCTCCCAGAAAACATCTTGATAGGGTTTAACACAAATCTTGGACCTGAAAAAGCATTAGTAAATGGTGAGAATCTGAAAATCACAAATAATATTATCATGAAATTGTTTGTTGCAAGCAATTTCTTAATTTTCCACAATGTTTTCAAAGCTTTTTTTCTTTAGGGGCATCAAAAGGGATCACTGTGTGGGAATGGTTTAAATAAGTTTTGAAGTTGAACATTCCCATCCAGCCTGTGCCATCTGATCTGAGTCTATACCGCCTGCTTATCCTATTTTTAATCAAATTCAGTTACAAGATATATTTCAATATAAATATAAACCCAAAATTAGTGCTTCCAGTGCTTTCAGCCCTTTGAGGATTTGTATTTCAGCATGACAAGGGTTAATAGTGAAACATGTTAACAATTTACAGTAAATATCTGTGATATTATAAAATGTGTCTGCAAGATACTGTCAAAAATAACAGCGCCATGGCTATAACAGGGTTTCCTTTAAAAGAAGTCTTATCAAAAGTTGAACAGTCCAGCACTATGAACATAAGGACTTCAATATTGTTTTTTATTACTAATCTAATTCAAATCCAGGTGTTTCTGAAATTGATAGTTCGCTGGCCTGGCCTCTTACTAAATCACTACTCTGTCATTCTTTGGGTTTTGAGATTTATAACCAACATTTTTTAACCCTTTCCCATACAATCCCTGATTTCTACATCCCTGTGATATTATACATGTACTCGAGAAAGTTTAGAAAAGATTGTGGAAAATGAAGAAATTGCTTGTAACAAGCAATTTCTTCTTTTTCCTCATTATTTTCTATCATAAAGGATGGCTACTTTTTTAATTGTTCTTACTTTATAATGTCTTCTGCTACTGCTCTAAATTGGACAAGTCTAAAATTTGCAAGCAGACACATAAATGGTGCCATCCCCAATCAAAAGTGAACAAAGACGAATTGTTCGGGACAAGGTTAAATGTTCCACACATGTGTCAAATCGATCATGACATAACTGAAATACACTTCAAAGAAGCATTTAACCCATTACCAGATGTCAAATTTTTAGACTGGTCCTGCAGATGATAATTGAACCCAATCCCACTCGACAAAAATTTAGACTGGTCCAAATTGAAACAAGTTGCAGATGTCAATTTCAAGTTTTTTAATTTTTTTTTTAAGATTTTTTCAACTTTCTTGGTAGAAAACATTGTGTAAAATGAAGAAATTGCTTGTAGCAAGCATTTTCTTCATTTTACACAATATTTTCCAAATTGTTTTTCTTGAGGGTGTCAAAGAGCATCATTGTGTGGGAATGGGTTCAAACATTACAAACACCAAACAAGACAAGGCTCAAGATAAATGTACCTATTTCAACAAGAGACCCATCTTCCTCCAGTATTTGATAATTTCTAAACCAGATTCTGTTATCAACTATAGAAAATGTGAACACATGATCAAAGAATGGCTGACTCTTGGGATGGTGGTGAGGGGTTCCAAAAATCTGAAACACACATGAATAGTGGTAAAGTTAACTGTGTTCAGAGTTACAGAATTAACATTTTATCATATATCATCCCAACTTCTATGCCTTGAAGGAAAAATAATTTCTAAAACAGATTCTGTCTTCAACAATAGTTTGTGAAGGCATGATCAAAGAATGGCAGAATCTTGGGATGGTGGTGAGGGGTTCCAAAAATCTGAAACACACATGAATAATGGTAAAGTAAACTGGATACAATCCTAACTTTTTAAGCCTTGAAAGAAATGACTTATTGCATCTATCAATCACACAAGAGCACTGCATGTGGAGGCCAAGGCTCAGCTATTCAACCCATTGATAAAGTATATTTGTCAAAAAAGGGGCATAATTATTTAAAAATGCATTGAGAGTTACCCCCCTTTGTTGATATATCCATTGTTCCTTTGATAGTGAACATTTATTCTGAATTTCAATTAAATGTGTTCAGTTATACCAGAGATATAACAAAATGTCAAAGTTCTTGGACAACAACAATAACACAACATGGCCACGGCAATATCATGGGTTTTCTCTGAAAAAAGCCAAGATAAAAAACGAAATCAATCAAATCATACAACAGTGAACTAGAATTAGAAGTGAACTTGTGAACTCTGAAAATGATAGACATTTAATTAAGTGAAGCATTTTTGTTGATTTGGCGACTTAAACATCGTAAGTAAAGCTTATTCAAGCTGCAGAGTTACCATGTTTAGGTTGCAAACCAACCATTTTACTTAATGTTATATGTAACCAACCAACTAAATCCTTCACCTTTCATCAAAATTTAACCCTTGTCCTGCTGAATATTTTTCTTCTTTTCACCATATTTGATTACTTTGACATACTAAGATTGATCTTGTATTCAAAGATTTCACTCACAACAACAACAATAGCAGGTGGTGTAGACTAAGATCAGACTGCATGTCTGTGCAGGCTATCTTAGTCTATACACCTGCCAAATCCATTGTCAAAGCAGGAATATTCCATGATCAGCATGACAAGGGTCAATTCAAAACTTGAACTTTACATACCTAGGACATTTTTCATCCAGGGAGCTTATGTTTCAAATATGCATTTATAAGGGGCTGACCTTGAATCTATGAACATGCGCCCTTAACATTGAATCCTGTTTAAATACCACCAAAAGAGCGATCTATGTTGTCTTCAGACATCTCTCGTTATTAAATGTTAATGGCCATAAATTATGCAAAATAACGCTGTTTAATATTGAAGTGGCACTTTGTGTCAGAGTTCAGTGGGCCAGTAATTCATAAATTGCAAATATACAAACTACTTTATTACTTCATAGCTACTGTCATATTTTCTATACTCACCTGAATAAATAATTCTTTGATTAGTTTCCAGTGTGTATGTTGATCAAATAACTGAAAAGGAAAAGATATAAGCATATTCAGTTCTTGCTACATATTTAGTTAATAAGACACAGCCCTTCCTTTTGACCCGATTTGTTTGAATGGGGTTTTACGCCGCTTTTAACAATCTTTCAGTTATATCGCGGCGGCTGGAGCACCTAACAACGGAATCCTGGTATTTCTCACACCAGTACTACCATTACATCCTTTCCTAGCCTCCAGCTGCTATCCCACATAGGTCTACGATTATCAACCCATTGGTGAGAGACAAATAGTCGGAAAGGATGAGTGCCGCCGTCGGGAATCGAACCCGGGACCTCTAGATTGAGAGTCCGACGCGCTACCAACTGCGCTATGACGGCGGCTCCCTTTTGACCCGAATAAGAATATAAGCAACTAAATAGTGGGATAGGAAGGGTACAGAAAATTTTCTGTACAATATGCTACATATTTGTTAATTTTTACATTGTTTAAGTTGTCGTCTGAAACCTTTTTCAATTTAGATTAGTCTAAAATTTTGTCATCTTGTAATAGGTTAATGAAATTTGATTGATCTATTATCAAGCTCAAGCTAAGTTTTTGGGTTAACTCATTACCAGACAACAAACTAGAAATAGGTCAGTCATGGATACCACTTGAGAATTAATTGTAATACTGTTTTAAGTGTCTATTCCATGTATAGACACATAGAATAGTATAGCAAATTAGCCCTTGCCCTACATTATTGCTTGTCACGTGCCCGGTACCTTTGACCTTGAACTTGGGAGTATCAAATAAAACTTTACGCGTGACACTAGTACTCATCAAGGGGAATAGCTGCATCAAGTCATTTTGAAGTCCATCGGTTAACCCATTCCAACTCAATCCCTCCTTTTTACGCCCCTCAAGAAAAAAACTTTGGAAAACATTGTGGATAATGAGGAAATTGCTTGTATCAAGCAATTTCTTCATTATCAACAATGTTTTCTATCCAAAAAGACAAAAAAAATTCAAAATTCCATCAACTTGAAGTTGTCGTCTGCAGTTTTTTTCAATTTGGACCAGTCTAAAATTTTGCTGTGTTGGAATGGGTTAATATAGAAGATAAACTTCAGACAAGAATAGAACACACACACTATCACACACACAAACACACCAACCCTCACATTCACACATCAACTCACACACGGATAGAGGCAACCTGTCACCACAACATTGCAGGGGCTTAAAAATTAGATTAATTGAAATTGAGCCATTGCAGATGAAGATTCAAACCTTATGAAATAGGCTATACAAATGACTTACCTTGTCAAAAGACAAAAAAGGTCTTGAACCTTTCAAGCAGTTTCCAGTCATCTTTAGCTCGGACATTGTGTGGACTGAAAGGATATTAAGGACAAAGGAAAAGTCATTACACGGTTATATTGAATACCGTTAGAAATCTTATAAAAGCCTTTGCTCTAATAAATGCCCATCTCAACTTCAGATCTCAAAATCGACCCTTTTTTTGTATGATTTTTGGAAATCTTGAAGCCTCTAATAAATGCCCACACATCAAATCGTGTGTTTCAAATTTTGAGACACTTATTTGAAGATTTGATTTATTATACAAAGATAAGCCTTTCATTTTTTGTCAAGAGTCCCTGACTCTAAGGTATGGTATAAAAATTGAAAAGAAAAAATTGAATGTGAGTTGATCGTGTGATTGCAAACAGAAAAGAATAAAAATAATTTATTCATGAAAATACTTCATTAATTGCTGCGAGGTGTTTAATCAAAATATCTTGCAAGAAACTAGACATTTAAATCAAAATATTTTCTTATAAATTTGTTAATTTGTCAAAAATTCAACAAGTAAATGGAAAGTAAAGAAAAATTGATCAAGATTGTGATTGTACTTCAAATAATAATACATTGATCAATAACCTTGTATTAAAGTTGATAAGTATTATTTAGTTATTCAAAAGGGGAAGAAAACTGAATTAAGTAGGATGTGACATTGGCAAATTAAGACATATTAACATAATCCAACTCGATTTGAAAAGTTCCAGATCTGTCAGAGATGGCACACTTTCAATATTGTCTGCAAATTTAAACACAATGGAGATTTTCTTATTTCAAAGTAAGGCTTACCTGTTGCATGAAAAATTCTTTTTGCCCTAAATCTCCGATATGAAATGTTTAAGCATGTCCACTAAAATTATACACAGAATGACAAGGATGTAACTTCTCATGAGACATGTGTGTCAACTGCAGAAATTCAACTGGAAAGAGCTGAACATATGGCGTCAGCTCCTATGATCACCTGCTTTACCCCTCGCAGTAAAATAATGTTATTCTTATATTGCATTTACATGACTGCAAAGATTTTATTTGTCACTCTTGTTTAGACTGAGCATTATATCTAATTCTTGGAATATCACCAGAAAAGGTAAATATCTGGTATCTATTTTCTATCTTCTCTTTGCTATCTGGCTTGTTCTGAATATTTATTTTTCCCAAGAAATTATGTATTTTCAATTCCAATAGAGGATAGTTAGGTATATCTATTCTTGCAAATAATTCACCAAAAATAATCACTTCTAAGCCTGGTCAGCACTTCATAGATCTAGTTGGCTTATCGGTACAGACAAAACTGAATTCTACGAGTTGGTCAACTGATAATAATACAAACTTTCAGAACTTAACTTTTTCACCTGTGTTGGGACAAGATGGTACATGATATTTGTAATTCTTTACTGTTTTTAATATTTCATTAATCTATAAAAACGCCCACTCCCTTCTTTTTTGATGACCCTCATGAAAAACAAAATGAAGAAGCTTGAACCAAGCAATTTCTTCATTTTCCGCAATATTTTCAATAAAGAAGATAGAAAAAACCAAAAAAAACCCCGAAATTTCATAAAGTTTAACATGTAGTCATATGTGAAAGGTTGATTCAATTGCATTCATAGTTATTACAGAATTCTCACTTAACCCATTCCTGCACAATCCCTCCTGTTTACGCCCCTCAAGAAAAAGCTTTGGAAAACATTGTGAAAAATTCAAATTATCCACAATGTTTTCTATCCAAAAAGACAAAAAATTCTAAAATTCCATCAACTTGAAATTGTCGTCTGCAGCTTTTTCAATTTGGACCAGTCTCAAATCTTGTGGGTTAACCCTTTCCTGGATAAACCCGGGATTTTACGTCACTGTGATTTTATATTTGAGAAAACATTGTGGAAGAAGGAGAAATTGCTTGAAACAAGCAATTTCTCCTTTTCCCACAGTGTTTTCTACCACATAGGGTGGTTTTATTTGGAATTGCACCCAATTTTCATTGTCGTCTGCATCCTCTTTCAATTTTGACCAGTCTAAAATTTCAAAAACCAGGAAAGGGTTAATAGAGGTGGTCACTTAAGCCAGATGGGCTGTACTTACTATTTTCCAATAAAAACTTCACTGATGGACCACTAGGACAGTTCGAAGCCCTGCAAAGTAATCATATAGATACTGAGGAATGGGTAAAAAATAGGTTATGAAAATATATGTGAGAAAGAAGCCAGAGCTATCAAGAAAATTTGATCAAAGTCACATATCAGATAAGCACAACTTTGTTGTTGTTGTTGTTTTTGCTATAACTTTTGAGTCTGACATTTGCCAATATCTATGTGAAGTATTATTGTTAGTTTGACAAATTTAATGTTGTAAGTGCAGTCTGATCTTGGTTTACACCACCTGCTTGTACCTTTTCTTCCAGAGTCGTTTATGAAATTTATTTCTAAAAGGAATATTGATTAACAAATATTGATGAACAACAAGTTTTATCAGTGCTTTCAGCCCTTTGAATTTACAGCAATTCATTTAGGTATTTTATACAGCATTACAAGGGTTAAACAATAATTCAAATATAAAATCTATGTCCAACTTCTCATCAGAGCTCAGTGGACTTGGCCAGCTGTCTATCAATTGGCCTCTACACGTTACTTTATCTGTCAAATACCTCACCAATTCAACCATAACAAGTTCGTAGTTATGTTTGTTTCAATACTTTCCAGTCCAAATATTTTTCCTTATTAATCTTTGTTTAAAAACTCTTTCTATTTGAACGTCAGTTGTTTGTAACCAATTTTAAGTCCAGAAAGTATTTTTTTAGCACAAACTCCTAAGAATCAGGCCCTAAATGTCCAATTTTGACTATCCCTAAAAGCCGATCACCTGCTCTCCCTTTGGTTTGCATTACGCTTAGTTCATAGTTCCTTGCTCTACGAACTACTAAGGTTTTATTGTTTTTGTTAATCCTTGTTAAGTCCATTTAAGCTTAGGGGACCAAATATTTTGCAAAACTGTGATTGTTTGGAAAAGAGTTTAACTAACAAACTCTTCTTTTAACACCCTTGAAAATCTATATTGAGGAAAACACAGTGAGAAAGGAAACTTGCTTCTAACAAACAAATTTCTCACTTTTTCTGTCATAACTGATACATATTTTTCATTTCAAACGCAATTTGCAACCTCTTTGAAATTGGATCAGTCTATAATTTGAGCCTATGCATGAAATTTCCAACTATTCCGCATGTGCATGACTCGCACACATTGAGCACCCTGGACAGTCATTCAGGGCAATTAGAATATTCGCTGGTTGTTTAAAAAAGCTTTGGGTCAGTATCTATCTGCAGAGTGAAGACTCTGATCAGACTGTGCGAATGCACAGGCTGATCTGAGTCTTTACTTGGCTCACATGTGTAATGGTTGAAATGTCACGCATGCGCTCATTTTATTGTTGCATGATGATTTAACCTTTACCCACTTATTTCTACTATAGAATATAGCTGTGAAGACATTTTGACAAGTTCCTTCCATTCTCAAAATGATTACTACCCTGACAGGTATTCAATTTATATTTCTCACACCTTTAAATTTTATCTATAAATCTTTCAATTTTGACCAGTCTAAAAGTATGTTGTCTGGTAAAGGGGTGAAATAACTCACCACATATATAAATCTTCTCTTTTCTTTGCTTCAAAAAATAGAGTCTTGTTGCAGTTTTTCATCTCAGCAACCTGAAAATTCATATCACTTTTAAAAAAATTGTACATGAAAAACTCTCAATGCACTAATTGTTTATTCAGCATCTATTTTTTCTTTTTGAATTAGAAATTTCGATATTTCAAGAATTATGTTGGGTAGCTAGACAGATTGCATTGGGTTTCATTTCTTACTCAATAACTGCTTTTTGATGACTTTAAATTAAAAAAAACATTGTCTTATGCTTTTTCTAAGCATTTTTTTTCCAAACTGCTTTTTACACTATGTTAGCCCAGGCAGAGCACGAATAAAGCCGACGGTCATCAGACAAACTAACTTGGTAGAAGTCCACTTGGAGAAGATACTTAACAAATATCAAAGAAGATATTTCAAACTTTATTATTATCAGCCTTTTATTTACCATGGCAACCACTGTTATACACAAATTCTGATTATTTTAACAAACTTTGGCAGGGCTTCACATAAGAAACATCCTCATCATGTTTCATCGAGGTTGGCCCACTTTTTTATGAGAAGAAAACATGTAAAGACGATTCTGTCATAAAGCAGTCATCGGTACAAAAGTATATAAAGTTTACCAACCTCATTTATAACAGCTAATTTATCTTTTCTGTCTAACTTAGTATCTGGAAGATAAATAAAAAGAGGATGGTTATTATTTTTAGTATAAGATTGATTTATCTTTCATTTCGTGAATCACTTGTGGAAATACAGCTCTTGATCATCATGAAAGATTTATGGATCAAACCAGAGCATTGAAAACAGATACCAACAGTCTGCTTTTCAAATGCTTGATAGTGGGTAAAACTTCGAATTCAACAAGAGGACCATGATGGTCCTATATCGCTCCCCTGAGTATAATGGTTCATAGCTTTATGATATATATACAAAATTGCAAAGCACTATTTCTAATTATTTTAGAAAAGAAGATGTTTTATGATTTTCTCCTTTCATCCTAGGTATATTGATGATCCCATCATACAGCTCTAAATCCAGAGTACGGTAATTCTTTGAAGAATTTTGTTAGAGGGTAAAAAAACATTGATACAATAATACATACTAAATATCAAAGCTCTAGTCCTAATGGTTTAGGAGGAGAATATTTTCAAAGATTTCCTTCTTTATTCCTATGTAGAGTCAGGGATTTAAAAGATTGATTGATTGAATGGGGTTTAACACCACTTTTAACAGAATTTCAGACATATCGCAGATGATGGAGCATCTAACAATTGATTCCTGGTATTTCTCACACAAGTACTACCACTACATCCTTTCCTAGCCTCCAGCTGCTATCCCACTTAGGTTTACGATTATCCACCCATTGGTGAGAGACAAATATCGGAGAGGATATGTGTCGCCGCCGAGAATCAAACCCATGACATCCCATTATTGAAGATTAGGAGTCTGATGCACTAAAGACTGCACTATGACAGCGGCTGGGATTGCAAAGAATAGGGCTAATTTTCAGAGTATGGTACATGTAATTCTTTGAAGTATTTTGGTAGAGGATCAGTAGATGATGATTTATATTAAATATCAAAGCTCTAGCCCCTTATTTTGGGAGGAGAAGATTTTCAAAGATTTCCCTCTTTATTCCTATGTAAATTCAGGGATTGCATCGAAAAGGGTTTAATGGTACAGTAATTCTTTCAAGTATTTAAGTAGAAGGTCAATAGATGATGCTTTAAAGCAAAAATTAAAGCTCTAGGCTTTATGGTTTGGGAGGAGGAGATTTTCAAAGATTTCTTCTTTATTCCTTGGTAAAATCAAGGATTGCACAAAAAAGGGCATATTTTCGGGGTACGATAATTTTTTCAAGTATTTTGGTAGAGGGTCAGTAGATGATGATTTATACTAAATATCAAAGCTCTAGGCTCTATTTTGGGAGAAGATTTTTTAAGTTTTTCAACTCAGTTGCCATGGCAACCAAAGTTCCACAAGGATTTAAATTCTTTTAAAGTATTTTGAAAGAGCATAACTTAAGGATCATTTCTGTGAAGTTTGGTTGAAAATCCATGGTTAGTTTAGGAGGAGATGATTTTTTGTAATTGTGAATGGACAGACCGACAGATGGATGGACAGATACTGATGACAGATCACAGTAGCTAAAAAGGGACATAATTTGTTTAAAACATGCATTTAGAGTTACCACCCTTGTTGTTACAGACTGTTCTTTTGGTAGTGAACATATATTCCGAGTTTTAAGTGAATGTGTTCATTTAATCAGAGATATTACAAAATGTCAAATTTTTGGACGGCATTGCGGGCGCAAATGTTGACATTTTGAAATCAATCAATTAATGTAGAAGATATGCTCCCGATAAGTGTCGGACACACACACAAACACACACCAACAAACTCCCATCCATACATGCACCCTCTAACACACTGACAGGGGCCTTAAAAAAGGGTCAAAATATCATTGAAAAAAACTGTGTGAGTAAAGAATGGTTCAGCCCAGTCAAAAAGAAAGTCGAAAACAGTACCAGTACTTTGAGTTAACTTCTTCAAAATTTCTATCAATACTCTGTGTTCACACATTTGGTTCAGTTGATCTATATATTTATAGATTTACAATTCATCTGTTCTTACTCTATTGTGATAGCAACCATTAACATTGCATATCTACAATTACAATTCCTTACTTACAGTATACAATATTAAAATCTTTAAACCATTATATGTTATCAATTCTACCATGTACAATGTACCATCAGATCTTTTATGCAAACCAATCTTATGTATTTCTTATAAATACTAGAAAGTCACCAAAGTACAACATGACAAGTCCCCAAATATTTGACTTTGAGCTATGACCTTGACCTTTGAGCTCTCTGAAATTTGTTTCAAATGGCATATTTACTAATGAAGGAGATCAATTGTGTCAATGTGACTTTGAAATCCAGCCATAATGTAGGAGATAAGCTCTGGCAAATTCGGAAGGACTGATACACTGACTTAAGCACATACACTGGACCTAAATTTGTAAGTTACTTATAGGACCTTCAGCTGATGCACCATACTATGTTTAAAGTCTGAGTGTTTCAAAATTGCTGAGAAAAGGGCAACAAAGACTCACATGAAAAAAGTTTTTAATCATTATGGGATGGGTGAACACATATACATTAAATTATAGTTGGGGCAACTGTGCCTCGCTCACTTTATGTGGGCTCTAGGAGAAACATGATAGGTACTCCTACAAGTAATGACAACACAAAAGAGAGAAAAGTAAAATAGATCTTCACAGAGATCTGCATACATAAAGACTAACAAAAAGATTCCTCTTATTTCCATTGTGGTCTCTGAATTACAGAGCTCTTGCTGGCGATCGCCATTTCGCCAATGGCTAAAATTTGAAAAAAAATGGCTAAAGAAAATATCATTTAGCAAAAATGGTGGCTAAAGGGATAAAAAGAGTAAGATCAGTCTAAATTGCTGTCTAGTGAGACACCTGAAAATACAAATCCAATGTGATCAGTCATCCAATATTTAAACCTGCAGTGATATTGGAAAACCCAAGATTTAGCAGACGATTTTATGCGGTAATTTGCCGAGTGGTCAAGTTTGCAGTTAGATTTATTTGATAAGTGCCTTATCATCCTTTAATTGGATAATTGGCTGAGAAATGTTCGGCGATTGATGTTAAAGATGGATTACGATAGTTCACCGGCTTGATTAATTTAATAATTTGTCCCTTGCAATTTCAAGTAAATTTCAAGTTGGTTTATTATTATTTCTTCACAGATAAATAATTCATATTATTAAAGTTTTTTTGTCTTAAATTCGCCATGATAAATTTTGTTCCCTTTATAAGATACCACCTTCTTGTATTTACGTCATTCGTCATTGGACGGTTTAGAGACTTTGAATTTTGAGGACATAAAATTAGAGATGGGCTTTTTCAAAGAGAAGGAGCAGACAAAATTTGTACTGACTTCATCAATAAAATGATAAAGAGTTTGGTTGTAAGATTTTCAGACATAGGAGACACAGCTATTTTGGCCTCCCCCACAAATTTCTTTAATCCTCAGATAAAGGCTCAGAAGTTTCGACTGATGTTGACAATATTTATGACTATTTGGGTTCTTTTGGGTTTGAGGGAACAAATAAAGAACTGAAATCATTCTCAAAATTTGCAAGAAGTCATCACTCAAATGGAAGCAAGTCTGTTGTTGACATTAAAACCTGCTGTAATTTAGCTATAAGAAATAAAGACCTTTCCAGCTTATTCTTAACTTGCATAAAGAATGCTCATCACCCAAGTATCCACAGCTGACTGTGAACAGGGCTTCAGCAAACAAAATATTCTTAAAACAGAAATAAGGAACTCAATAACCCAAACAATTTGAAAAATCTCGCTAAAGGCTTGGCTACAAGTCTCATATATTGGCTAAAGATTTTTCCAATTGGCTAAAGAGTTTGCTAAAGAATTTTTGACCCAGGGTAAGCCCAGATTCACTTGATGCAACAGATCCTTAAATCTATCGTAATCGTAATCTGATGGTTGGTTGGCTAACTAACCTGCTTTAGAATGAGGCATAATTGATCGCAGATCTATCATCAGATGTCTTCCACGAGGTGAAACTCCACGAGATGAAAATATCAACACTCTCTGTCTGTTTGTCCATTTTGACTGGAATTATACAAACTGTCATTGAATATAGTAAAACATTCGAAATTCCTGGGGTCCATTTTGACTGGAATTACATAACTGTAAAATGTAAAATTCCTATAAAATATCAAATTTTTATGCGCTGAATTTGACAATAAATCCCATATAAATAGATAAAGTATCAAAAGCTTGTAGAGCTTCAAAACTTGCAAAGTGATGTCCCACTGGAAAACACCTGAGAAATACAGGATATCCTTGTTAAATGAGAATCCCTGATAATACAGGAAAAGTAACGCAAAGCTCCATTTTGGCACTTTGTGGCTTTCCCCGCTACCAGATAATGTGGGTGACAATAAATATATCAGAAAACAAAGAACAAATAAGAGCAGAACATAGTCCACCAAGTTCCTACTTTTGGTCATAAAAGCATCAATGGTGGTTCACATGGAAAATGATTAGGGAGTTTCCATGGACTTATAATATTGCACTGAGATTTTTCTTTTGCATTTCAACAAATTACAAGAAGTGGGTGAAAAAAATGAAGCAGACCATAAAACCAACATGAAAATTAATGGTTTATTAACCCTTTCCTGTTTTCAAAATTTAAGACTGGTCCGATTTGAAAGAAGTTGCAGATGATAATTAAAAGTGAGTGCAACATGAAAAGTAACCAACCTACAGATTAGAAAATATTGTGGGAAAAGAAAAACTTGTTTGTTACAAGCATTTTCTTCTTTTCCCATAATTTTTTCTTAAGTATAAAATCACGGGAAGGTAAAAACATGGGATTGTGCAGGACAGGGTAAAAAAAAATCTTGCCAGATGGAAGTTTGGTAAAATATTACATGATGATGAGATTGTTTTTCCTAGCTGTGATGTCGTAGCCCTCTTTCTGATAATCTGCTGGTGAGGGCCTTCTTTGCTCCTTGTTGCAAGTCCAAATATTGTATGTTTTGTGATGAGCAACTATCTACAAATCAAGCGTTAATATTATAGACACGTTCTATCAAAATAATCAGAATATCAGTTGTATCAATGTTTTAATACTAGTTTCTTTTCAGTTTACACAAAAAATTCCCTAAGCTTGGCGGCCATGACATTTTGTTGGTCATGTGAATATTTTTACGTCAGGTTGTTTACTATTATCATGCTGTAAAAACAGATTCGCATACAAAAATCATACTATCCTTTTTTATCTATGTTTGATAAAATTTTATTATCGAAGGTACAGAATTGTCAATATTTTTTAAGTTTCTATCCAATTCATTTAACTTTTGAATTATTATCATACAACTTTGTTTCTGTTTTCTATCATAACTGTCTTGTTTACAAAAAATACTATGCCTTCCAAATATGGTGACCAAAATTTTCATTTTGGCCGGGAGCGCAAGATCTCACTGCTTTGATTAAAAATGGCCGAAAAACTAGGATTTTCCGTTGTTTTGTAACTCAGGACTTAAATTCATGAAATATGTTTATATCTATTATGATGGATAAATATATGGTTATGGTCCATTCAGATATCAAACTTATGTTTGTACTATTTAAACAACTTCCAATAATTGACCTCAAAGTACCCGGAGTGAATAACTCTGGGCATTGCAAAAAGGAGCAAGTGATTGATTAATGGAATAGGGTTTAACGCCTTTTTGAATAGTATTTCAGTCATATCGCAGCTGATGGAGCACCTAACAATGGATTCCTAGTATTTCACATACCAGTACTACCACTACATTCTTTCTTAGCCTCCAGCTGCGTTCCCACTCAGGTTTACGATAATCCATCCATTGGAGAGACAAAAATCAGAAAGGATATGTGTTTCCACCGGGGATTGCATCCCATTATTGAAGATTAGGAGTCTGATGCACTACCGACTGCGCTATGATGGCGGCATAACAAGGAGCAAAGATGGCAGGTGCCATAGCCCTTGCCAGCAGATTATCAGAAAGAGGGCCAAAGTATTGCAGCTACATATCTCCAAACTACATTTGTAACATGCAAATATATATTTGAACCAGGGACCTCAGGGCTCCCGCTGCCAATTGCCAATGGGGCCAAATGCGACAAAATAAAAATTCTGGCCCCAAATTCGGCAATTGGCGATTTTACTGGCGACAACTTTTGAAATATGGCAAAAGGATGTTGAATCCATTTAAACGCAACTTTATCATTCACACATCCGCTAATTTGTTTGGGAGACACGCGACCATCAATATCCACTGCACATCTGTGTCAATCAAGACAGATTAGTTATGCATCGCTGACCTTATTGATTCCAACATCACTCGACAGGGCTTTTTTTGTTCTTTAACATTGGCCTTTAAAAGGCTACTTCCCAATTCAAAAAAGGCATTTTTTTCCAACTTGTGGTGGAGAAATTTCCCAAAATTTCAGCTTATTTCTGCATTATATGGATTTATATTCTTCAAAATTTGTTTTGTTTAATATTTCTCTTCATTTTATTACTGATAAGACCATTGAATATACCGGTAGTTACTTATCTTTGAATCTTAAAAATGATGCATGAATCTTACTTTTATTACTTTCTTTTATTAAACTTATGTTTCCCAATTCTTCTGAAAATTGCGCAAAAATTTCCCAAAATGAACAGGCTAAGGCCTCTTCCCAATTTCTAGAAAAAAAAGCCCTGCTTGAGTTATTGGGATTTTCTGCAGCCCGCCAGGAACCATCATGTAAACCAAGATGGCGGAAATTCACATCGCTTGGGCTAAAAAATTGATGATATTTATTCCTCGATCACTTTTTGAGATTCATTAGAGTGCCGAATAAAAACTAAATACAACATTTTGCTTATCTATCGATGATTTTAGTAACAAAGTCAAGTGAATTTCCGAGAAATGAGAAATATCGGACATTAGTAATCAAAGTACTGTGGGTTACCAAAAATTTTACCTGTCGTCCAGCATAGCTCTAGGTGTTCTTGGAATTTTATTATCAAATGACAATCCTCTCATTTTGTACCTTTTAACCCTTTCCCAATTTATTCAACATAATATATATAGATAAAAGGTTATTTGTTTTCAATATAGTAGTTTTCTTTCATTCACTTATTCATACTGGCTCCACTTTTGTCTCCAATTGGCACCAAGTGGCCCCAAATTTTTGCCATTGGCGATTTCATTGGCGCAAGAATAAAATTTCCCAGGGGGAGCCCTGGACCTCTCTGTCCTAAAGCTAGCGCTCTACCATATCACTTTAAAAGCTAGCTTGTATGGCAAAGAAGTAAGAGCACCCCTTATACCCTACCTGGCTACACAATAGATAGGGAAATCCATACCAAAGATAATGCTTTTGAAACTTTAATCTTTTGGCTAGAAAAATAATAGGGCCAGTGCAATAAATATGTGTCATGAACATTTTCTTCTCTGACTTTTTGGAAGTCTCGGATACAAAGATGATCAGTCTGAACCCCAGACTTTACCTTGCTGTGATTTTATACTTAAAAAAATATTGTGGAAAAAAAAGAATTTGCTTGTAACAAGCAATTTCTCCATTCTGACAATATTATCTACCAGATAGGATGGTTTAATTTTAAAAAAGCAGGAAAGGATTAAAGCATTTTAAGGAAAGGAAAAACTTAAAGCTACTTTCATTTGATTAAATAATATATATATCCCTGCTGTTCCTAATGAATGAACGCACTTTCATCGTTCTGCTCTTGAAATCCCCATTCGATTTTCGACATCCATCCAAAATTGGCATTAGTATTCGCGTCACTTGTTAACTTTTTTGCTACATTATTTTCGAGACACAAAAAGAAATATTGACTAAAACCTGCTTCAAAACCGGTCCATCAGAAGACACAGTTGATTCCAGAATAACTTCCTCATCTGTAGTTTTTCCTTTAGTCGAACTGTTTTCAATTTCGGCATGTTTTCTTTTACCCATGATTTACTCCGTGACTAATGTTTACAACATTTTTTTTATTATTATTAAATACCAATTTTATGGGTATGATTAGAGACATATTTTTTTCATCGATGGGTCATTGAATAAGTTTTAAATCAAAGTAAAAGTTTCTTAATTGTATTTAATTATTATTTTAAAGGAAAGGTATAAATCACCGACCCATATTCTATATCGTCTTTTGATCCTAGAATACCTAAATGTATATCATAAAAGTAAAAATCTAAAATTCGTGTACATAAAAGTAACCAAAAAAATCTAATATTGATATGCCTGAGGTTTTTCTTTTACAATTTAGCTTTTTAATCATCTTATGTAAACCAAGGCCAATACCAATCAAACCCTATTCGGACATATTACAGCTACGGAGTAAATATTTTTCATTCTGCCGTTTAGAATCTTTTAGCCTTAAAATATTTTTCATAGATCCTTTGTTGCCTCACACAATATTGATTCATCATGTCATCGAATTACACGGGAAGTGGGGATCCAAGTCATCAAAATGGTGTTAGTGGTAAGTATTAATAAGGACAGGGGAGTAGGCTATTCAAATAGGAACATATGCACCGCTTGTGGAAAACTCTAGATGCGATCTCAAATGCTCATTTGTGGATCGGAGTGGAGTATAACCGGCTGAAAAAAGTTAAATTGTAGTTGAGGAAAGCAATTAAACTTAGATTGAGCCCTTTATTATTTTGCCTATGCCACTGAGATTTCAAATTTTCCTTACTTGTATTCTGTGTTAATTTAGGGTCACACTAAAACAAGCCCTACATAGATTTATAGCCCTACAGACGCCCTACGGAATTTGTACACGCCCTACGAGTATATGAGCGATAATGGTGTATAATTTTTAGTTAATATGATTGTAATTAACATTTTTCTTTATATTTCAAAATATTTTCCGCGGATTTATCTTATTTATGATGATTTTGATGTTTAAAAATGCCGAAACCTGACCGGAAGTAACTTGAGGAAACCTCAGACCGTTAAATGAGATACCCCTCAAATCTACAGTCAAATTTCTATTAAAGTACTTAACCCCTCGGTTAGAAAAGGAATAGGTTTATTGTTCAAAAAATTTTCAGAACTTATCTTCAGGTTTTAAATGATTTCTCGAGTCGAAATTGTAAAGATAAGGGAGGCAACTCAATTAAGCATAGGCTAGAAGCCTATAGGATGGTAGATTTAGTTACCAAACGACAAAATTGGAAAGATTTTGCCTTGCCGGAGAAATTATTTTCCCATTTTCTCGCATTATTTTCAATTGTAAACCCCTTTAAAAATAGCCCAAATGGAAAGAGGTTGTTGATGACAATGAAAATTGGATGCAATTTGCAATGAAATGATCCTGTATGGTAGAAAATATTGTGGAAAAAGGTGAAATTGTATGTCTCAAGCTATTTCTTCTTTTTCCTCAATGTTTTCAGAAGTATAAACGCGATGTAAAAACCCTGGTTTGTACAGGAAAGGGTTAAGTTCTTGTATTGTTCAATGCGGGATTGTGTTAAAGTAAGAATTAAAAACCAGTAAAAGTCAATATTATTTGAGGTTTTTTGTTTGTTTGTTTTTTGCTGTTTTTTTTTGTACTTGTTGCATATAAAATGATGAACAAAATAATGTACTAGGCTTAAATGTTTTGATCGTCAAATGGCTATACATTTGGACAATATTTGCAATTGAATTAATACTGTGAAAAAAATAATGGAAATATTTTTCTGTAGAATTCTTAGCCATCAACCCATCTGTTTATATTTCCGTTTTTCAGAATTTCAATTCTGTATGTGTTAATAGTTATGAAATGTTCCCAGACTCAACGACGTAGACGTGGTTCTACTCTGAGCCCCTTTTTTTATTTTTATGTTTTTATTTATCTGTTTTACGAAATGGAATAATACTATATAAATGCGTTTATAAAATCAACTCCCAAGTCTATTTTGTTGTTGTTGTAGTTTTTGGATTTTGCATCATTAAACTGAAAATTTTATTATAATTTTCACCTGATTTTAAGCAGTACAAACTACACTGATTGAACAAAATGAATTGTTACTATACTGCTTTTTATGTGTTGTTTTTGACTGGTTTTAAATAATTGATCTAGAAGTTAAAAATTATTATTATAATTTGATATTTTCTGTAATTTACTTGAAGACTGAGAGTACATAACACAATTAGTCCTGAATTTAAAATAACTTTACTTATTTAGCCAATTACGAGACGGCAAAGTTTTAGACTGGTTCAAATTCAAAAAAGTTGCAGGCGACATTTTAAAGCTTATAAAATCTTATATTTTTTGCAAACAATTTCTACTTTTCCCACATTGTTTTCCCAATTGTTTATCTAGAGGGACGGGCTGGGTGAAAATTTATTCTGTAATTCACTTGACTGAGAGAAATACCTCATGCTGGGAGGTATTTAACCTTTTTACCTTGAACTGATGTGGTTTTTGTAGTCCGTACTCTCTTTATTTGACCAGGTTTTTTCGCAATCTTGGCAGTGACAGGAATATTTAAAGATTGGTCTGTTGAGGTCACAAAACATATGTTATTTGGATTATATTTGAAAAACGATTAACGGCTCTTTTTCGCATTTGATCATTCATTGTGATCCAAATCGAATGAGGTGTTTTAAGAGGGTCCAATGGCATGAGGGGAAAGTTCCTCTACCATGGAATGCGCCGCGCAGTTGTGATTTGTCTATTTCTTGTAGCCTATCAATAAGTACGGGCAACTTTGAAACATGCCATTCTCCCAGTAATTTAATTTTGTGATTCATACTTTCACAGTTATTGTTTTTCCAAAAAAGGGGAATATTTTTGTTTTCAATTCATGGTAAAAAAACGTATTTATAAAGAGTTTGGATCAATTTGTCTTTTATGTACCCATTGTCAATGTTTTCAAATTGTCCAGTTTCTTAATGTAGGAATAGTACTGGGCTAAGGTGCACATCCTATCAGCATTTCTTTCATCAACACTTGCCAAAAACAAATTTATTATGCTGCCCGTACCGAAATGCAATGAACCTCAATTACCAACATAATAACGAACTATTATTCCCCTTAAACAATGGCTGCCGTACTATAAGAAAAGAATTAACTATATCGCTTACCAATCACATGAATATTATTAGCTTTAAAGTCTGAGTTAACTCATATTGAATTGTTTAGGAAGACTACAAATAATTTCTTTCTTTTGAGAATAAACATTGAACCCAGCAACACAATCTCCCTTTTTTTGCAACACTGAAAAATGTTGGAAAACATTGCGAAAAAAATGCTTGTAAGAAATTGAGTCTCATTAGGCTAAACGTCCCATACTATATTTCATAAAACGGACTTTCCAGTCTATTTTGATTGCAAATAAAGAGTTGCTTTCCTTGCATTGCATTGAGGTCACATGTATCTAAAAAGTCTTTTCTGCCATGAAATTATACCAAAATAAAGATAAGAATCAAAACATGAATAATTTGTCTCTCAAAAATACTAATACGTAGACAGGTATTTGCTTATGAATTTGTTGGGCGAACAATTAAACGATAGGGCGTTTCGTCAAGTACTTCCGGTCAAATTATGTGATATTATAAACATCAAAATCATCATGAATAAGATAAATTCACAGAAAATATTTTGAAATATAAATAAAAATGTTAATTACAATCATATTAACTAAAAATTATACACCATTATCGCTCATATACTCGTAGGGCGTGTACAAATTCCGTAGGGCGTCTGTAGGGCTATAAATCTCTGTAGGGCTTGTTTTAGTGTGACCGGTTAATTTAAAAGCCTAGAACCACCTTGAATACAGCTGATGGGAACCACTTGATTGCAAGCAGGCCATCTAATTTTAAACAAAGTCTTTGGAGGTTATTTTTTTAAAGCATTGTCTGGTTCTTAAACTGACTAAAAATCAAGTCTGCCTTTAAAGGGATGTATAGATTTTTCTGAAACCTAGATAAAGATAAATATTCTAAAAATTTCCTAAAATGGACGTTTAATACTTAAATTTGATTCAGATATTATTTTGCAATAATCTGTAATTTGGTAATAAAGATAAGGTTCGGCTGAATTCCAGGTTATTTTAGATTAAACAGAATTCGGTTGTTGACACAGCATGACTTCATTTGCATTAGACCCAAGGTCTACTAAAGGTAATGAATTGATAAGCGAAACAACCAATATCCTAAATTATATCAACCAAAATGATAAGCGAAAAACTACGGCAAGTGTCTGTATTCGTATTAACACTTACAACAGTTTTGGACTGATCTTTACAGAATTGAAGACCGGCTAGAAAAAAAAAAAAACTCCTGATGATGTATTGATGACGTTGGTTTGAGCAAATTCAAACTGAATACAGGGTTCCAACAGTTATATGCACCGCATGAATAGCCCAATATTCTTCCGACGGTCTTGGCTTAATCTAAAATAGATTAACAGCCTACATAGGCTATTAGGGAAATACCCTTGCTTATACAGGTTAAAAACCACTTTCAGAATATTGTATTAGAATGGCATATTAGAGGGAATAAGAAACTTAGAATAATCAAAATCTGTGACCTGAAAAAAACATTGATACCTACCTTTAAAGAGAAAAGTACCTACAGCTAAGGAGCTAATTTACCACAAGTCACTTATTTATATCTGTCTCTGTTTCATGTGTAAGGCAACAGGGGTATTGTAACGATATAAAAGTAGGATACTGGTTAGGCCAGGATGTGCAGATTTATATAACAAATTTTGACTTACCAAAATAACTTTCATAAAAATATTTTTTGCCATTACAGCTATGTTGGGCTATCGTGTGTTGTCTAAACATCATACATGTGATATTTCCCGATCTCGTTGTATTCTCCCAATATTTTATTTGTCCTTACAATTGACCGAATCTGTAATCAATTCTCCCGATCTCTAGAAAAATTCAGATGAAAAAAAATGGGATCCAGATTTCTGCATTTGTGAGCGGGGTATAGTTGTCGGGCAAAGGGTGGTCTTGCCGACATGTAATTGCCTACTTGCTGTATATTCCCTTTAGTGTGCACCCAGTTGTATGGTATGATTGATTTTCTCGCTAGAATACCTATACACCCTTTACTGTTTGGTAGTAAAGTTTGATAGTTTGACTCCAATTTAATTACATGACTTTTGATTCCAGGACAATTTTATACACCACATCAGTCAAAATAGCATATTCTGGTTATATTGCCACAATTCCTTAATGTAGTCGACTCAATGAATTGTTATCATACTGATGATTCATGCCCTAGATCACCGATCCTTCTTTCATTTGATCTGACTCAATAATATAATTTTGTATCCGAAACTTACAACATCATCAGGGGTGTGGAATTCCAATGCCCAACTTGTCCAACATGGGCTGCTCTACCTGCGGGCAAGTATATTTTTCGAGGCTACTTGTCCGTGGACAAGTAAATATCAGGGCAAATATTGGAATGGTACTAAATAGATAGAAGAGATTTATGAGCGTAATGTTTGTATCTAATGCTAGAAAATATCGTTTTGAATGAAGAAAATGCTGAGTTCCAGCATTTTCTTCTTTAAAAATAATGTTTTTTCAAAATTTATCTGTTCTTCATCTTTTCATGGGCAAGTCCATTATGATCCTGGACAAGTAGAAAATCACATTTTACTTGTCGATGGACAAGTGGAGAAAATCAGTATTTTCACATCCCTGATCATTCCTTTCGGCAGCGTCTATCAAAAAAATGCACTGTTGTTCGAATTATTTGGTCCTTTGAATCTATGAATTCTATTCCTGCCTTTTCTAAACTTATTATCTTAAGAAACCAGAACATCCCAACTTAAGCTTTTGATAAACCTCCAAGTCAGTGTCTGATCTAGGATGTGTGATTGCGGGAATCCCCAGCATTTCTGAAAGATCACGCATGTTTTTTTATCAAGCATTGGATGGTTGCTCAAAAAAACATCAAAAAGGAATATCAATAAATCTAGCCTTTGACAGCAAATTACGTCTAATTATTTACCATTTTCTTCGAGCAGTATCATAGGAGTGACTTCCCTTATTGTTTACTATGGTTGACTTTGATCGCAACTAATAATGTGCGTTTGTAACTATAGTTATTCCTACTATCGTATTCCTATTAGTAGCAGTCGAAGTCGACCAATGATTTTACTAATCTTTTTAAACGAACATTTTATTACATTCATTTATATTTTCATTTTGCGAGAAAAACATTGTCAATAAAAAAATATTCACTTTGGAAAAATTAAATTTAGTTTTTTTTCGAAGTGAATTACTTACAAAGAAAATTTTAAAAATCATTTTCGTTAACAGGAAAATTCGAATTTTACATTTGTTGTCATAGTAATGATTGAATCTTCTGCATTCTCTTTGACAAACAATGGATCAGACAGGGAAAAAACGGCGTATTAATGATTTCTTTCGCCGTGAACAAATATGGATGACGAAAATGCGTCGACCAACGTAACTGAAGCAGAGCTAGAATCAGAGTCACAAATTGACAATGCCTACGCAGATTCAGTCTCCGTGTCACAAGTGTCACAAGAAAAAAAAGTCAATGCCCTGTAACTTTCAAAGTAAATGGCTTGGAGAATGGCCCTGGTTAAAATACGAAAAGGGCTAATGAAGTGCAATTATTGAATTGATAATAATATGTTACACATGAATTTCAATAATTCTCCTTTTACTACAACCTTGAATTAAAATTGAAGAAAACATTGTGATAAAAAGTAAAGATTGCATTTAATAAGCATTGTTTTCTTTTCTCACAATGATTTTTACTTTACATAATTATTGTTAGAATAAACTGAGCTTTGAAAATATGTCTTCACTTCTTTCAGTACGGACCAGTCAACCGTTTTGTTGTTTGGTTAAGCTAACTTGAAGTCCCCAATAGTAATTACAGATCCCCAATGTTTTCAAAACTAATGGGGGAATTTCCCCCATGTTTTTCAAATCCTGGATTAGACACTGCTCCTAGTCCTTTTTAGGATGACCGTAACTTTTGCAAATATCCATCTTTATTAATCCAAATATATGCACTATCATATTTTAACGATGTGATTTTTTAAACACACGCACATAAAATTTTGTTTGATGGTTCGGCAAACCCAAGTATTAGCATGGCATATAATTCTCTAGTTCTAAGTCCATGTGTTAGAAGAAAAAGTACAGCAGTAAGGTCGTATGTAGCGTTGATAGGTGTTTTAAGATACAGTTAAAATGTGTTGAAGAATCGGGTGAGTTGAAAGATTGCACATGTTACCATGAAGATTTCCCGGTTCCCGCGTCTCGACCGTCTCCAAGATATGGACAAAAGCCAAGATTTACCTTTACCCCGTTTCAACTGCTTTTTCCGACTTGTATAAAAAAAATTACCTCTGGGAAAGATTATTATACCCTATTAACTCTTAGCATAAAAGTAAGAGTTATATATATAGCGATAAAAAGAGATCATCTCAAAAATGTGGCATACGCAGATCAAATCAATCTTATGGGTTTGAACAATAAATGCTGTTGTGAGTGAAAGTAGTAAAAAAAATTACATGTCAGACATCGTAACTACAGCCTAAACAGAACACCAAGTGCTTCAAATAAGGGGACGTCGACGTATATTACGTTCAGAAAATCAGACCTGGACATAAATTAATGTCCGAGATTCTAAGAAAACGTCCTGATTTCATGACTCGGACGTTTTCTGAAGTTACAATATAAAGGGTATGATAAACAAAAGAATGTATATTCTGGCCATTCCTTTGGGTAAAGTTGAATCCACAAGGAGTTTATTGAAATGTCTCCATGACGACCAATGTAGATGGAAATCTACAAAGAGCGTACTCGGTTATAGTGGGTTCGGTAATCGAACCTTTGCAGCATCTTGGACCATTTTTTTGACAATCACTCGATGTTATCTTCCAATTTGGCATTTTTCAAATGCTTGAAGAATATGACATGCGCAGACAATGAGTCACTCAATTAATAACGTACCGGGCAAAATTCAAGCAGACCCATGGAAGCTGTTCGGTCGAATTAATGTAAACAAAGTTCAGGGCCGGAATTCACTCGAAATGTCATGTCCTGTCTTCAAGTTCGCGGCAGATACAGAACGGGGTGTCAAATTTGCATTCCAAATACTTTTATGCTGGGGATTCTATTTAGTAACTTGACATGACGTCCGTCATAGAAACATCGAAGTTACTCGATTGATCTTGCTAGAGTTCGGTCCCTTTTTAATGACGTCACACGTGTTGTCTGTAAACATCAACTAGCAGAAATGAAACAGGAAATTTCTTATAGATGCAACTCTGCAACTAGTTTCATTTCTTTTTGTACTGTAACTTTTATTTACGTAAGTGTTATTCGTGGGGTATGCAAGATGTGACCGGAGAATATTCCACTCTTGATTTTTACGTACCCAAAATGTTTCAAAGTCTGTTTGCTGACATTCTAGTAATCAGAAATTTTCAAATCCTGAAAGATTTGCAAATAATAATTACCAAATTTATCCACCAAAATTTCGAAAATAATAGTGTTCAAGGGGCGGGAATATTGTTGGAAAAAGAGAATTTATATAAGAGACAAAATTCTCAAGAAACATTTCTTTTACCACACTTTTTTCTCTTGTTCAACTCAATGGGACATGAAATTTAGGGACTATAAGTAAAGGATGGAAAAGAATGTACTGTTGGCTTTATGTAACTTTTTCATTTCATCTTTTACATTTTTAGGTTGGGGGGGGGGGGTATGGTCGAGGGTGAAAAAAAAATTCTTGATTTGTGAAACTTCCTGAAATTGAAACTTGGAATTTTAAAAATTCCTGAAATGGTCCTTATTGAGAGCACTGACACTACAATATTGTTTTATGCTTTTCATGATTCATTCACTTTGTTTTCAACCAAAATATCGTAAGTAAAGCTTTGTCATACTGTACTTATGAAGCTTTGTTCGTCCAACCACAGGGTGCCCATTCACGTACTGCAGTACGTAATTCACGTACAACTACGTCGGTTCTCGTACAAATCTTACACAAAGACGTGCATGAACGTACAGAAAAATAAATGAACGTAGAAACAAAAATGCCATTACGTGTGTGATCATTTGAAATGATTAGCGTATAAAACAAGAAACCCTAAGTGAGTATTTATCACTAAAACCCCTAAAAACTGCAAGCAAAGTAGAACGCATCAGGAGCGAGTGATTTCCCTTCCATGCAACAGGAACCAGCTGGTTTGTTTTCATATGGAGAATGGGGAAACCAGCAGTTGGAAATGTTCGTATAATGCGGATCCTGATGGCCTCACCAGTTTGTTTTGAAATAGGCCCAAAGTTGAGCTATTTTTCAAACTAAACACAAGATATTCAAGTGTTTTGGGGCAAGATTGACAAGAACTCATGATACAGAATCTGATTTTGAAATCACTTTCTCTCGTAAGTTCCGTTGTACATGTAAGTCAGGCGGGACAAAATTGAGCCGTTTGTTTAACATTGTAGTTTTGTTTTGGTTTCTTAAGTTGCTGTCTGCAAAATGTCGTAACAAAACCTATTCTATTTCTCCTCAAATGGTGACTTTTAGACACTTATAAGACCATTTGATATTTTCTGTACCAGAATTGTTTTAATACCACAGTTTGATCTAAAAATGAGCAGACATGCCTGGTATGGCCTGCTCCAAGATGACTTTCCCACCCTTGTAATTAACTTGCCATCGCTCTCATATTCCATTCAACCCATCCAAAATCCAATAATTAAGAAAAAGTGAATTGTCAAAAACCAGGTTTTCAAAGAAAGTTTATTAGCTTTCTCTCTAAATTCATCTGAAACTTGCACATGACGTGTGGTACTTCTTTACTGAGTAATAACAAACTATATAACTACAACATTGTCTGTCATTTGGTAAAGGGTTCAGATTCGTATTGTGTACCCTTAAATCTGAAAGTAAAGGGTACACTGTACCCCCAGATTTTTCTTTGTACCCCCACTTCAAAACCTAGGGGGTACATGTACCCCCAAAATAAAAACCCAGTGGGCACGCTGAACCACAATTGGTTTTTAATCATGCCAATCTTGGACACTAAAAGATAGACTAATGTGAATGTCAAAAAAATTAACTACTAAGCTTGTTTTTATTGGTATTGTGAGTTTTATTTTTGTTGAGCCCACTTACGGTGAGCGAGACATAGTTGTCACTATGACAAAAGGTGTATGTGCGTTAGTACATTAGTCCCTCCATTAGTTTGTCTGTCCGTCCGACTGACCGAATTTATCCGGACAATTGCTCCTACTTTTATGGATGGATTTCAAAATAACTTGGCACAATTATTTTCTAAAAGGAGTAGATGTGCCATTTGCAAGAATTTTTGGGATAGTTCTAATGTCAAGGTCACAGCTCAAGATCAAACACTAAAATTGTGCTTGTCTGGAGCATTTCTCCTACAATTATGGATGGATTTCTAAATAGATTTGCACAATTATTCTCCATCATGAGTAGATGTACCATTTGAAAGAATTTTTGGGATATCTTAAAGTTCAAGGTCACAGCTTGAGGTCAAACACTAATATTGTGATTGTCTGTAGCATTTCTCCTACAATTATGGATGGATTTCAAAATAGATTTGCACAATTATTCTCCATCATGAGTAGATGTGTCATTTGAAAGAATTTTTCGGATAGCTTCAAGGTCCAAGCTCAAGGTAAAAAAATGAAATTGTGCTTATCTGGAGCATGATACCTACAAAACTTTGTGGGCTCGACAGCAGTTGTCCTGGGACAACCATCTAGTTATAACAGCCTTTGCCACATTCACCTCATTCATTTCCAGATGCGGAAGGTCTAAAGTAACATGGAAAATTAAAAAAAATGTTGAAATGAGTTAAGTTCAAGTTAGTTCCATGAAATATATAGCATATCATGCTGAGGTTAGGGTCAATGATTGCATCATCTCAGCCTGCCCTCCCAAATTTTTAGAGTAAATCTACAGATACTTTTACCAGAAGTTGTTTCTGAAATCAAAGTATTGAGAGCTCAGGCAGAAGACAAAAACACATCTAATATGACTTTATGCAGTCTGAAGCTTATTTGTTGCCAAATTCCTTATCTAAATTTTATAAACAATTCTTGGTTGAAGACAAACAGGAGGTAAGATCATACTGCAACAGGATGGGTATACTCAGTTAATTTTGACTTGCAGATTTCTTGTTAAGCTTTGACTAAGGTGAGTACTTTAGGCCCTCTTGTTTGAATCACTGAAGTTTGTAATAGAAAAAGTATTTCCTGATTCTGCATTTTGAAATATCTTTTATTACAGGTCAGAACAATGGCACCACAACTAGTCCCAAAAAGACATATACCTTATCAGCAGATGCTCCAGTATTTGTGCCAAAGTATGCCATGCAGCCACCAGTCTATCAGTATCAGGTAATATGGTATACAAAATGTTCTAGACATCTGATAAGTTTGTGGGAGTAATAAAATAGGATTGTTATTTTGTCGTGAAACCTAGGTTGTGGGTACTTGTTTGAGTCATCTTAGAGTTACAATTTTTATGAGTTCCCTAAACAATGGGAAAGTTAGTGAAAATAAAATGCTCAAAGAATTGACCACTGTTTATGGTTGTCTGATTGTCTGTCTAAATGAAACATTGATCAGCATTGTCATTGCCTAATTTTCGAGTATAATTGGAGTAAAATTAGAAATAATTTTTTATATTTTTCTTTTGGGTGTCCAAAAGGGGGATTGTGTTGGAATAGGTAAATTTATTTGTCTGCTTACCACTGTGACATCTTCCATAACTTTCAAATGGTAAATGAAAAGGCTTTCAGATTTCTAATGTATTCTTTGTTGTATGACCTTTCTGTTGTTACAAAATTCAATGTCATTAAACTATCATATAAATTAGCCATTACTGTTGAGGTATAAGTTTTTTAGGATTTCGTGTTTTATGATCTTTATGGTAAGACCTTTCTGTCAATTAGCATACCAAGATAACCCATTCCCACACAGTGACGCTTTTTGACGCCACCTCAAGAAAAAACATGGAAAACATTGTGGAAAATGAAGAAATTGCTTGTAACGAGCAATTTCTTCATTATCCACAATGTTTTCTTCCCCAAAAGACAATTTTTAGCTCTACTGGCCAAAGGATCATTCCTTTCGAAATTGGGTCAGATCCGTCAAGAATGCAGGAAAAGGGGCCTTAAAAAAATTTAATTAAAAAATCCTTGTTAACACTCTAGAGTCCACAGTTTTCATCAGATTCTATTCAAACTTTCACAGAATGATTGTACCAACATAAGGATCGTTCCTTTTGAAATCAGGTATGATCCGTCAAGAAATATGGGAAAAGGGGCCTTATGAAAATTTAATTAAAGATTCCTTTAAAAATCCTTGTTAACACTCTTAGAGTCCACAGTTTTCATTGGATTCTCATCAAACTTTCTCAGAATTATTGTACCATCATAAGAATCATTCCTTTTGAAATTGGGTTTGATCCGTCAAGAAACATGGGAAAAGGGGCCTTATGAAAATTTAATTAAAAACCATCATTAACACCATAGAGTCCACAGTTTTCATGAGATTGTTTTCTGTCAAAAAGACAAAAATATTTAACATTTCATCATCTTGAAATTGTTGTATGCAACTTCTTTCAATTTGCATCAGTCGAAAATTTTCTTGTGTGGTAATGGGTTAAATTGTCGTCTGTATCTCCTTTCAATTTAGACTAGTCTAAAATTTTGCTGTCTAGGAATAGGTTAAAGCTATGTAGTCAGAATGGAGTGGTGTCCCAAAAGAATTAATGCTTCCATTGCTTTCACCCCATCAATTTGAATGCTTTGAATGCATTGGAAGTACTTACTGTGGGTCAATATTTATTTTGAAAATCAATTATTTAAACAACTGCATAAATGCATAACAGGGACAAACAGGTGGTTTAGACTAGGATCAGACTGCATGTTTGTGCAGGCTGATCTTTGTCAATACCTCCTGCCAAAACAAGAATATTCCAGGTTCAGCATGACAATGGTTAAAAATCATTACTCCATCAAACTCTGTGTTGCATGTGCTCATTGGGGTTCACATACAGATGATACCACTGAGAACTCAAAACATAGGGTTGTGAGAGAATTTACAGACTTAGATCATCATCACTCCATCTTTTCTTGAGCTTTGGTTCTTGCGTTTAGAATGGACCATCACTATATCTTTCAGCCACCAACTGAAACTATTCCAACTGTTTTCATCGGTGGTGAAACTCCGTCTTTGGTAGGTTTATAATTCCCTTGTGTGGAATTGTCCTGTCTAATGTTGGGTTTATTTTATTCATATAGCCGCCTACAGATTCTTTGTTTTTCAGTTTATATGTGCTATTCTCAGTAAAAAGGGGGTAATATGCTAATGCAAAATTATCAATTAACACAGTCCTAGAAGTTGGCAGGAAGTCGAAACTGACCAATTGCTGGCCCTGCCCATTTACTCCATTAGCCCTACCCATGGACTCCAGCAAGAAGTTCTGCTTTGACATTTAACGTGTTATTTTGCAAAGTTAAAGGTCTGTGGCATGTAACAAGTAGAATGGTTGGTTGCCGACATAAACATTGTAACTTCAGCTTGAATAAGCCATAGTAAAGAAGTTTAAGTTGCCAAACCAACAAAAAAGCTTCATATAAATGGCAGCAATTGTTAAAGTTCGAAGTAAACTTCCAGTCTAAATGAAGGATTTCATTAGTCAGCTGATTATTTGATTGGCAGCTGCAATTAGTCAATTGAAAGAGGACAAATCAGATTATACAATTGAGCTTGTACATCATATTTCCAACAATTTCACAGTCAAATGCATGGAGCCCACTCACTGAGTAGTCTGGACAGCCATTTAAAAATATTTGTAGAATGTCTAAAGAAAAGTTGAGTCTGAATCTATCCATAGAGAGCATAATGAATGATCTAATCCGAATACAAAATTTGATACACAGATTGATTCAAGTCCTTACTTACCCTACATGTGATATTTTTTGAAATGGCACACAAAGGCTTATAATAATAAGGTGTAGTCAAATCTGGAAAATTTCAAATAGAAAGAGCAGAAAAATCATAAGAAAGAAGCAACTGCAGTTACAAGTCATTGATTAATGTCAGCAAGGAAGTCCTTGCAAGTGGACAAAATTGAAAATCTTTTCTAGACTTTCATACCTCCATAATCAAGACTGCAAAGACATGATTGTGAGAGTGACATTTGTGTGTGTGTGTATTTTTGTCCATCTCTAAATAGCATGGGTGTATTTTTGTCCATCTCTTAACCCTTTCCTGTTTTATGACATTTTAGACTGGTCCAATTTGTAACAAGCAATTGCTCCTTTTTCCACAATGTTTTCTCGAGTATAAAAACACAGTGACGTAAAATCCCGGGTTTGTCTAGGAAAGGGTTAATACACCTGAAGGTCATATTATAGTATGGCTCTGGTTGTCAGTCTGTCCATCTGTCTATGCATGAACAATTTTTTGTGTGGATGAGACCTACAGATTGAGTTGGAATGAACTGAAATATGCCCCAATGAAACTCTATGATGTCTCGTTGTGCATCCCATATAAAAATGTTTGATCCATCAAATTATCCTTGACTCAGCAAAATAGCCTAAAATAGTCAACACTTTCAATCGGAATGAATTGAAACATGGCACAATTAATCTCTATGATGTCCAGTTGTGCATGTGGAAATAATTATTTTGATACCTCTAGTCACAGAAGGATGTCATATATTGGTATCAACTTCTAATTAAAATTTCAAATTAAAACGTCTACATTTATGGGTGTATTTAAATGAACTTTTCACAGAATGTTCCTAGTAGTCTGACCTTGTGCATATTGTCGGGTTTTGCCTCTTTAGGCCGAGTCACAGAAAAATGGGGAGTTGATGCAAAATTTATTAGCTTGGCTCGTTGGTGGAGTTTAATGTGACTTTGGCACCCTTGTCTCTTAATTATCTGCCCTTGACTTAGCAGAATAGTTTACAATTAGTGCTTTTACCAACAAGCCCCTACAGGTATATATGTGTGTCTCTGTGAAGCTCTTGTTTATCATTCTATAGCACTGGTAGAATAGAACCAGACAGGAATTTTTGCTGAAATTGATAATCTTCTGTGCAATTTACCTCCTTTTTACTGACTTATTACATGTAACAAGGAAATAATGATGTTGACTAGCAAAGAAAGTCTTTAATATCTGCCTAAATAGCAAATATGATAAGTTGCAGCATACTGTCATTTTTGAGTTGACAAGAGAGGAGTTAAACTGGACACACTGATATAATCTTGGGCAAGAGCCCCTGCACTGCAAGCTCTACCCAGTGATACCCAGTAAGCTCATGAAAAAGTGAACTTATCTATGATAAAAATGAAGGAATGTTCAAAGCAATTTTAAACTCAAACAAACAGGCTTATAATGACAGAAGGCTTATATTTGTATGTCAAAGATCAGATATGCTAAGTTGTATCTTATTACCATATTTATTATGACATAAGAAAACTATACAGTTTGGTGGAAGGGCTGTTAGATTTTTATTAGTTAATGTACAGTTAATCTTGTATTAGGCAATCATTCATGGGATAACCAAAAAGTGGTCACTTAAGAGAATAGTCACTGAAAACGCATTTTGATGAAATACATGTATATGAAGGATTGATTAGATTGCAGAAAATTCTGTAGAGTTCTTGATAAATCCTATTTTATTCGGACTGAGACTTTTCTAATGAGTTCAAACAACATATGATTTAGATATTGTATTTTTTAGCAAATACGTGCACTTCATCAAGAGAGCTTTGAATTTTGAAAATGGGATTTTGATTGTGGTCGCTTCTTAGAGGAGATTCCCTAAGCAAGATTGACTGTATTTAATCCTCTTTTTAGCTCACCTGAGCACGTAGTGCTCAAGTGCTATTGTGATCCCCTTATGTCCGGCGTCTGTCCGGCGTGCGTCTTGTGTCTTCCGTCAACAATTTCTTTAAACAACATCTCCTCCCAAACCACTGGGCCAATTTGAACCAAATTTGGCAGAAATGTTCCTTAGGTGGTCCCCTTTAAAAATAGCTAAAAGAATTGAAATCTGTTAAAAACTCTGGTTGCCATGGCAACAAAAGTGAAATTTTAAAATAATCTTTAAAAATCTTCTCCTCCTGACCCAGAAGGCAAAAAGCCTTGAAATTTTGCATGAAGCATCAGTATATTGACCTCTTTCAAAAAAAGCTAAAATCATGAACCTCAGGTTCAAAGGGGCATAGCCCCAGGGGGGTGGGTTTTATATAGAAATAAAGAACAATTTTTTAAATGACATCTCCTCCCAAACCACTGGGCCAATTTGAACCAAATTTGACAGAATGGTTGTTAGGTGGTCCCTTTCAAAAATAACTAAAAGAATTGAAATCCGTTAAAAACTCTGGTTGCCATGGCAACAAAAGTAAAATTTTAAAATAATCTTTAAAAATCTTCTCCTCCTGACCCAGAGGGCGTAGAGCCTTGATATTTTGCATGAAGCATCAGTATATTGACCTCTTTCAAAAAAAGCTAAAATCATGATCCTTGGGTCCCAAGGGGCAGAGCCCCAGGGGGGTGGGTTTTATAAAGAAATAAAGAACGATTTTTTAAATGACATCTCCTCCCAAACCACTGGGCCGATTTGAACCAAATTTTGCAGAAATGTTGCTTAGATGGTCCCCTTCAAAAATAGCTAAAAGAATTGAAATCCGTTTAAAACTCTGGTTGCCATGGCAACAAAAGTGAAATTTTAAAATAATCTTTAAAATCTTAACCTCCTGACCCAGAATGCGTAGAGCCTTGATATTTTGCATGAAGCATCAGTATATTGACCTCTTTCAAAATAGCTAAAATCATAATCCTCGGGTCCCAAGGGGCAGAGCCCCAGGGGGAGGGGGGGGGGGGTTGTTTGTTATACAGAAATAAAGAACAATTTTTTAAATGACATCTCCTCCCAAACCACTGGGCCAATTTGAACCAAATTTTGCAGAAATGTTCTTGAGGTGGTCCCCCATAAAATTAGCTAAACGAATTGAAATCTGTTTTAAATTCTGGTTGCCATGGCAACAAAAGTGAAATTTTAAGATAATTCTTAAGAATCTTCTCCTCCTGACCCAGAAGGCGTAGAGCCTTGATATTTTGCATGAAGCATCAGTATATTGATCTCTTACAAAATAGCTAAAATCATGATCCCCGGGTCTCCAGGGGCGGACCCAGGGGGATGGGGAGGTATAGGCATGAAGCATCAGTTCACAGACTTCTTTCTTATTTCTGAAATTATAACCCATGGAAAAAGTTTTTTCCTTCTTTCAAATCAGCACTCAAGCCTTGGAATTTGCAATTTAGACTTTTGGATCCCCAGGTTCATTGTCTTTATATGTAATTGTGTCCCACTTGTTTCATAATCCTAACCTTAACATGAAATTAGACTGTTGAAAGAAAAAGAGCCTTTATCTCAGGTGAGCGCCCCAGGGCCAATGGCCCTCTTGTTTTACAAAGTGACAACCAACATCAAAAAGAGTTGGACAGTCTTTGATTACCTTGCAGGATTAAAGAATTTTGGTTAATGAGGGGAGGGAGGAGGGTATTCCATTCATTGCAGCAATTAAAAAAAAAGAACAGAAAAATCGAATTTACCATAGAAATAATTCTTGATTAATGGTTGTGGTTAAAAAAAAGTTAGACATGTTTACTACAGAGTTACAGATATAGAGGGTATTTTTCAATTTTAGTTTCACATATTTGAACAATTTTTGCACAACCTGGTCTTGTACTCATTGGAATTGTCTTGTTGAGAACAGAACATAGGATTTCTCTGAGAAATGACAGTTTAAGATAGGTGTTGACCCCTCTAATCTGGATCTCTAGACTGCATGATTAGTAGTTTTAGTTGATGCATGAACACATTTGTTGTATTTTTATTTACACTGGTGTAGTCTAGTTACCCATGTACTCTGTAACATGTAAGTTTTTTTGCTAACATTTCACCAAATGACAAAATTTTCAACTCCTCCAAATTCAAAGAAAAATGTCATACTTCTATAGCAAGTCAAACGCTGGATTGAGTAGTAATGGGTATTAACCCATCACCAGACAACAAAATCTTAAATTGATCCAAATTGATGGAAAATGCAGACAACAATTTTAAGTTTTTGAAATTTAAAAATCTTTGTCTTCTAGGGTAGAAAACATTGTGGACATTGTTTACCACCCCCACCCACCCAAAAAACCCCAAAAAAACAACAAAACAAAACAGGTTACAGCATGAGCTATGTTACACTTAAAGTTGTTTCTAGGCTAAACTATGTATCAGCAAGAGATTGTTTGTGTTTCTATGCTTCAGTATGTAACAGTAAGAGATCTTTTCCGCCACATAGCTTTCAGTAAATGTTCTCTCTTGAAAATAGTTAAAGAAGAGCAGGACTGTGAACCAGACACACATCTTGCTGTAACAAAGTTCTTCTTGTGTGTTTACTCTTTGTTAGTTATTGAGTAAGGGGATTTATGTCATAGAAATGTATGATTTGGGAAAATAGATAGGACATAGATCTACCTCAATAGGCAAATTTAAGAAAAATGAGCAAAAGACAAAGTTGTTGCTAATTTGGTAAAGTAATAACATTGAAATTCTTAAAATATTGGTGCAATATTCCATTCCTATACAATAAAATTTGAGACCAGTCCAAATTCAAAGAAGTTGCAGACGAGAATCTTAAGTTGATGGAATTGTTAAAATCTTTGTCTTTTTGGGTAGAAAACATAGTGTATAATGAAGAAATTGCTTCTAACAAGCATGTAAGAAGCAATTTCTTCATTTTCCCTGAATGTTTTCCAAAGTTTTCATTTTGAGGAGCATTTAAAAGGGTCATTGTGTGGGAATGGGTTAGAAAGTGTCAACTGGAGAGCAAAAATACTAATAAAAAGTAGGATTTGATTATAAAGAGAACAATTGAATTTACTTTTTACAAATCTATTGAAAGACATCTATTTTGTTAACTTTTATGTATTGTAAACTAACATTTTCTAAGAATAGTTCTGAAAGTTTATGTTGGTAAGTTATTGCTAACTTTAAAAGTATATGTGATCTGTCACACAAAAAAGGACCTCTTCATTCCCACATGATTATTTTTTTTTTTTCAAAATGCAGATTACAATTTTTAGTTGATGGAATTTAAAAAAAAAACTTTGTCTTTCAGGATAGAAGACATTGTGCAAAAGGATGAAATTGCCTGTAATGTTTTTTTCAAAGTTGTTTTTCATGAGGGGTGTCAAAAAGCAGAAGTGTATGTTAAACAAATACTTGAAAAAGAGATCAGAAACAATACATGGCAGTTTGGAGTGGTATTACCCCCATTAACACACAACAAAATATTAGAGCTGTTCAAATTAAAAGAAGTTGCAGACAACAATTTCAAGTTGATTAAATTTAAATATCTTTGTCTTTTTGGGTAGAAAACATTGTGGATAATAAAGAAATTGCTTGTAACAAGCAATTTCTTCATTTTCCACAATGTTTTCCAAAGCATTTTCTTAGGTGGTGTCAAGAAGCGTCACTGTGTGAGAATAGGTAAAGAAAGTGGTTTAAAAATGGACATAGGGTTAATTTGACTCTCTACCACCCCATAGAGCACTATCATAATATTAGTCTACTGGGTGGTAGGGCGTCAAATTATGGACCCTATGTAGTTAGAATAAAGGATCATATTATATTCAGAAAATGTACAAACTTCGATTATGTTCGACCCTAGTCTGTGTGTTACTGTCAGTCTCCGTAGTCTGTCTTGGGCTGATACTTATCATACTTCCTGCCCCATTTTATGTGACTGGTGACATTTTTGTAGCTTGATTGATGACAAGGGTTGTCTTTGTTGCAGAAGAAAACAGTCATTCAATTTTCTGAAATTTGGTTGGCATTCTATCCTTTTTTCTTGTAAAGATTTTTTTTCAATTATGAAAGCAATTCATTACAAGAAAACAATGCTTTAGACTTACTCAAATTAAAAAATAAGTAAACATTCCTTTAACCAATTCCCACTCAGTGACGCTTTTAAACACCCAAGGAAAAAAAGGTCTGGAAAACATAGTGGAAAATGGAGTAATTGCTTGTTACAAGCAATTTCTTCATTTTTCACAATGTTTTCTACCCAAAAAGACAAAAAAATTCCATCAGCTCGAAATTGTAGTCTGCAGCTTCTTTCATTTTGGACCAGTCTAAAATTTTATTTTGTGGGAATGGGTTAAAGCAGGATATTTGAATCAATGCCGGAAAATGGAATTTTCTACCCACAATGTTTTACCTACCATGAAATGTCAGGGTCATGAACACATTGTACAGGATGGGTTCTATAGTTTACTATGTTTAAGCCATCACCAGACAATTCAACAGCATGACATAGTGAAAAATATTACTAGAAAACAGTAGGAATTTCTGGAAAAGACAATTCGCCTGTAGCAAGCAATTTATCCTTTTCTTAGAGTGATTTGTAAAGTAAATGTCATGTGCTTTTTCCAGTGAAATTGTACTGTGAATTATTTGCTGCTACTTTTGAGTAAAGACTGCTTATACATTTTGTTGTCTGATATGGATTAAAAAATTTGAAAAAAAAAAAACCCACCTTAATTAATTATAGAATGAGATGGAGAACTTTGAGCAGCTTGTCAGCATTCCTAACTCTGGTGTTACCACATACAACACAGACGACCCCGTCGATATGTTCAGAAATGCAGTGATAATTCTCACGACAAAAGGAAATGTGGAGCAGTACATGAAACCGATTGTTTCCAAACTGAAGAGTGGAGTCACCGACATGGCCGTCCTGAATCAGATTATTGATATTCTCTTTGATCATGTACGTATTTTTTTTTCAACTTTATTCCATCACCAGAGGACAAAAAATTAGACTTGTCCAAATTGAAAAAAGTTTCTGACTACAATTTTAAGTTGGTGAAATTTTAAAAAATCTTTATCTTTTAGAAAGCCTTTATTATCTCCAAATAAATGTTTGTGGCCAAAATATTTATTGCTCTGTCGCTTTAATATCAAATATGGCATTATCTAACTTATTATTTGTAATATTCTTTAATCATATCTTCAACAATATTCTCAAAGAGAATATTGTTGATGATATAAGTAAAGAATGTTACAAGAATTTTTTTTATTCTTATCTATATTTTATCATATTTTTTTGTTATACTCCCGCAAAACAAATGTTTTTTGGGGTATGCTGGAATCAGCCTGCCTGTCCGTCTGTCTGTGTACAAGGCACTACTAATTTTTTGTCACCATTTAAACTTGATACAAAGATTAACCACATGTTGAAGTGTTGCAAGACGCAATTTTGAAGTCTTAATTCCCCCTGGTTCAAGAATTATCTCCCCTTGAACTTGGAGATTATTTATGCTTTTTAGACATATACAGCTAATTATGCTACCAATTTTCTGTCGAGAACTCCTCCTTTCTAGAAAAGCAAAGTCAGTAGCTATGTCCTTGTATTGTTAACCCTTTCCCGATTTGCAAAATTTTAGACCAGTCCAAATTCAAAGGTTTGCAGACGAAAATTTAAAGTGTATTCATTTTGAAAAATAACCATTCTGTATGGTAGAAAATATTGTGTAAAAAGAAGAATTTGCTCGTAACAAGCATTATTTATTCAATTGTCAAAATTAGGTAAACATTACACGTGTAGCCAATTTACAGGTGTTTTGTAGATAACTACGAAGTCATCAAAATGCCTAGTTTTGTTATATTGCTCTTATTCAGTGAATGAAATTTATTCAAACTTTATCAATAAAGATTAGTCGAGTTTGATGATCGAAATTACTGTTCTCATAAAGTAATCTATTTTCATTTTTGTACAGAGTTTGTTTGCAGTTTTAGAGGTGAGAAATGAGTAAACAAATTCGCCCAAAGACTAATTCTGACTAGATTCCTATTGGGCATTTAATTGAAATATAGTGTTATATGCAATAATAAAAATATGGTGAAGACTGATCCTCAATTGACCGGCCGATATTATGTCAATTGTTCGATCTTTGCAAAAAATGATCACTACCGTTCGAGTATTTTAACCCGATTTGAACCTTTAAACCTTTTTAATTTCGATTGATAATCTAATCCACTTCATGAGCATTTAGGCCTACCAGTATTCTTTCCAAAATTTAAAAAAAAAATGTTTGAATGAGCTGTTTTCTTGTTATTTATTTACTATGAAAATGAATACTTTCTAGTCACTCAATCTTTTTGTTAAACAAATATCTGGCCACCACCTTGACAGGCCAACCTGTATTAAGCAAGCATCTATCTTAAGCAAGCAATTTTGGAAAAACCCTTGACCGCTTGCTTAAGACGGGTTCGACTGTATTCTCCTTCATGAGTAGATGTGCCATTTGAAAGAATTTTTCAGATAGTTCTAATGTCAAGGTCACAGCTCAAGGTCAAACACTAAAATTGTGATTGTCAAGAGCATTTCTCCTACAATTATGGATGGATTTCAAATAAATTGGCACAATTATTCTCCATCTTGAGTAGATGTGCCATTTGAAAGAACTTTTTGGATAGCTTCAAGTTCAAGGTCAAAGCTCAAGGTCAAACACTAAAATTGATGATAAAGGTCTAGTTGATGGTCAAAACTTTGCGGGCTTGACAGCAGTTATCTTGGGACAACCATCTAGTTAGTATCTTGTAGATCTCTTACAAATATGTTCATATGATGCTATTCTGGTCATTTTTAGACCCATCAGGAGCACACTTATCTGTTATAGACACAAAGAAAGAATTTTTTTTCAAATCTTAAAACGAGTCACTAAGGAAAACAGTTTCATATAGTGCATGGGGGTTACCAACTAGTGACTCTGCAAAAATGCCCTGTATTAAATAAGCTTTGTCTCAGGTTAGTGCTGTAGGGCCAATTTCCTCCTTGTATGGTATTGTGTCCATTATGCATCCATGTATGCAGCATGCCCACTGGGTTTTCATTTTGGGGGTACATGTACCCCTTAGGTTTTGAAATGGGGGTGCAATGAAAAATCTGAGGGTACAGTGTACCCTTTACTTTCAGAGTAAAGGGTACACCATACGGCATACGAATCTGAACCCTTTACCGAATGACAATGTTATAGTTACATCTACTTTTTGATAATCTGTAAATAAGTGCCACAGTCATCTGCCAGTTTCAGATAAATTTAGAGCGAGGACAGCAAAGCCGATTTTTGACAACTCACTTTCTTAGTTATTGGATTTGGGAAGGTCTGAATGGGATAAGAGAGTGATGGCTAAACAACTCTAACAGGTGAATTACGAGGGCAGGGAAGGCATTTTGGAGCAGACCATACTAGGCATGTCAGCTCATTGTTAGCTCAAACTCTGGTATTGAAACAATTCTGGTACAAAAATATCAACTGTCCAAAAGTCACCATTTGTGGAGAAAGAGAGTAGGTTTTGTTGTGACGTTTTGCAGGCAGCATTATTATGTAGCCTTAAACAAAACTACAACGTTAAATAAACGGCTCCATTTTGTCACACCCGACTTATATATACAACGGAAATCGCGAGAGAAACTCATTTCAAATTCAAATCCTATAGTGCGAATTATTGTCAGTTTCTAGCCAAAAACACGTAAATATCTTGTGTTTTGTTTCAAAATTGCGCAACTTTGAACTTATTTCAAAACAAACTGGTCAGGCCATCAAGATCCGCATAATACCCATTATACGAACTTTTCCAACTGCTGGTTCCCCTATTCTCTATGTAGAAAACAGGCCAGAAAGAAGGGATGGTTTCCGTCAAATGAAAGGGAAATCACTTGATTCCTGATGCAAATTTGTCTTCTTTGCTTGCAATCTTTTGGTTTTTTCGGAAAAAATACGCACATAGCGTTTCTCGTTTTGTACGCTAATAATTTTAAATGCACACACACGTATTGGCATTTCTGTTTCTACGTTCATTTATTTTTCTGTACGTTCATGCACGTCTTGGTGAAAGATTTGTACGTGAACCGATGTAATGGTACGTGAATTACGTACTGCAGTACGTGAATGGGCACCCTGTGTATGTATGCGTCTTTTCATGTTCTTTTACTTAAAAATCATCTGCTCAGAAAATGCTGCATAAAATTTAACCAAATTTTACAGAAATGATCCCTCGGTGACGCTCTATCAAAATACTTCAAAGAATTTTGATTCATCGATGGATCTTACTTCTATATATGGCATATAGTGAAAAACTTTGAATAAAAGCTTTTAGAAATGTTTCTTTTGTGACATCAAAAAAAGTTTGATCCAATGACAAATGTGGCATTTTTGATTGGGGCTAATTTCCACAGACTGTTATGATAAAAATTTGAAAATCTTCTTATAAGCTGACAGATTGATTTCTGCAGAATTTCATAGGCATGATCCTTGGTTGTTCCTTTATCAGATTCCTTCAAGAAATTTTGATTGGATGAAAAACATTGCTTTCATTTCCATACATAGTATACCAAATTTTACAGGAATGATCCTTTGGTAACCCTTTTTCAGATTTCTTGAAGTAATGTTAGATAGGTTGAAAGTTTGGGGTTTTTGAAGATTGGTCCAATTCCAGTAACATAATGGTACAAGGAACATATTTGATACTGCCACACTTATAATGGGTCAGACTGTTTGTCTTATCAGTGAACTCTCATGAGTGATTTGACCCTTTCCTGTTCAAACCCCGGTTTTCAAATTAAATAGTCTTTAAATTGACGTCTGTAAAACCTTTAGATTTGGACAGGCCTAAAATTTTGCAAAAAACAGGAAAGGATTAAAGCAATTGTGGCCCTCTTGTTGTATAAACCTTCATTTTCCTGAATCAATATGATTTTGTGCAAACCTGTCTTTTACCTTCAGAGTGTGAATGAGAACAACTTCAGTTATACTGGTGCTCAGATCTGCAAATATCTTTCCAACGAACTTCGGAGTCATCATACATTTAACAACTTCAGAACTTTGTTCCTCAACAAGTAAGTTAATCAATCATTTTGAAATCATTACTCCATTACCAGATTACAAAAGTTTAGACTGGTCCAACTTCAAAGAAGTTTCAAATGACAACCAATAGTCTTTGAAATTTTGAAATTCTTCTTAAGTAGAAAACATTGTGGATAATGAAGAAATTGATTGTGACGAGTAATTTCCTTCATTATCTACTCTGTTTTCCAAAGCCTTTATCTTTAGGGGCTAAAAAAAGTGGGATGGTATGGCAATGGTTTAACTAAAATCTTAGGGCTCTGATGTATTCCTTCAAAAATTTTAATTTGATGAGACATGCCTTTTATAGGCAGGGCTTATTTCCAGTGTTCTCAAAAGCTTATGATATTAACCAAATGTCAAAGAATTCATTCTTTGGTGACCCTGTATTATTTCTTTTGAAGAAATTTTGATAAGGAAAAAACCCTGTATTCCCTTTTAGGATGGACCAAATGTCAGTAAGAGATCACATAAAAATGAAACGAAGGTGATGATACTGCTTGGCTGAGTTCATTTGATTGATTAATCCATTCCCACACAAGATTTTAGTCTGGTCAAAATTATATTGCAGACGGAAATTTGAAGTTAATGGGTTTGTTCCCCGTCTTTTTGGGATAGAAAACATTGAGGATAATGAAGAAATTTCTTCATTTTCCAAAATCTGTTAAAGAAATTGCCTCATTGAAAGTAAATTGTGAAGGAAGTATAACTTTCTAAAACAATTTGCTTGCTGTAAAATAAAAGACCACGTTCCATTTTTAACCCGGCTGTTTTCAGAGGAATCCAGAGGTATTACCATAGCCCTGATGTAGAGAGTGTCAATGTTTTCCAAAATCTTATTGAAGTATCTCTAGTATTACAGAACACATTTACCAGAAACTCGGACTATATTTAGACAAATGAGTTATCTATAACAACAAGGGGGATAATTCTAAATCCATATTTAGATGAGTAATTCCCCTTTTCAACTTACAACTTTTACCCACTATCAAGCACTTGAAGAGTTGAATGTCAGTATCTGCATATGGTGCTCTTGCTCAGGCTGGTAGCAAGTCACAGCAGCTTGTTACTTCAAATAGTGCATAAGCTAGGATTTTTAAACATTACTTACTGAATTCAGGTCCATGTGATGGCTACTTTCTATTTATTCCCTTATTATTACTTTGATTAATTGTACGGTAAGGTGCCAATTTTGTAGAAATTTTCCCTGCAATGATGAATCAAGGCCCTCTTAACCTATTCCAACTCAGTGACACTTTTAGATACCCCCAAGGAGAAAAGCTTTTAAAAACATTGTGGAAAATGAAGAAATATTTCTTGTAACAAGCAATTTCTTCATGTTCCACAATTTTTTATACCCAGAAAGTTGAAAAAATCCAAAATTTCATAAACTTGTCGTCTGCAACTTCTTTCAATTTGGACCAGTCTAAAATTGTGCCGTCTGGTAATAGGTTAAACTTGTATTCAGATGGGAGTCTTGCATATCACCATATTTTCATTGCTCTTTTGTTGTCGGGTCACCTATTTTCAGATCCTCTTTCAATTTAAAATCAAAATGAAGGGTAGAATTTTTGAAAAAGCAGAGATATACTCAATGAGGATCAACTTACAGATTTCTTGTTTTTATTATAACAATATTTCTTATGTATTGTAGGTGTAAATGTGCCTATGACAACAGAGACGCTTGGGTGGAAGATGCCACCTCTTTTACTAAGTTAACTAATCTAGCAATGCTAATAGGGCAGCTTTTTCTAGTCCTTGAGGTAAGCTCATTCCGCACCCTTTTGATTAGATAAATATATGACACGTCATGTGAAAGCAACAATTTAGAAAGATCATAATGTTTCTACGTTGGTCAGAACTTTTTGTTAGCAGGTTTTCTGAATCTAAAAAGTCATTTTTCCCGACTTTTCAATCATTTCTGATTGACTAATGATGGAATTGATTCTTTTTCAAATAAATACCCACCCCAAATTATGAAAGGGGGGGGGGCTATAATGTATATTGATTTCACCATATCTGTCTGTCTGTCTTTCCATCTGTCAATATATTTTTGTTTCCATGCTCCCAATGTATAACAAATTGACCTACAACCATGAGACAATATACAATTGTTGCCAATGATCGAAGGAAGCACCCTATTTTTCGGGGGTCACACAGGTCAAAGTGCAAGTTTACAATTAAACTGTGATTGAAAACTATTTCTGTGCTCTAGTTCATAAGCCATTTGACCTAGAGCTTTGAAACTTGAAACAAATGTTATCCATTACCCAAGGATGTGCTCTATTGTTTTGAGGTAACATAGGTCAAGTGTGATTCTTAACCCTTGTCATGCTGAACCCGAAATGTTTCTGTTTGTGCAGGAGGTATAGAAAAAGATCAGCCTGCACATATGTGCAGTCTGATCTAATCTACACCACCTGCTTGTCTGTTTCAAGTCAGAATTGTTTATGAAAGTAGTTTTCAAATGAAATATTGACATGCAAGAAGTGCTTACAGTGATTTCAGTCCTTTGATTTAGTGCAATTCTAAACAGGATTTTTATGCCCCCGCATTGATAGGTCGGGGGCATATTGTTTTACTGGTGTCCGTCTGTCTGTCTGTCCGTCTGTCTGTCTGCATAACTTAACCTGCCAATTTTCCTATAACTCCAACCCTGATAAAGTTACAATGCTAATATTTGGTATGTAGATAGGTCTCAAGAAGGCGCAACTGGGGAAGGTCATTTCATCAAGGTCAAGGTAAAATTTTTTAACCCTATTCACTAAAACTTTACTCAAAAACTTAACCTGCCAACTAAACATTTTCCTATAACTCCAACCCTGATTAAGTTACAATGCTAATATTTGGTATGTAGATAGGTCTCAAGAAGGCGCAACTGGGGAAGGTCATTTCATCAAGGTCAAGGTAAAAATTTTAACCCTTTTCCCTAAAACTTTACTCAAAAACTTAACCTGCCAACTAAACATTTTTCTATAACTTCATCCTTAATTAAGTTACAATGCTAATATTTGGTATATAGATAGATCTCAACAAGGCCCATCTGGGAAGGTCATTTCATCAAGGTCAAGGTCAGAATTTTAACCCTTTTCCCTAAAACTTTACTCAAAAACTTAACCTGCCAACTAAACATTTTTCTATAACTTCATCCCTAATTAAGTTATAATGCTAATATTTGGTATGTAGATAGGTCTCAACAAGATGCAACTGGGGAAGGTCATTTCATCAAGGTCAAGTGCAGTGTACAAGAACCATAACTCTACCTTGCGTATATTTTGAGTTATCGTCCTTTGTTGTTTTTCATACTTGAATCTTGTCTGGAGTATATCTCTAAAAGTATAATAGCTAGAATCATGAAACTTCATGGATGGATAGAGCTCACCAAGTGGGAGTGCAGTGTACAAGAACCATAACTCTACCTAGCATATATTTTGAGTTATTGTCCTTTGTTGTTTTTCATACTTTGTTTGACAAAAAATATTCATTCAAAATAACCTCAGTTCTATTCAAACCCCCAGTTAATATTAAGCAGTGTGACGGGCGTATCTTGTGACAATTTGGCTCCTTGTTTCACAATGTTTTCCAAAGTCTAAAAACATAGGGATATAAAAACCAGTGATTGAACTGGAAAGGGTTAAATGGTAAGTTCATTCTATTACAGACAGAGGTAGATGGACAGCTCACCAAACTTGGTTTTCTACGTCAGGCTATCAGCAATCTGTTGTTGACGTTTTTAGCAAAACCAGATGATGACAGAATAAAAAGTGCTGCTCAGCTCCTTAAGGTACTGATCTACGCTATCAGTCTTGTCAACTGAAAATTGTATAAGATTTGACATAAAGTGTTAGTTATAACTTTTACAATTGATTACAATCAAATTACTTATTAAGTTGTTACAAATCTTCTGATTGATCAATTAACTAATCATGGCTGTCAATCAAATAATCAGTCAACCAAAGAAATCATTCATTTGGACCAGAAGTGAGTTTTGATCTCTGACATTAAGACTCAATTTCGGTTGAACTTTTTTTTTTATTAGTGTGGTAATTTAAACGACTTAACTACAGCCAATTAGTTTTAGTTAGGATGTTATGATTGTTAGCTAAACATTTTATTTTTTTGTCACATGCTGCTGGCCATAAATTTTCCACAATAGGGCTGTTAGAAAAAATTGAAGCAGACTTCCTGTCTGAGTCAATTGCCCAGGCCAACGGAATGACACGGTGGGGTTGGTCAATTACCACATAATCCTACATTTTGATGTATTACAGAAAGTCATAGAAAAAAATATTGCTGCAAATCTAGAAATTGCTTAGTACAAGCATTTCTCCTATTGCTTTAATGTTTCCTTAGTAATTTAGTATTTGCTATTGACATGCTGTATTTTCCATCATCCGTTCATCTGTAAACTTTTACTTAAAATCTTCTTCTAACCCATTTCCACATAATAACGCTTTTGGAGGCCCCTGGAGAAAAACAAATGGGAACACATTGTGTGAAATGAATTTTTTTTTCATTTTTCACAATGTTATCTACCCAGAAAGTTGAAAAAATCTAAAATATCATAAACTTTGAATAGTCATCTGCAACTCCTTTCAATTTGGACCAGTCTAAAATTTTGCAGTCTTGTAATGGGTTAAAACCTAAAATTTTTCAGTCAAAAATATTTTATTTGCACAAATTCAAATTGTCTGATGAAAGCATAGGTATACATAGAGAGCTTCAGACTGTTTATGTACTCTGATCTTGAAATCTGATGTTCTATTAGCTGACAGGATTTGAAATTACGAAGAATTCCCACCTACCTGGAGACTTTGACGAAATATATAACATCATTAAAAGTTTGGAAAAACACCCCTCATTAAACAGGTATGTAATGTACTGGGTCATACTGGAAATAATTTTAGATTTTCATCAATTCTTCTGTTATGAACAGATAGATTGGGACTGTCAATCAAAGAATCAATTAACCAATCAAATCATATATTTAGAATGGAAGTGAACTTTGAACTCCATCATTGGCCAACAATTATGTCAAGAATTTTTGAATTACCATTCTTGAATGGCAGACTTTTTACAGTCAGTAGAGGATGTTTTGTCTGTTAAGGATGAAGTTTTATAGTGGATTTCTGAAACATCATTGTTTTTCAGAGGTCTGGTTGATAGAGGTAATTTAACTTTTAAAATGTATCTTCTCTATAAAACCCTTTGTTATGGAAAGTTTTTCGAATCCTCTCAATAGGGCAATTCTACGAAGAACCCATAGAATATGGTTTAGGGGTAGAAAGTTTGAACAAATTTGATTTGAAATCGTGACTATCTGTGAAGCACCTGTGGAATGGACCCATGAACAAACAATTTCAAAGGAATACTGTTTGAACTAAGAATACACCATTTAGTTATCAATAGTAAACTGGAATTGCATATTTTTTGTGTTCTTATACTTGGAAAAAGTATTCCTTTATGCAGTGATAGAAATAGATAATGGATGCTTGGCAGTAAGATAGCAGAAAAAGTAGGCGTTTTTATTTTGGTTCTTCCATTGCATATGTTGTGATTAGAAACAATACGATTGTTCATAATACAGTTTTAAGCTCTACAGCCCAAAGCCACTAGAGCTATTGCAAAGGCTTTTTCCTGTCCGGCCGTCTGTCCGTCCATCGTCCATCCATCTGTCCATCCATCGTCCGTCCATTAAACTTTTCCTTGTTTACGCAATAGAGTCCACAGTTGTCATCGGATTTTCTTCAAACTTTCACAGAATGATTGTACCATCATAAGGATTGTTCCTTTCGAAATTGGGTCAGATCCATCAAAAAACAAGGTAAAAGGGGCCTAATTAAAATTTAATTAAAAAATCCTCGTTTACACGATAGAGTCCAGAGTTTTCATTGGATTCTCTTCAAACTTTCAAAGAATGATTTTACCATCATAAGGTTCGTTCCTTTCCAAATTTGGTTTGATCTGTCAAGAAACATGGGAAAAGGGGCCAAATGAAAATTTAATCAAAAATTTAATTAAAAAATCCTCGTTAACACTCTAGAGTCCACAGTTTTCATCTGATTCAATTTTAACTTTCTCAGAATGATTGTACCAACATAAGGATTGTTCCTTTCGAAATTGCATTTGAACCGTCAAGAAACATGGGAAAAGGGGCCAAATGAAAATTTAATTAATAAAATCCTCGTTTACACTCTAGAGTTCACAGTTTTCATCAGATTCAATTCAAACTTTCAGGGAATGATTGTACTAACATAAGGATTGTTCCTTTCGAAAAAGGGTATGATCAATCAAGAAACAATGGGAAAGGGGCCTTATGAAAATTTAATTAAAAATTCAATTAAAAGTCCTCGTTTACGCTATAGAGTCCACAGTTGTCATCGGATTCAATTCAAACTTTCAGGGAATGATTGTTCTAACATAAGGAATGTTCCTTTCGAAATTTGGTATGATCCGTCAAGAAACACAGGAATAGGGGCCTTATGAAAATTTAATTAAGAAATCTTTGTTAACTCTCTAGAGTCCACAGTTTTCATCAGATTCAATTCAAACTTTCAGGGAATGATCGTACCAACATAAGGATTGTACCTTTCAAAATTTAGATTGATCCATATAGAAACATGGGAAAAAGGGGCCTTATGAAAATTTCATTAAAAATTCAATTAAAAATCCTCAATAACACTGTCAAGTCCACAGTTTTCATCAGATTCTCTTGAAAATTTCACAGAATGATTGAACCACCGTAAAGATGGTTCCTTTTGAGATTGGGTATGATCCGTCAAGAAACATGGGAAAAGGGGCCTTATGAAAATTTAATTAAAAATTCCATTAAAAATCCTCATTAACACTTTAGAGTCCACAGTTTTCATTGATTTTTCTTCAAACTTTCTCAGAATGATTGTACCATCATAAGAATAGTTCCTTTCGAAAAAGGGTATGATCAATCAAGAAACATAGGAATAGGGGCCTATGAAATTTAATTAAAAAATCCTCGTTAACTCTCTAGAGTCCACAGTTTTCATCAGATTGTATTTAAACTTTCATTGAAAGATTTTATCATCATATGGATTGTTCCTTTGGGAATCCAGGCAGATCCATCAGGAAACACGGGAAAAGGGGCCTTATGAAAATTCAACCGAATAATCTTTTAAGAAATCCTTGTTAACACTCTGGAGTCAACAGTTTTCATCGGATTCCCTTCAAACTTTCACAGAATGATTGTACTATCTTAAGGATTGTTCCTTTCGAAATTAGGTATGCTTCCTCAAGAAACATAGGAAAAGGGGCCTTATTAAAATTTAATTCAAAGATCTTTGTTAACACTCTAGAGTCCACAGTTTTCATCTGATTGACTTCAAACTTTCACAGAATGATTGTACCATCATAAGAATTGTTCCTTTCATGATTTGGTATGATCAGTCAAGGACCACGGGAAGAAGGGGACCGATAAAAATTGGATTGAAAAAGTCCTCGAAAACACAATAGAGTCCATAGTTTACAACAAATTCTCTTTAAACATTCACAGAATGATTATTTCATTAAATGGATTCTTCCTTTCGGAAGTAGGTTTGATCCAACAAGTTTCAAGGGAAAAGGGGCCTTATGAAAATTTAATAAAAAAATCTTAGTTAACACATCATGGCTCTAGATTTTACCTGATCGACTTCAAACTTTCACATAATGATTGTACCATCATAGGAATTGTTCCTTTCAAATTGGGTCTGATCCTTTGAGAAACATAGGAAAAGGGGCCTTAGGAAAATCCAATTAGAAAAATCTTAATTAATGCTTGTTAGTCCACAGCTGATATGGGGTTGTCTTTATACTCAAACAGAATAATTGTACTTTTGTAAGAAGAGTTCCCTTTGGAATTGGTTCAGATCCATCAAGTAACATGGGAAAAGGGGCTATATGAAAATTCAATTAATAAAAGCCTGTTAACACAATGAAGCCCACAGCTTTGATCAGATTTTGTTGAAACTTTCACAGAATGATTGGAAGGTCATAACTATCAATCTTTTCATAACAGGGTTTGAACCGTCAAGAAGCACATGAAAAGGGGCCTTATGAAAATTTCATTTATAAATCCTTGTTACCAAGTCCAGAGCTTTTATTGGATTTTCTTCAAACATTCACAGAATAATTGTACAATAAAAATGATTGTTGATGTTTGCATTAGACCTGATCTGTCAAGTATCACAGGAAAAGGAGCATTTTAAAATATATTTTTTAAATCCTTGTACCAAAATTAAGTCAACAGTTTTCATCAGATTCTGTTTAAACTTTCACAGAATGATTATTCCATTATGAGGATTCTTTCTTTTCAAATTAGGCGTGATCTGTATCATGGGAAAAGGGGCCTTTTGAGAATTTTATCTATAATCCTTGTAACCAAGTCCAGAGCTTTCATTGGATTTTCTTCAAACCTTCACAGAATCATTGTACAATAATCACGATTAGTGATGCTGGCATGAGACCTGATCCTTCAAGTATCAAAGGAAAAGGAGCCTTATGAAAATTTTATTCTAAAAATTTTACACCAAGATAAAGTCTGCAGTTTTCATCAGATTCTGTTCAAACTTTCACAGAATGTTTGTACCATCATTAGGATTGTTTCTTTCCAAATTGGGCCTGATCTGTCTAGTATCATAGGAAAAGGGGCTGTATGAAAAATTATTACCAAATCCTCATAAACACAACAATGTCCTCAGTCTTTATCAGAATCTCTTCAAACTTTAATAGAATGATTGTACCATCATTTGGATTGTTCCTCTGTAAATTAGGTCTGATTGTTTAAGTGACACAAGAAAAGGGACCTTATAAAAATTTTAATACAAAACATCATTATTATAATAAGGTCCCCAGTCTTTATCATTTTCTTGAACCTATCATTAAGATTGTTCCTTTGTACATTGGGTCTGATTTGTTAAGTTTCATGGAAAAAGGGGCCTTATGAAAATTTTTTATACAAAAATTCTTGACACAATTTAGTCCACTGTTTTCATTGATTCTCTTTAACTTTAAAAGAATGATTGTACCTTCATTAGAATTGTTCCTTTTGAAATTTGGTTTGTTCTGTAAAGTATCATGAGAAAAGGGACCCTATGAAGATTTCACTATAAACTCATTAACACAATAAATTCCACAGATTACACAGATTGATTGTACCATCATTCCAATTTTTGAATTTGACAGTGGATCTGATTATGGCAAGTGTCACATAAAAAAGGGCCTTATGAAAAACTTTCTTAAATATTCTGGTTTACACAATGATGTCCCTTGATTTCACCGGATTCACTTCAAAATTTCACAGAATGATTGTACAATCACTTAAATGGTTCTTTTCAGAACGTGGTACAATCCATCAAGTATCATGTAAAAAGTAGCCATATGATTTTTTATGCCTCTGCATCAAGGTCAAAATTTTAACCCTTTTCCCTAAAATGTTACTCAAAACTTAACCTGCCAACTAAACATTTTCCTATAACTTCATCCCTAATTTAGTTACAATGCTAATATTTGGTATGTAGATAGGTCTAAACAAGGCGCAACTGGGGAAGGTCATTTCGTCAAGGTCAAAATTTTAATCCTTAACCCTAAAACATTACTCAAAAACTTAACCTGCCAACTAAACATTTTCCTATAACTTCATCCCTAATTAAGTTACAATGCTAGTATTTGGTATGTAGTTAGGTCTCAATAAGGCGCAACTGGGGAAGGTCATTTCATCAAGGTCAAGGTCAAAATTTTAATCCTTAACCCTAAAACATTACTCAAAAACTTAACCTGCCAACAAAACATTTTCCTATTACTTCATCCCTAATTAAGTTACAATGCTAATATTTGGTATGTAATTAGGTCTCAATAAGGCGCAACTGGGGAAGGTCATTTCATCACTCAAGGTCAAATTTTTAACCCTTTTCCCTGAAACAAAGAAAGGAAACCCCAAAAAATCACCCTGTTTCGGGGGCATGGTGTTTCACAAACACATCTTGTTTTTTTAAATGTTCTAGTAAACATAATGAAGTCCCAATATTTCATTGGATTATTTTTTAGCTTTCACAGAATGATAAAACCAACAGTGAAATATCACAGGAATAGGGGCCTTATGAGAACTTGATTTTAATATCTTTGTTAACACAATATAGTCAACAGTTTTATCGGATTCTGTTCAAAGATGCATGGAATAATTGTGGCATTGGAAACACAGGAAAAGGGGCCTTACAGATTATCATTCAAAACATTCTTGCATATGTGATGAAGACCACAATCATTATCAAATTGTCTTTTAAATTTCACAGGACAATTTTAGGGTTGTAAGGAAAGTTCCTTTTGGAATGAAATTGATCCATCAGAAAACACAGGAAAAGGGGCCTTATTGATTTTCATTCAAAACAATCCCATTTATGTGATAAAGTCCACAATTATTGCCAGATTCTGATAAAATATTCACAGAATGACTGTAGGGTCATAAGGTAACTTTATTTTGGAAATGGAGTGGATCCGTCATGAAACACTGGAAAAGGGGCCTTGAGGATTGTTGCTTAAAATAATAAAGGGGATAAACCCCTTTTTTTTCTTTATGCATTCTTCTTCAAGTCATTAACTTCCTTAAATATCAGATTTCTTTAATGAAAAACTTGATAACCAGTAGAGCCCTCGTTACAAGTAATTTCATCATTATCCACACTGTTTTCTACCTACTTCTTTGAATTTGGATCCGTCTATAATATTGTCGTCTGGGTTAAAGCCATGCATAGGCTAAACTTCTTATTTGATGTTTATTTTGGTTGATTGCAGGACTAGTCACTGTCTGATTAACTCTGTGTTAAGTCGGGTAGAATACAATTGGGGTGTTGGTCAAGTTTCTTGACGATGAATGATGAAAGGCCCTAGCATCACTTCACACAGGTAGGAGAAATTTACTTCAGTTACTTCATATTGTTGGTGTTGTATCAGGAATACCACTTGGATCATATCTATGAGCAGATTTAAGATTTATAACTGAGATCCCTTAACCCTTTCCTGTACAACCCGGGGTCTTTACATTGATGATTTTATACATGAGAAAACATTGTGGAAAGGAAGAAATTGCTTGTGACAAGCAATTTCTTCTTTTCCCACAATATTTTCTACCACATTGGATGGTTTCATTTCAAATTGCATCTTATTTTCATTGTTGTCTGTAACCTCTTTCAATTTGGACCAGTCTAAAATTTCAAAAAAATCTGAAAGGGGTTAAATCAAATGATTGTCTATTGTAGTGTCAAAATAAGATAAACATGCATGTGTGTCACAAATCAGATTGTCAGCCCAATTAGCTCAGTTGGTAGAGCACTTGACTTCAAACCTCAAGATCACAGGTTCGAGCCCTGGGCTGACCATATTAACTAACTCAACTAATTGTCTTTCGGATGAGATGTTAAACCGAGGCCCCGTGTGACGATGCTATCAATCGAGCACGTTAAAGAACCAGGCGGGGCTCTCAGCAGTTTCGTCCTGTATCCTTGCACTATCCCCTGTAACAACTAACAGTCTTCTGGGGGCATTGCTCATATGGGCATGCGCTACGGTAGCGACGATGAATAAACGGAAATACATACATACATACACAAATCAGATAAAAATGCATATGTGTTGCAATTAACAGGTGATTTGCAGATAAGTGATTTGCAGGTAACAATGTTTTCATCAAAAAACTTTTTTTTTGGCTCAACTGGCTGAAAGCTAGTGAGCTATTGTCATGGTGTTGTGCCTGTCATGCGGGTGTCCCTGCAACCATCTGTAAACCTTTACTTTGAAAATCTTCTCCTCGGAAAGTACTGAACAGAATTCAACCAAATTTCAGAGAAATGATCTTGTGGTGACCCTTTATCAGATTCCTTCAAAGAATTTTGATCGGATGAAAAACATGGCTTTAATGGGCAGGAATAATTTCCATATATGGTGAAAGTTTTGAAAATCTTTTTCTTAGAAACCAGTTGATGGATTTCAACCGAATTTCACTGAAATGATCCTCTGGTGGCTTTTTTTTCAGATTTCATCAGTTGATTTTGATTTGTTGGCTTTTATGGTTTTGTCTTATGCCCATATATAGTATCCAGTTAATTATACCCCCTAAAACTATGTTTGGGGGTATAAAGATGTCAGCTTGTCAGTCGGTCGGTATGTCCATCTGCCTGTAGCTTCAATTTCTCGGCAACTATTGGATGGATTTTATTCAAACTTCACTAATATAATTGCTATCAAGCAGAGATGTGCATATTTTATTTGGGTAACATTGATTTCTGGCCCTTTGGTGAAAAATCGTGTCTGCTCAATTTCTCAGCAACCATTGGACAATTTTCAAATTTCACAGAAAGACTCGGTATAAGTCAGACATGTGCATATCCTATTTTGGTTATGGTCCATTTATTTTTGACTGATTTATGGCCCTTTACCTAAAAAGTCTATTTTTGTTGGCGGATAGCACTTGTATATAGATAAGCCCTGTTAGGGGTATTAGTCCGCTTTGCGACAATTTCTAGTTTTTAGCTCATCTGTGCACAAAGTACTCTGGATGATCTATTGTGATTGGTCATTGTCAGGTGTCCGGCCGTCTGTCTGTCCATTCGTTCACATTTATAAAAAAATCTTCTCCTCCTAAACTAACCATGGAATTTCAACCTCACTTCACATAAATGATCCTTAGGTCATGCTCTTTCAAAATTTTTCAAAGAATTGAAATTCATGAAGAATTCTGGTTGCCATGGCAACCAAGTGAAAAAATTTAAAAAATCTTCTTCTCCCAAACCATAAGCCCAGAGCTTTGATATTTGGTATAAATCATCATCTATTAACCCTCTATCAAAATACTTCAAAGAATTACCTTATCTTGAAAATTAGCCCTTTTCTCTGTGATCCCTAATTTTACATAGAAATAAAAAGGAAATCTTTGAAAATCTTCCTCTCCCAAACCATAAGGCCTAAAGCTTTGATATTTTGTATAAATCATCATCTAATGACCATCTGTCTCCCCCCCCCCCCCAAAAAAAAAGATTCAAAGAATTACCATATCTTCAAAATTAGCTTTTTTCTGTGCTATCCCTGATTTTACATAGAAGTAAAGAATGGAATTTTTGAAAATCTTCTTCTCCCAAACCATAAAGCCTAAAGCTTCAATATTTTGTATAAATCATTATTGACCCTCAACCAAAATACTTAAAACAATGAAGTTACTCTGAAAATTAGCCCTTTTCTGTATGAACCTGTTTTTACATATGAATAAAGAAGGAAATCTTTGAAATTCTTCTACAAAGCTGTAAGGCCTAGAGGTGTAATATTTGGTGTAAATCAATACCTATTGGCCCTCTACCAAAACGATTCAAAGAATTGCCTTACTCTGAAAATTAGCCCTTTTCTGTATGATCCCCAATTTTACATAAAAGTAAATTAGAAAATCTTTTAAAATCTTCTTCTCACAAACCATAAGGCCTAGAGCTTTAATATTTGGTGTGTATCAATACCTATTGACCACTTAAAAAAATCATAGAATGACTGTATCTTGTAAGTTAACCCATTTCTGTGTGATCCCTGATTTGATTTATGAATAAAGAAGAAAATCTTGAAAATCTTCTTCTCCTGAACCATAAGGCCTAGAGCTTTGAAATGTGGCGTGTATCAATACCTATCGTCCTTTCACCAAAATACTTCATAGAATTACAGTATTCTGAAAATAAGCCCTTTTCTGTGTAATTCCTGAACTTAGATAGGAATAAAGAAGGGTATCTTTGAAAATCTTTTCCTCCTTAACCACTATGCCTAGAGCTTTGATATTTGGTGTGTTTCAATGCCTATTGACCCTCTATCAAAATGCTTCAAAGAATTACCGTACTCTGGAAATAAGTGCAATACAGTGGAATCTTCAATATACCTAGGATTAAAGGAAAAAATCTTCTCAAAAAATGAAAAGGCATAGGACTTTGATCTCTTGTATATATCATAAAGCCTTCAGCCATCATACTCAGGGGAGTGATATAGGACCATCATGGTCCTCTTGTTTTTGAAATTTTTGAACACCTTTTTCTTCTGACTTGATAAATGAACTGACTTTTGTAACACAAGGAAAAGTTTGAAATATTGAAAGATTTCATTGACAAGATTTATTTGTCACACATGGTGAATATGATTCCTGTAAACACCATTTGCTTATTCAGTACAATCAGGCCTGTTGAGAGATACAGGCACTCAAGCACCTCTAGGTTTTAACCCATTCCAACTCAGTCCCTCCTTTTTACGCCCCTCAGGAAAAAAGCTTTGGAAAACATTGTGGATAATGAAGAAATTGCTTGTATCAAGCAATTTCTTCGTTATCCACTATGTTTTCTATCCAAAAAGACGAAAAAATTCAAAATTCCGTAAACTTGAATTTGTCGTCTGCAGCTTCTTTCAATTTGGACTAGTCTAAAATTTTGCTGTGTTGGAATGGGTTAAGAAAGTGACAGGAAGATTTACAAAGACACTGGATAATGTTGGCTGTCTTTCTATTTCAGGTAATTTGTCCAAAGTGCTATATTAATTCAGCAACTCAAAATCAAGACTACTTCTGTGTGATATGTGTGGGTGAAAAGACAAAAAGAGAAAATCTGAAAGTTTGTTGGACGCATTTTGTGCTGAAAATTCAATCGTGTTAATTTTTGTATCAAAAATTGATGAGATGACAGACAATACTGAATCAGCTGCTGGTGTAAATGAGTTGTGCTTTATCGAGCTTTAATTGAGACTCAAACATTCAGCAAAAGCTTAACCCATTTCCATACAATCCTATTTTTTATCAACCCCCAAGAAAAAAGTTTCGGAAAGCACTGCGTATCATGAGGAAACAGCCAGCAATTATCAGTATTTTTCACTTCCTTTTGATATTTCTGCTCTTAAAGACAGAATTTTTATAATTTCTCCAACTTGGAATTGTTTTCTGCAATATCTTTGAATTTGTGCAAGTCTAGAATTTGTCCTTTAGTAATGGGTTAAACTGTGTTGAACTGAAACCTACAGTCAGAGTTGTAGATAGAAGGAGTAATATGATTTCATAAAATGATTGGAAATGTTGGTTGTTATCCACTATTACTATGTTGCAGGAAGTCAATAGAATTCTGAAAATGAGATTACTCTAATGAATACCCACAACATAGGCATCCAATTATGAAAAAAAATCTACTGGATTTTAAAAGACCATTATCAAAAACTATCACTTAAACAGATCTTTAAATTTACAAGAGATTGATGGCTCTTTCCATAAAATAATTCCCAAACATCAATTTTAGATAGGTTCAAATTGAAAGAGGTTGCATACAAGAAAAAAAAGTTTATTTAAATTGAAGAATAAGGACCATATAAGGAAGAAAGCATTTTGTGAGAAAAGAAGAAATTGCCTGTTATAGCTTTGTATTTTTGGTGCGTAAAAATGTGGGAATGTGAGAATGACCTTTCAGCAATTAACCTTTTGCATCCACTTTCACCCATTTCCACAAAAAGACATTTTTTGGTGCTCCCGTAGAAAAACAAGTGGGAAAACATTGTGTTAAATGAAGAAATCGCTTGAAACAAGCATTTTCTTATTTTCCAGGTTTTTTCTACCCAAAAAGTTGAAATAAAACCTAAATTTTCATACATTTTTCAATTTGTCCTCTTCAACACCTTTCAATTTGGACCAGTTAAAAATTTTGCCATCTGGTAAAATCAATTGTGATTCTAATAATTGTTTTTAAGTTTCAATGAAACAAAATCTAGCTTTCCTATCAGCAGATAACCAAATTTTAGGTCCAAATTAAAGAGGATGCAGACTGCAATTCAGTGTCTGTTTAAATGGGAAAATAAGAATTTTATAAGGTTGAAAAGGTTTTGAGAAAAGGAAAACTAATGCTTGTTACAAGCAATTGCTTATTTTTCCACACTTCTTCCTAAAATGAAAAGTGTCATTCAGCAAGTTAAAATGAGGTATTGTTATGTAATTAAGGTATATCTGTAAAATGTTTTTAAATAAGTTGAATTAATTGATCGCTTGCAACACCCTTTGAGCTCTGACAAGAAATTCTACTTTGATATGTAATCACTTTAGTTTGCAAATTTATGGCCAGTTATATATAAGACAAAAGTTAAATGGTTGGTTGGCAACCTAAACGATATTAACTACAGCTTGAATAAGCTGTAGTTACAACATTTTAGCCACCAAATCAACCAAAATGCCTCCCATAAATGGTGGTCAGTGTCTGAGTTCAAAGTTCTTTTCCTGTCTAAATGAATAACTTGATTGGTTGATTGATAGCAGAAATCTATCATTTGATAGATCTTTCTTTTTTGGTAACCTCTTACAAAATGTGTACCTGTTCGAAAACATATGACACCCAGTTGAAACTTCCTTGCATATGATTTGCCTGTGTTCAAAGGATAGATGTAATTTTACTTTGATCTCTGTATGAAATTATAGTTAAACCTATATTTCCCTACAATTCTTTGCTGTAACATCCTGAAAAAGTAGTACTATGGAGCACAGCATTCTCTTATTTTCCAACAATGTTTTCTGCCCTTTCTGATACAAATCTTACTGGTTGTTTAAATATACATGGATCTATCACAATACTATTATTATTAAGTTTCTTATATTTACTCAGAAACGGGCTTCGAAAAGAATCTACTTTGCTTCAGCCTTTCAGATCATTGTTCATGTAAACTCTTTTAGTTTATTTAATATAGGGGTATATGAACATTGACCCATTGACCCATTCTCAAACAGCAAAACTTTAGACTGAAAGGACTTACCAAAGACAATTTTAAGTTTGATTTTTTTTTTTAACTTTCTGGTTAGAAAACGCTGTGGAAAATGAAGAAATTGCTTGTTGCAAGCAATTTCTTCAATTTCCAAAATGTTTTCCCAAATGTTTTTCTTGAGGGGTGTAAAAAGTATCATTGTGCTTGAATGGGTTAAATCAGTACTTTGAATTTCATATGCCCATGTAACAATTAACTATTTTAGAAATAAATACAGTCTTTTGATGGATTATTTCTTGCTGTAATTCAAATGAAGCTCCAACTCAAGTCAAATGGCACTACTTTTGTTTTTGAAAAGTTTAATTCGTAATATAGACTTTCCCTTGATTTCTGTCCTGAATTTACTGCATTAGTAAAGTTTTACCCATTCCAACACAATAACCTTTTTATATGCCCCTGAAGAAACCCATTCCAATATATTAGAATTTTAGACTGTTCCAAATTGAAAGAAAGTGCAGATGATATTTGAAATTGCACTAAAATTGGAGTATAAGTGCCAGTTACGGTAGAAAACATTGTGAGAAAATGAGAAATTGCTTGTTACAAGCAAATTCTCCTTTTCCCACAAAATTTCCCATGATCATATTTCCTTAGGGTGTCTAAAGCAGCATTGTGTGGTTATGGGTTTACCTTAAGGATGTTAACCCTCTTAGATTCATAGTCAGTTTAGAATTCCCTCTTTGACCTCTTCTGCATAGGTGAAGCCTAAAACTTTGCTGTTCTATCACCGTTAAAAAAAAAGCTAAATCAATGTTTAGTGCATAATTGCTTAAAATTTTTAAACTACCTCAGTTTTCAATATTACCTATTCATTAAATGTTATGCCAGCACTTTTTCTAATCCCTCACTTGAAGCTGTTCTACTTCAGATTTTTTTAATCCATTACCAGAAGACAAAAAGTTAGACTGGTCCAAATTGAAAGAAGTTGCAGACAACAATTTTAGACTTCTTTTGTGTGTGTGTCTTTTGAGATAGAAACATTGTGGATAATGAAGAAACTATAACAATTAATTTCTTCATTTTCCCGGTTTTCCAACACTTTTTTCATGGGAGTCATCAAAAATGGAAATGAGTTGAATTAGGAAACGGTAAAACTTGTCCAGGTTTGGTTTAAGCTTTGAGTTTGGATCAGTCTAAAAATTTTGTTTTCTGGTATTTGGTTCTGGTTACACTTGAAACAGGAGAATAGAGATTATGTGACATGATCATGTCTGACGGAAATAAAACACAGTTGAGTGTTAGTAAACTCGAAAATGCTAGAAATACCTTGAATGCAGATTCCTTGGTTTAAATTTGGCATCTGAATCTGTGCTTTGTAACTCCCTGAAGAAATATTTCTTTGTAGAAATTGTAGGAATAGAAGAAATTGCTTGTAACATCATACATGTAATACACACTCTAATTCGTGTTGATTTTACCACATACTGATATGTTATGTTTAACCTCTTCTTTTTTGGCTCAGTCTTACTTTGATCTTCTGGTAATAAGTTACTTAAAGTTCAGACTAGAAATTTTAGAAAGGTTTAGATTGTTATCAGTCCATATCACTGGAGTAAATGTAGTTGTCAAGACAATTATTTAAACTCAATTTAATGACTTTAGCCCTATTACCTGTATCTTGTCTGTAAGACAGAATAAGAAATAAACAAACTATCATCATTTGGCAACACCTCTGTATGAATTTGCTGTACTAACAAGGTTTTGGGCTCTCACCAACATTATCTTATTGGTAAACTCAAGTCAGAAGTACATCATTAAATGCATATTTTGTTTCTTGTCATGGTAAGAACTTTCTTTTTCTTTTTAGCCCCTCATTTAAAGATTGATGGCATTTCAATTGTCTGTCTTTCACAATGTTTTGCAAGCTACCATTTCCTGTTAACTTCAAACTATTAAAGTTAGAAGTTTGTTCTGAAAGCATCAAATTTCAAAAGTCATCTACAAACTCTTATTTTGTTTTAACCCTTTCATTTACATTCCCCTGGTTTTAAGCTTTTGTGATTTTATACTTGAGAATTATTGTGGGAAGGGAAGAAATTGCTTGTAACAAGGAATTTCTTCTTTTCCCATAATATTTTCTACTCTGTAGGTTGATTACTTTTCAAATTGTACCCACTTTTCATTGTGGTCTACAACTTCTTTGAATTTGGACAAGTGTTAAAAACAGGAAAGGGTTAGGCTGCTAAAGACAGTACCCTGGTGATAAGATGTTGTTACCTATTTCAAGACACAATCATGTGGTAACAGAACACTAATTGTTCCCTAATATTTTTGTCTCAAGATAATGACATTACAAATATCAGCAGATAAAATAATGAGTACCCACAATCTAGTCAAAGTTTGCAAAGAAAAAAATCAAGGGAATATAGTTTTCAGGGAGCATTCAGGAAGAAAAGGTTTTCTTTTTGGTCTCAGTGACTGCTGTTTACATCTTGTTATCACATTCAGATCCAACAAACGTCTCATAAAGATAGTTACTAATGAGTACTAACAAGTTTTTTAGCTCAATTTGTGTTCAGTTGTCTGTTTGTCTGTCTGCTGTAGTCCGTTCACATTTACAAAAAAAATCTTCTCCTAAACTACCCATGATATTCTTTTTTATGAAACTTCACAAAAATGATCCATGGGTGATGCTCCTTCAAAATCCATGAAGAACTCTAGTTGCCATGGCAATGGAGTGAAAAAAAATCTCACCCAAACCAAATGTGACATGTCACATATGGCATCACCAAATGGCCTTCTATCAAAATACATCAAATGGTTGCTTTAACTCGAAAATTAGCCCTAAATTGTGGGATCCCAGATTTTACTTAGAAATAAATAGGAAAATCTTAAAATATCTACTTGTCGAAAACTGAAAGGATGTTTAGCATGGTTCATCGACTAATGGCCCTTCAAATTACTTTTCTTGCATGGAAATTAGCCCTATATTGTGGGAACCAGGACTTGTCAATTGTGGGAACCAAGACTTAACATAGAAATGAATAAGGATATCTTAGTAAATCTTCTTCTCCTAAATGGTAAAGCCGAGAGGTATTATATTTAGCATGTGAAATTGCCAAATTGCCCTCTACCAAATTACATCTAATTGAAAATTAGCCTCATATTGTTGGATCCTGGATTTTACATAGTAAACCTATAAAAATCCTCTCCTCTTGAACTTGGTCCAAAATTTAAGTGTGTGGAATTTGTGATTGTCTAATACCCTTCTAACAAGATATATGATAGAAAATGAAGAAAAACTTTTCTACCTAACTATAAAGTTTGGAGCTATTGTATTTAAGTGAGTGATATAGGACCATCATGGTCCTCTTGTTTCACTGTAACTCTAGGATCTAAAAACACTAAAAGTATTTAAATGTTTTTTCCTACTGTCCCCAATATTTCAAAACTTGATCTAGTTTAGCTATTAATTGGTAAATTATCCCTAAAAATGAAATCCCCTTCTGAAAACTGTTTAATAATTAACTTGACAATTTTGTTTGAAAAATGAACTTTAGAACTTAACATTTTCCTTTTATTTCAATGCTTTAGCAGTACTGCTAGAATATGTAATGGGTTAGGTAATTGGTACCCTTCTTTGTTTCTTGCACTTATATCACTTATATAGGAGGGTTTCAAGTGTTTGCTGGTGTCCTGCATGGCTCAGTTGTTCATGCAACGGACTTGTAATGTGAGAAAAGTAAAGGGTGCTGGTTCTTATCCTGCCATGCCTCTGGTCACACAGGTATGTCTTTGGGCAAAACATGTTACAATTTTATTACATGAGTATGTGAGCTTTCCTGTGATATAACTGAAGGATTGTTTAAAGCTGCATAAAACCCCATTCAAACAAATCAGGTGTTAACTACTGATTTCATAATCCCAAATTCAGCTCCATATGACAATCGGGATAACAGAACATTACCAAGCACATTGCTCCCAAATTCCTTTCTGACCCACATGAGCAAAGTGAATTTGGACCAGTCTGTACTACAATCTGGATAACAATATACGCCAGTATGTTCCTCCTAAAATCTGCTTTTGATCCTCATGAGTAAAGTGGGGTACCCTTTTAAGCCATCAATCCCACTTTTCAGAGAAAAGGTCTTTTCAAAACATTGCGGTAAGTGGAGAATTACTTATTACAAGCAATTTCTTCATTATCCAAAGTGTTTTCTTCCCCTGAAGACACAAAGATTTTAAGAGTTCATTGACTTAAATTTGTTTTCTGCAAAATCTTTGAATTTGAACCAGTCTAAAATTTGTCGTCTGGTAATGGGTTGATTAACGCTTGAAAATGTTTTGTCATCTGGTATGCAGCACTGACTGAGAAGTACATTATGATCGTGACATGGTCATCTGACAAGGTCAATGTTGAATAGCATTGTCAGATTCTAGAAATTCATTTGCTCTTTGGACATTATTTTGTTGGAAACATTGTAAGTTCAGTGTACTTGTTTAAAGTTTTCAGTATAGTCAGTTTTGAAGTATGATCTCATTTTTATGGTTACATCTTGCATTAAAGAATTATATAGCGATTCTTCCCCATTGAAATATATTTACTTCTAAAGCAATCAAAACATTCAACTATTTTGAGAGGGTTTCAAAAAATAATATCTAGAGGTCTGATTAGCTCTAATTACAATGTTTTTGGACCCACTTTTAGGATATTGTATGCACTGCAGGAATAAACAACAACTCTATTGTATTAATTCATTTATATAATGGCTTGCCTATCTAGCATATTAGTTATTAGGTCTTGTTCAGCAAAATTTAAATTAGTTACAAATGGATAAGTACAAAAAATAAGCTTGCAGTCCCAATAGCTTACAATTTAATAAACTCAATGACCTAAATGGAAGCAAAATATATTAGTTCAGATTTACTATAGTGTAATGGTTAGTACTCTCATGAGTTTAAAACTGTTTTTCAAGATGGGGAAGGGTTTTTCACTCAGAATTGCTCAAAATTTATATCTATTAGTTTGTTTCAGGTACCATGTATCACTCAACCATTACAAAAAGATGACTAGATTGAAATGTATTTCATGAACCATAGAATAATGATTTTGTTGAAAAGAAGATTACCTAAATCAGAAATGTTGTAGCAAAAGATTTTTACTATACATTTTATCCTTATTTTGCCACATTGTCTTTGTACATATATTTTAGTGTAATTGGATGAAGTAACTGTAAGGTAGGATTTAATGAATTTAGTATTTATTAATAATTCCTTTCATTTCATGAATTTCTTAAATAGTACTGTCACATTAGACCAATTGCACAAATGAGCAGTTTAAATCAAATGAAATGCCAGACAAAAACTATCTACCATGAAAAGTTTTTACAATTTTTAGTACAAGCAATTACTCTCTTTTTTTTCAAGATATTTTCATAACTTCCAATCATCAGGGTCATTAAGTCAGGATTACTTGGTAAGGAAGGAAACCTAGTTGGCCTTTTAACACTTATTTTTTTGTCACAAGAATTGCATATGTAATCTGCTGTGAAGATACCAAAAATAGTCTTTCTAGAAATGGTGAATATGTATGATAAAATGCTGCACAAACATACTGTATGACTTGTGATAATTTGTCTGTCATTATATGGAATGAACTTGTACAAAATGTTCAGAAATAAAGTATTTCTCGGTTAATTCAGTTTGTTATTCCTGCTCTCTCCCTACATGAACTATTTTTATTGTCATTCAATGGATCGTAAGTAAAAGAATCAATCAACCAATCAAATCATTCATTTAGACAAGAATTGAACTTTGAACTCTGACATTGGCCGTCATTTATGCGAAACACTTTTGTTAGTTTGGCGGCTTAAAATGTCATAACTACAGCTTATTCACCATTTTATTTCTAGCTCGCCTGACGACAAAGTGTGCGGGGAGCTATTCTGATCAGTCATTGATCATTGTCTGTCTGCCAGTCTGTCCACAATTTCTTCAAAAATTTTCTCCAAAACCAGTCAATCCAGCTAAAACCTTGCAGGGATGTTCCTTGGGTAAAGCTCTACAAAATTTGTTAAAAGAATTTCATTTTGTAAAAAAACCCTGGGGGCATTTGAAAATTGGAAGTTTTAGCAAATCTTTGGGAAAGTTTTTTTTTCAGAAGCTACAAGGCAAAGGGCGTATATATTTCATACATAGCATAATCATTTGGTTCTCTTCCATGTTTTCAAAAATTATACCCTTGGGATCGAAACTGACCCCACCCTGAGGTTCGAAGTTGGGAAAAAAAGCTCAAATAGGGCAAGTTCAAAAGTTTTTTTCCTTAATTATATAGCCTAGGGCATTCATATTTGAAAGGTAAAAACTCTCCCTAGCCTAGCCAAAGGCCACTAGAGCTATTGTGATGGCTTTTTCCGGTCCAACGTCCGTGCCTCCGTCCATCTGTCCGTCCGTCGTCCATTAAACTTTTCCTTGTTAACACTCTAGAGTTCACAGTTTTCATCAGATTTCCCTCAAACTTCCTTTCTGGGTCAGATCCGTCAAGAAACATGGGATAAGGGGCCTTATTAAAATCTATTTGAAAAATCCTTGTTAACACTCTAGAGTCCACAGTTTTCTTCAGATTCTCTTCAAACTTTCTCAGAATGATTTTTCCATCATAAGGATCGTTCCTTTCGTAATTTGGTCAGAAACACAAGAAAAGGGGCCTGATGAAAATTTCATTAAAAAATCCTCGTGAACAGTCTAGAGTCCACAGTTTTCATCAGATTCAATTCAAACTTTCACAGAATGCTTGTATCAATATAAAGATCATTCCTTTCAAAATTGGGTATGATCCGTCAAGAAACATGGGAAAAGGGGCCTTATGAAAATTTAATTAAAAATTCCATTCAAAATTCTCGTGAACATTCTAGAGTCCACAGTTTTCATAGGTTTCTCTTCAAACTTTCTCAGAATGATTGTACCATCATATGGATCGTTCCTTTCGAAATTGGGTATGATCCGTCAAGAAACATTGGAAAAGGGGCCTTATGAAAATTTAATTAAAAAATCCACATTAACACTCTGGAGTCTACAGTTTTCATCAGATTCTTTTCAAACTTACACAAAATGATTGTACCATCATAAGGATTGTTCCTTTTGGAATAGGGTATGATCGTCAAGAAACACAGGAAAAGGGGCCTTTTTAAAATTTAATCGAAAATCTATAAAGAAATCCTCGTTAACACTCTAGAATCCACAGTTTTCATCAGATTCCCCTCAAACTTTAACAGAATGATTGTACCATCATAAGGATCGTTCCTTTCGAAATTGGGTATGATCTGTCAAGAAATATGGTAAAAGGGGCCTTATGAAAATTTAATTAAAAATTCCATTAAAAATCCTTGTACACTCTAGAGTCCACGGTTTTCATCAGGTTCTCTTCAAACTCAGGATGATTGTACCATCATAAAGATTGTCCCTTTCAAAATTGGGTATGATCATCCAAGGACCATGGGAAAAGGGGGCCTTATGAAAATTTGATTAAAACAATCCTCGTAAACACAATAGAGTCCACAGTTTTCAACAAATTCTCTTCAAACATTCACAGAATGGTTATTACATTAAATGGATTGTTCCTTTCAGAAGTGGGTTTGATCCATCAAGGAAAAGGGGCCCTATGAAAATTTTAAGAAAAATCTTAGTTAACAAATCATGGCCCTAGATTTCACCTGATCAACTTCAAACTTTCACAGAATGATTGTACCATCATAAGGATTGTTCCTTTCAAATTGGGTATGGTCCATCGAGAAACAGGAAAAAGGGCCTTAGAAAAATTCAATTCAAAAAATCTTAATTTATGCTTTTAAGTCCACAGATTTCATGGGGTTGTCTTTATACTCAAACAGAATAAATATACTTTTGTAAGTAAAGTTCCCTTTGGAATTGGTTCAGATCCATCAAGTAACATGGGAAAAGGGGCTATATGAGAATTCAATTAAAAATCCCTATTAACACAATGAAGCCCAAAGCTTTGATAAGATTTTGTTGAAACTTTCACAGAATGATTGGAAGGTCATAACTATCATTCTGCAAGGGCTTTCAAATTTCATAAATAGCATAACCAGATTGTTCTCTGCCAAATTTGCTAAAATTATACACCTGGGGTCAAAAACAGCCCAATCCTAGAAGTTCAAAGGTTAGTTGACGCTAAATAAGAGTAGGTTCTAAACTATAAGGCATAGGGAATTCATATTTGCTTTGTAGCAATATTAGACGGTTTGTACTATTTACTTAAAATATATGCTCCTATGGTCAAAAACAGTCCTGTTCCAGGCGTCCGAAATAGGGGAAAACACTCAATTTGAGCAAGTTTGAATTTTCTTCTTCACTATAAGGTCAAGGTCATTCACACTAAGAATGTAGCATAACCTGATAGTTCCGTACAAATTTTGATGAGATTAGGCCTTTTGGGTCAAAAACACTCAATAAGGGCAAGTTAAAAATTATTTCCCCCCGTACTATGAGGCCTAGGATATTCATATTTGTTATGTAGCATTACCAGATAGTTTTGTACTTAATTTCTAATAATCTTGAAAATGGGTTCAATAACGAATCTACTAATGGGTCCAAAGCCATGAAAAACGCTCAATCAGAGCAACTTAGAAAATATTCCTCCACACACTCCCCAAAAGTCTAGTGCACTCATACTTATTTAGCATATCCATATGCAGAAACATAGTAAGAAATCTTTTAACCCATTCCTACGCAGTGACGCTTTTGGACGCCCATAAGGAAAAAAAAAGCTTTTTGACAATTTTCATAAACATTGAATTATCGCCTGCAACTTCTTTCAATTTTGGCCAATCTAAAATTTAGCTGATACCATTATTTACCTCTTGTCGACAGTTTAAGTGAATTTATAACTGAGAAAACATTGAAGAAAGAGAAGAAATTGCTTGTAACAAGCAATTTCTTCTTCTTCCACAATATTTTTTATCCTGCTGAATGGTTATTTTTCAAATTAAATCCACATTAAATTCTTGCCTGCAAAACCTTTGAATTTGGACAGGTCTAAAATTTTACAAAACTGGAAAGGGCTAAAAGTCTCCACCAAAACCAAATGGGCCAAATTCTAGAGTTTTTTTTTTTTTTTTTAATTTAAAAGTAAATTGTGATTAAAAAATGAATATTAATAATTGAAAACCAACATTAATACGGGTTGTCACGGCAATATTAAGAGTGGTGTTTTTTTTGTTGTTGTTGTTGTTGTTGTTTTTGTTGTTGTTTTTAAGCAGCATCAGGTTCATGGTTTGATCCATGAACCGCAGTGGTACATAAAAGAATATTATACCATTGCATGGTTACCCGTTACGTCATTTCAAAGATTAACCTTTGAAAAATATTGACCTACGTGTTCAAAGTAATGAAAGACATATCAACTTTATCAACACTTTGAAAACCATTATTAGTACAAGCTTTTGTCGGAACATAACAATTCGTCGCGAATATTGTCTGATTTCAGAGCGGAAAAAAAGCATAATCTAGTTGAGCCCAGTTCAGTGAATGTGGAGATTGGGAATCTGGAAGCCGACCTATCATACCAAGATCCTAAATATCTTAACCCATTCCTGTGTGGGTTTTTTTTTTTTTGTTGTTGTTGTTGTTTGTTTGTTTGTTTTGTAGTTGATTTGTTTGTTTGTTATGGGGTTTTTTTTCAACATTTTAGGTTTGTCCAATTTGAAAGAAATTGCAGACGACAACTAAAGATGAGTGTAGTTTGAAAAGTGACCAACCTACCGGTTGGAAAATATTGTGGAAAAAGAAGGAATTGCTTGTTACAAGCAATTTCTTCTTTTTCCACAATGTTTTCTCGAGAATAAAATCCCAGGAACTTGAAAACCAGGATTTGAACAGGAAAGGGTTAGACCAATTTCGATCGCATGCGCCTCTGTTTATTGCGCTGAACGTTCCGCCGACGTTGCCGCTTTGACGCGACTTAAATTTCAGTTTACCATTGACGCGACTTAAATTTCAGTTTACCATTGACGCGACTTAAATTTCAGATTACCATTGAAACAGCAATAACGACAAGCATAGAGCCATTCTGTATAAATGTACATACGAGCTCGCCAAAAACTAACTGCAGACGACGGTGAAGGATTTACATCAAAAGCAATTTGGACAGAAGTGTGTTCAAACAACCAGCATACAAGCTTTGTTTAGTGGATGCAGTTTAACCCATTCCCACACCATCCCTTCTTTTTACATGTCTAAAGAAAATAGCTTTGGGAAAAAGTGTGGAAAATGAAGAAATTGCTTGTATCAAGCAATTTCTTCATTTTTGACAATGTTTTCTTTCCAAAAAGACGAAAAAGTTTAAAATTCCATCAACTTGTAATTGTCATTTGCAGCTTCTTTCAGTTCGGGCCAGTGTAAAAAATATTGTGCGGGAATGGGTTAACATGATCCTGACCCCTGTTATGTAAATAAATCGGAATTCGATCACCCCCCCCCCCCGCCCCCCTCGGCATAGCACGTACTGCCTTCTGAAATTGCTCGATATATCGGGTATTTAACATTATAGTCATCTGTGCTATTTCACGTCGCGATTATTTCTCAACTGACTAGTAGGTTACCATTAACCCTTTCCTATTTTAAACAGTTTTAGACCTAGCCAAATCTAAAGGTTTTGTTGATGGAAATTTAAACGGGATTTAATTTGAAAAATAACTACTCATTATGCGTAGAAAATATTGTGGAAAAAGAAGAAATTGCTTGTTACAAGGAATTTCCTCTTTTTCTACATTTTTTCACATATAAAATCACAAGGTTGTAAAAACCTGCAATTGAATAAGAAAGGGTTAATGTGTTGTTGAATGGAGTAGTGTGAGATCGAGACGTGCACATACCGTCTTTTCGCTATCAAAATTATTTTGTTGGGTTTTTAGCTCTACTTGCCGAAGGCCAGTAGAGCTATAGCGATGGCTTTTTTCCGTTCGGCGTCCGTCCGTACGTCCGTGCGTCCGTCGTCCATCCGTTAAACTTTTCCTTGTTTACGCGATAGAGTCCACAGTTTTCATCGGATTCCCTTCAAACTTTCACAGAATGATTGTACCATCTTAAGAATCGTTCCTTTCGAAATTGGGTCAGATACGTCAAGAAACATGGGAAAAGGGGCCTTATCAAAACTTAATTAAAAATTTCTAGTTAACGCGATAGAGTCCAGACTTAACATCAGATTCTCTTCAAACTTTCGCGGAATGATTGTACCATCATAAGGATCGTTCCTTTCGAAAATGGGTATGATTCGTCAAAAAACATGGGAAAAGGGGCCTTATGAAGATTTAATTCAAAATTCAATTAAAAATCCTCGTTTACGAGATAGAGTCCACAGTTCTCATCGGCTTCTCTTCAAACTTTCTCAGAATGATTGTACAATCATAAGTATTGTTCCTTTCGAAAATGGGTATGATCCGTCAAGAAACACGGGAAAAGGGGCCTTATGAAAATTTAATTCAAAAATCCTCGTTAACACTCTAGAGTCCAGACTTTACATCAGATTCAATCCAAAGTTTCGCAGAATGATTGTACCAACCTAAGGATCGTTCCTTTCGAAAATGGGTATGATCCGTCAAGAAACATGGGAAAAGGGGCCTTATGAAAATTTAATTAAAAATTCCATTAAAAATCCTCGTTTTCGCGATAGAGTCCACATTTCTCATCGGATTCTCTTCAAGCTTTCTCAGAATGATTGTACAAACATAAGTATTGTTCCTTTCGAAAATGGGTCAGATACGTCAAGAAACACGGGAAAAGGGGCCTTATGAAAATTTAATTCAAAAATCCTCGTTAACACTCTAGAGTCCAGACTTTACATCAGATTCAATCCAAACTTTCACAGAATGATTGTACCAACATAAGGATCGTTCCTTTCGAAAATGGGTATGATCCGTCAAGAAACATGGGAAAAGGGGCCTTATGAAAATTTAATTAAAAATTCCATTAAAAATCCTCGTTTACGCATAGGAAAAGGGGCTGTATAAAAAATTATTACCAAATCCTCATAAACACAACAATGTCCTCAGTCTTTATCAGAATCTCTTCAAACTTAAATAGAATGATTGTACCATCATTTGGATTGTTCCTTTGTAAATTAGGTCTGATTGGTTAAGTGACACAAGAAAAGGGACCTTATAAAATTTTTTATTACAAAACATCATTATTACAATAAAGTCCTCAGTCTTTATCATTTTCTTCAAACTATCATTAGGATTGTTCCTTTGTACATTGGGTCTGATTTGTTAAGTTTCACCTAAAAAGGGACCTTATGAAAATTTTGTTACAAAAATTCTTGACACAATTAAGTCCACTGTTTTCATTGACTCTCTTTAACTTTTAAAGAATGATTCTACCTTCATTAGAATTGTTCTTTTTGAAATTTGGTTTGTTCTGTAAAGTATCATGAGAAAAGGGGCCCTATGAAGATTTCACTATAAACTCATCAACACAATTAATTCCACAGACTACACAGATTGATTGTACCATCATTCCAATTGTTGATTTTGACAGTGGTTCTGATTAAGGCAAGTGTCACATAAAAAGGGGCCTTATGAAAAACATTTTTAAATATTCTGGTTAACACAATGATGTCCCTTAAATTCACCGGATTCACTTCAAAATTTCACAGATTGATTGTACAATCACTTAAATGGTTCTTTTCAGAACTGGGTACAATCCATTAAGTATCATGTAAATAGGGGCCATATGATTTTTTTAAAATATTCTAGTAAACATAATGAATTCCCAATATTTCATCGGATTCACTTTTCACTTTCACAGAATGATAAAACCAACAGTAAAATATCACGGGAAAAGGGGCCTTATGAGAACTTGAATTTAATATCTTTGTTAACACAATAAAGTCAACAGTTTTTTCGAATTCTCTTCAAAGATGCATGGAATCATTGTGGCATTTGAAACTCAGAAAAAGGGGGCTTACAGATTATCATTCAAAACATTCTTGTGTATGTGATCACAATAATTATCAAATTGTCTTTTAAATTTCACAGGATAATTGAAGGGTTGTAAGGAAAGTTCCTTTTGGAATGAAATTGATCCATCAGAAAACACAGGAAAAGGGGCCTTGTTGATTTTCTTTCAAAACAATCCTGTTCATGTGATAAAGTTCACAATTATTGTCAGATTCTGATAAAATATTCACAGAATGACTGTAGGGTCATAAGGTAACTTTCTTTTGGAAATGGAGTGGATCCGCCATGAAACATGGGAAAAGGGGCCTTGAGGAATGTTGCCTAAAATGATAAAGGGGATAAAACCCTTTTTTTTCTTTATGCATTCTTCTTTGAGCAATTAACTTCCTTAAATATCAGATTTCTTTAACGGAAAACTTGATAATCAGTAGGGCGTCTCAGGCCCTCGTGGGCCTCTTTTTTTTTTTTTTTTTTTTTTTTTTTTTGTTTGTTTGTTTGTTTTTAGCTTTTTTAGTTTTGGTGTTGTTTTTAATCTACTTTGTATTTATTTTTCTGTCTAGTTCGATATTTTAATTTTTAAATCTAGCTCGATATTTATTCATTTATTTCAGTATTATTACTTATTTATTTATTTTGTTTAGATATCCCCTTAACTAGCATTTGGCCTATTCACACTTGATAAAATAAAAACAGTTTTGATCGGTTTAGAAAAAATGCGTCCCATGTGTCTTGATAGTGGTTGGTTGTAACTCGGACCTTCGATCTAGAAGGATGTACTTTACCTATTCTACTATTAGAACTATTACACAACTTTGGCACAACTGAAGTGTTTTGTTAATATCATGAGTTCCAAAACTTGGGCGAATTTAAACCATTGTGATAACGACATTTGTCGACTTCTAGTCGGAATCGTATTCGCGAGCGTAATAATCTTTCCTGCATAAAGGTCGGGAAGACCAGGTCAATAAATTCAGTCTATACCCAGCAAAAGGTTTATTTTTGTCGTTATTTCATAGAAACGTGCAGGTCTAACTGTTGTTCTAAGCGCGATTGCATACAAAAACAACCCCCTTCATCAATATTATACCATTATTCAAATAAGCACGTGACAAGTAAATGCCTTTTGACAGAAGAATTAGGCACAGATTGGTTTACCCATTATCACACAGTCCCTTATTTTACGCTCTGAAAACATGACGGTACCACGCAAACATTTTTTGTACATACTAAAAGTAAATTAGCCTTTTCTGAAAACATTTTCCATCCCAAGAGGCACTTATACATATCATCATTATCAGTATTATTTTATCATGATTTTTATACAGTTGGTTGGCGGTTTTGTGATCAAGCAGAGAATAAAGTCAGTCACGTGTCATCTTGTAATGCTTACTTTTGGTTCCTTACCTTGAAACTTTGTCAAATTATCCAGGTCTATCATATCGGACAAGTGCGAAAGTCGGGAGTCATTTAGACATAAAAGCGTTCGCCGTGAGAAATCACGAAACTTAGAGGGGGAATTTTGTGAGTTCTCTAGAGTCTTCATGCTTTCTTTTAAATTCCGAGGAATGCTGGTGTCTATGATAAAATATTGGAAAACTTGGGCCTTCTTTGCGCCCTAGACATCAGTTGTGATGTTTTTCTGTAAAACCGGCCCCCGGCCAAATCGGTGCCATTATCGATTTTCTTTAGGTCAAACTGGTCCTCAAAACCGGCCCCAAAAATAAATGAAAATTGATGATTTGGAATTGTTGGAACATGACGACCGATAAAAATGCTTTGTGGATACGTACACACGCACACCCCAAAAATTTTGCCCAAAAAGTGAAAAAAATCAAAATGAAAAAAAAATGTATTTCTTTAGGTAATCATTTTCGTTGAACCATTATGAACCAATTAACAGACACATTTTTAGACTGGTCCAAATGTAACGAAGTTGCAGATGATATTTCAAATTGAGCTAAAATTGAAATTAAGTCGCAAATATGGTACAAAATATTGTGAGAAAAGGAGAATTTATAAAAAAAATTAAGACAGATCCGAATGAAAAGAAGTTACAGATGACATTTCAAATTGTTCTAAAACTGAAATTTCCCACAGTGTTCAGTGGTAGTGTTTCTTAGTGGTATCATTTTCGTTTAAAAATTAATAATTTGATTTTTAGTTACGTCAACTAAAAACGTGCGTTCTGATTGGTCAAAAAAAAAAATATTCATAACTCCACGAACAAAATTTTGAGCACGCAACAATTTTGTATGCTTCCGCACAAAATAGTCCCATACAAAAAGGTATCAAGATTTGTAAAACATTTGCTTTTTTCGCTCGATGCTATTAAATTATAAGAAATGAAGAGAATTTTTTTTTCATGGAGGTATGAACCGAAAAACCTAATCACACTGTATGAATCCTCTTCGCTTATTCATACGGTGTGATTAGTTTCTTCGGTTCATACCTCCATGAAAACAAAAAATATTCTCTTCATCTCTTAATTACATCGTGGGAAATGGAGAAATTGCTTGTTACAAACGAATTTTTCATAATGTTTTCAATTACTTGTTTTGGAATGTGTCATTGAAAGTTTCATTCATACAATTATTTACATATCAACAAATAAATCACTTATGAACATTTCATTTTATCAAAAGTCAATGTTTGTCTTTCAGTTTGTAGTGTCTTTGTTGTCGGTTGCTGTCCTAGGTATCCTGGGTATGAAGATCGTTGATAGTATCTTCAGCATTCCGCAAGTTGTCAATGTCTTTTTTCTGCATCTAAAAGTAAAAAAGAAAAAACTACAATTATTGGAAAAAACTTAAATTGCTTGATAAAGTGCGTTGGCTTGGGTTGGCGGATGAGTGTTTTAGAATTTATGGAACTTGTTATTTACCTGTCCCGAGCCTGAAATATCTTCCACTACATGTTGCGATATGTCTCTCTTTAAATGCGCTGATTAATTAGTTCGGTGACTATCTGTACATTGTCTTCAACTGAGTCTGGTTCTCTATGTTGTAGCGGACGAGGTCGTAGAAGGCTGGCGCTTTTCCTGCTTTAGTATAAAGTCGTCTGTGCCAACCTATAAAATAAAAAAGAAAGGTCATTATCATATCAAACCATCAAGAACCTGATAATACCTTGCTCAGAAGTATAAAGAAAAATATATACTGACCTTCAACGCGGATCACCCTCGTCGTCACTGGCAACGTGGTCAAAGAAATCCAGAGGTGCGTTCTTTTCATCGAGATAATAAATCCCGCTAAATAAGATTTTTGAGACATTTTAAAGAACGATTTTTGTTATTTTTAGTGAAAATATTCCACGTCGTCAAAGCTACTTGTTTTAAGCAAATACTGAGTACGCTTAAATTCCTCATTAAGAATTCTTCAGACTCTTATTTAGCCGCTTAAAAATCTTAATCTAAAGAACGATTTATCTTAAAAATCTAAATAAGAATCTTAAGAATCTTGACGAAAAGAACGCACCTCGGCTATGCGTTCTTTTCGCCGAGATGAGAAATCCCGCTAAATAAGAATTTTAAGACGTCATAAAGAACGATTTTGTTATTTTGGGTGACAATATTCGACGTCGTCATGGCTACTCGTTTAAGCCAATGCTGAGTACGCTTAAATTCCTCATTAAGAATTCTTAAGATTCTTATTTAGCGGCTTAAAAATCTTAATCTAAAGAACGCTTCATCTTAAAAATCTAAATAAGAATCTCAAGAATCTCGACGAAAAGAACGCACCTCGGGTATGTCGCAAGCAGTCGAATAGAGGTCGAAGTCTGTCGGTTGCCCTAAATGATTCCATGGTATCAAATGTCTCGGTAATGTGTTCCGCAGGCAAGAATGACAAACACAATATCATCCACATAAGTGAACCGATTACGTTATCTACAACATCTCAGACCAGCCGAGCCAAAAGATGTCAACTTTGAGGTAAACATTTTGAAGTATTACAAATCTGAAATATGGCAACAGAGCGTACAAAAAATTCAGACAGGTAGAAATCCAGGTATGTCGCAAGAAGTCGAATAGAGGTCGAAGTTTGTCGGTTGCCCTAAATGATTCCATGGTATCAAATGTCTAAGTAATGTGTTCCGCAGGTAAGAACGATAAACAGAATATCATCCACATAAGTGAACAGGTTCCCTTATGCTTTGAATCCAGACTCTGCAAACGGAAATTTGGAAAGCATATCATTTTATGCTGCTCTATGGCATCGTTTTTCGGATAGCCTTCCAGGGTACAGTCTCTTCGAGGCATTGAGTAAGGCAATATGGTTGTCTGTCGAAAACTCAAGGCGTCGACAGGTCTCCAGGTGTACATCCTTCCGTGGGAACTCCGTGGGGATAGCCTAGCAAGATCTTGTATCTATAACACGATGCTAAAATTCGTCAAATGAAAAAGGATCGCAGACGACGAGTCAATTCTATAGAAATGATAGAAGTTAACTGATCAAGCTTGAAAGACCGTTCCAATATTTCATCCGTTGTCGAGTAAAATATTAATTAAGCCTAAACTACGACATTTTAACGAACATTTTACCGACATTCAGCTGACTGAATTTTTGTACGGTGTATTGCCATATTTCAGATTTGTAATGCTTCAAAATGTTTACCTCAAAGTATATGTCTTTTGCCTCGGCTGGTCTGAGATGTTGTCGAAACCTGTTAACGCATCTTGCCAGGTAGTCCTGTCGTATGTCCCAGATGTTAGTTTAGGTCTTCCACGGCGTCATGCACGATAGTTGTAGATAACGTAAACGGTTCGTTAATGGCTCTGGTGCGTGCCTATAAAGAAAAATTATCATTAATTTTCCCTTTCTGTAATATCCTATGCGAGTGCCTTATGTGTCCATAGCTACGTAATTAGAACACGTATCTGCTGTAGATACAATGTTTTGGTTTGTTCTAACATGTAGCATCAATGAAGACACGTGTATTTCGTCCCCTTAGCCACAGAACTTCTTCTTTACAATATCGCACACTTTTCCATGTAGGATCGATTCGCTGTAGTCACTATGTTTCAGTTATTGGAATAGTGTTTATATGGCTTACCTTTTCGAAAGCCTTTGAACGTCCTTCTCGTGAGGGATTCCGAGGGTGATTGTTTTCAGCGGAGCCTGGCTTAAAGGTACTGCTCTTCTGTGATACTCTGGCTGGACACTCCTGCCAGAACCGTGAAGCCAAACTGTGGTCAGGTTGAGGATCTCCTGTGAAAAAAGAACGTGTAACCTTAAAAATACATTTTTATTCATTTGCCTTCAAATTTGACCAGTATGTTTATCTTAGACGGGTCACTTATGAATCGTCTAGGTTCAAAAACATGTTCGCAAGCGTAAGCATAACATGCTTCTTTAGAGACTACCGGTGAACGCCCCGTTTTTGTGTTTCTGGTAGTACTCTCAGGGCTTTGATCCAAAAAAAATTTAGACGACCACAAAATATTTACACCGACCCTCGATAATATTTTCGTGAGCAGTTTTCACACATTTTCGAGTAAAATATTCTCCACATATTCAGGTTATTCACGTGTGTCAGGATATAAGATCACGACCTTTGAAAAGAAAACAATGTCAAACCCCACGCCTCCAGGTTCTAAAGGCGGTCAAGCGGAAAAGAACAGAAGATTACGTCGGCCTCATGCAGCGACAGAAGAACGACTTCGTAACGGAGAAATTGGTAAAATATTATTATAAAGATGCTTTCACGCATCAAAACATATTTTTTCGCCTTCGAAAGAATGCACTAACGATCATAATTTAACTGTTGGAAAGTACTCTGATTTCGGTTTTAACCTTTTTTATGGGGGGGGGGGGCTCTACTCTCCCCCTTTATCAACATCATACTTTTCAGGACTATCCCCATCTTCCAAAATCAACAATTGCATTGCCTGTGCTGTTGATTTTAGTCTGAAATCAGTAATCACTTCTTGTATTATCTCTGTTAAATTAATCACAACATTTTGAGACATGACATTGATTTCCACTTGCATTATATAGTATTTTACCTCTGTCATTTCCTCAACCATGTGTAGGCCCTATATTTATGTTGTTTAAATTATAGCTACTTCTGTTTTCCAAAAAAGCCTCATATGCTCACATTTAAAAGAGGACTTTGATGTAAAATACATTTTTAAAATAAAATGAATTGAGACCGAGACCTGAGACAGAGTTTCTAGGTGTTTGCCATGTGATTGACATTTGAAAGTTTAATAAACTTACCAGATATGTTTTAACCCTGTCATTTTCAATTCCTAGTTTTTATGTCCCTTCGACTGTAGAATTGAGAAAACTTTGTCACAAGAAAAAAAAAAAAGAGAGAATTTGCTGTTAACAAGCAATTTCTCCTCTGCAATATTTTCTACCCAAATAAATAGTTATTTTTCAAATTAATTTCACTTTAAATTTTCATCTGCAAATCTTTGAATTTGCACAGGTGAAAATTTTGAAAAACAGGAAAGGGTTAATTAACCCGTAGGAAGTATAATGATAATAATAATAAAGACTTTATTTAACGAGACAGCACAGTTGGGATTACCCAGTCATGTAATAAAAGTCAATAATTCATATTCAGGGTATCAAGTCAAACATCCTGTGTACTAGGATTATCTATGACAACAAGACTGATGAAAAGCATTTGATGAGCAGTAGTAAGCAGTCAGAGAGTGACCAATACTTTTTAATTATGGCTTATTCTTTTGTCAATAAAAGTTGAAATTAACTGGGCAGTCAAATAATCCAAAGTTTGATTCTTAAGAACAGCTGGACATTTTTACATTTCATTGGCCAGGGGTTGAAATAAACTCTTTTTGCTACTTTTGCGACTTACAAAAAATGCAAGTGCCTACATTTCAACTTGCCAAATGCTACTAGCAAATTAAACAGTACACATTCTTGACAATTAGATACAAATAAAATGTTAGTCTTTATTTTGCTAGTGATTAAATTAATATGTCTTTTTCCTAAAGCTATTTTTATGAAACCTTGCACAACCCTTTAACATAGGATCCTGTAAGTAAAGATTCATTACTCTATCATTCATTTCAATGGAATTCTGCCAATATCTTGACTAAGAAATTCTTGGTTGAAATCTTAAGTGCAACTGCCATATCTCTGTTATACCTCTGTTATTACTAATGCTATTGCTCTGAAATTCTGCAGTTTCCTCTGTGACCATCATATCACCCCCTTGGCAAAGATTGTTACTCTGATATTCAGTTTAGTGGAATTTTGCCCCTTTTTTGACTTAGCAAGTCTTGGTTGAAGTTTTATGTGCAACTGCCATACCTCTTATTATGTCTCAGATCCCACTACTGTTATTGCTCTGAAATTTTGCACAGGCCTCTGTGAACGTCATAATCACTACTTAGGTGAGGGTTTGTTACTCTAACTTTCACTTTAGTGAATTTTTGCCACCTTTTTGACCTAGAAACTCTTGGTTGAAGTTTTATATTCAACTGCTATATCTGTTATATCTCTGTCCCTACTATTGGTATTGCTCTGAAACTTTGCACATCCTTGGTTTAGCGTAAAACAGTTGTAACAGCCTATATATTTATAGGCAGTTACAACTGTTTTGCTCAGAGCCAATGACATACTTCCCTGACCATTGTAATCACCCCTAGGCAAAGATTTGATTCTCTGACATTCATTTTAGTAGAACTTTGCCCCCTTTTTGACTAAGATATTTTGTTTTAGTTTTAATTGCAAGGCACATATCTCTGTTTCTACAAATGCTATTGCTCTGAAACTTTGCACATTCCTTCCTGACCATCATATCACACTCTAGGCAAAGAGTCGATGCACTGACGTTCATTTTGGTGGAATTTTGACCCTTTTTTTTTCTTTAGGTATTTGGTTAAAGTTTTTAGTGCAAGTCTCACTTTTCTGTTTCTACTAATGCTACTGTAAATCGGGTTTTATTAGCAAGGTTTTTATTTTTGCCAATATTCGTAACACAGGGAGCTCGCAAATTCAAGAATCAAGCTAAAATTGGACTATTTTGTACACAAAATAACGGAGAGGTCTGAACTAAGCCGTGGACAGACGAAGATCAAATGACAAAATATATAACTATTTTGGCATTATCCCACTTTATTTCATTTATATTGGGATCCTCTCGTCATCGGCTTAAAAACGGGATAAAGGACGAGCAGGCAGTAAAAAATTTATAACCTGCCAAGTTAGTCTGTTAGTCTATTGAACACAGGTAGAGCACTTGAATTCAAACCTCAAGATCACAGGTTCAAGCCCTGGGCTGACCAAACTAGTTGTCTTTCAGATGAGATGTTTATCTGATGCCCTGTGTGACAATGCAATCCATCAAACACACAGGAGTTTCATTACCAACTTTTTACTAATTTTATCTAGACAAGGAAAGAATTAACATGGCAGCCTAGGGTCAACAAAGTGATTTCCTGGTCAATAATTGAAAGCAATTAACGTGGCATGCCTGGTACTTTTAAAATATATTTAAAGTTGATTGTTGGGATTTACATTATGGATAGATGAAAGAAAAACTCTGACTTTCAGGTGAAATTACCTAGAAACCGTGAAATGGGTCTAGACATTGTTTGTGATATATATTAGAAAGGGGCTATTGTTTGCACTAGTAAAATAACGAAAGGGATATTGTCTGCCCAACTAATGTTTGGCAGGGGATTTTTTCCGCCCTGTCAGAATAACAAAGGGGCTAATGTCCGCCCTGGGAAGGGGATAACGTTCACATTGTCAAAAAACACAGAAGGGGATTTTGTCAACAGGGGCTTTTGTCCTAGATTCCCCAACATCATGCAAATATAATCCTGTACAAAATTGCATTAGAATTGAAAGGCTGAATGCACAGAAAGCCCTAATTTTTTGTAATTTATTTTTAAATTTTACTTTACAAACAATTCTGGAATTAAAGGATCATGTAGGAGGTCTAGATAAACATTAGACTGCACGTGGCTTCATGCAGATCTTTGTCTGGATCCTGTGCTAGAACAAAAATATTCCAGGTTCAGCATGACGAAGGTTAAGTAGTAGGTCACACTTTCACTCATAATACTTAGTATAATGAGCTTGATTAACTCATTCACACATAAAAACACATACAAGAAAAAAGAAAACATAGTGGAAAATAAAGAAATTTCTTGTCACAAGCAATTTTTTCATTATCCACAATATTTTTCGAACCAGAAAGCTGAAAAAATCTAACATTTCATAAACTTTACATTGTCGTCTGCAACATCTTTGAATTTGGACCAGTCTAAGTTTTTGTCATGTGGGAATTGGTTAACACAATACCTTTGTCACTGAATCCCGACTCCAATTGACATCCTACTTTAACCCTTTCCTGTTCAATCCCTAGTTTTTATGTTCCTGTGTTTATATAATTGAGAAAAAACATTATGGAGAAAGAAGGAATTGCTTGCAAGCAATTTTTTTCTTCACATTTTTTCTATCCTACTGAATGGTTACTTTTTAGATAAAGTCAATTTTGAATCGTCGTCAGCAAATTCTTTGAATTAGGACAGGTCCAAAAATTTGGCAGTACAATAAATGGTTAAGTTAAGGCATTGAAAACTTTTGGTATAAAGTTTGTCTCAACGGCACCTTTTCTTGGTAAACTATTGGGGCATAGGGTGCTCCACTGCCTCAATGTCTCTATATTATACTAATGGATATCCTTCAATTGGAATTTACTGTACCAGTTTAACGGTGTCTATTTGTATCTTTTAAGGTTGTACTGTTAGTTACAACTATATTAACCCATTCCCACACAGTGACGCTTTTGGACGCCCCTAGAGAAAAACATTAGAGAAAACATTGTGGAAAATGAAGAAATTGTTTGTTACAAGCAATTTCTTCATTTTCCACAATGTTTTCGACTTAGTAAGTGGACAAAAATCTGAAATTCCATATACTTTAAATTGTTGTCTGCAACTCCTTTCAATTTGGACCATTCTAAAATTTTGCCATCTGGGAATGGGTTAAAGGGGAATCTGGTCCATTTTCAGATCCAAATGATAACACACTGATGAAGTCTACTTTATCAGCAGATGCCCCAGAATTCATACCTAAGTCATTACAACAGGATCCTCAAAATGTAAGTTGTTATTTCATTAACTTATAAATAGTCAATGCTAAAGCTTCAGACTGACAGTGCCCCCATGCCTAGGACTCCACACATTTTGACATTCTTCAATTTCTGTGGATTTGGACTAGTCTAAAGTTTTGTAGTCTGGTCATGGGTTTAAATAGTCTCTAGTTTAGACTAAATTGAAGGTGACAAATAATAATATTTGTCTGAATCAAAATGTAGCTTTTATTGTTTACTCACTAAAAGATAATTTAATCTTAAACTGGAACAAACATTTATCTTCTATTTATTGTTTATCCAGCAACCAATTGGCATAATTTCAGTAAGAGATCACATATCAAAAGTGTGGTAATGGGCAAAATCATTCCCCCACAAATAATTTGAACAGATGAAAAACATGGCTTTAATGGGCAGGGCTAATTTCCATATATGGTGAAAGCTCTAAAAATCTTCTCAGAAACCAATGAATGGATTTCAACCAAATTTTACAGGAATGATCCTTGGGTGACCCTTTATCAGATTCCTTCAAAGAATTTTGATCAGATGAAAAACATGGCTGTAATTGGAGGGGCTAATTTTCATATATGGTTAAAGCTTTAAAAATCTTCTCCTCAGAAACCAATTGATGGATTTCAACCAAATTTTACAGGAATGATCCTTGGGTGACCCTTTATCAGATTCCTTCAAAGAATTTTGTTTGGATGAAAAACATGGCTTTAATGGGTGGGGCTAATTTTCAGATATGGTTAAAGCTTTAAAAATCTTCTAAGAAACCAATTGATGGATTTCAACCAAATTTTACAGGAATGCTCATTTGGTAACACATTATCAGATTCCTTCAAAGGATTAAGATTGGATGAAAAATATGGCTTAAATGGATGGGGCTACTTCCATATAAAATCTTCTCAGATACCAATGGATGGATTTCAACAAAATTTCACTGGATTGATCCTTGGGTGACCTTTTATCCAATTCCTTCAAAGAATCTGAGAGGACAGAAATCATTGCTTTAATGGGTGGGGAATGATTTCCATATATGGTGAAAGCTTTGAAAAACTTCTAAAAAAACCATTGGATGGATTTCAATAAGATTTCACCAGAATGATCCTTTGGTGACCCCTTATTAGATTGCTAAAAAGGGATTGATTGGCTGTTAACATTGCTTTATGGATTGGGCATATTTCCATATATGGTAAGCAGTGAAAAGCTACAATCTGCAGGATGGTTTTCAATCAAATTTATCAGGAATGATAAGTTAATTCAGACTGAAGGAGCGAATCATTGAGCACCTCTAGTTAATGCCTGCCAAGAAAAAACTTTTGATAACATTGTGGAAAATGAAAAAATAGCTTGTAATATAACAAATAAAGAGTAAATCACAACTCATGAACAGGTTTACAGATAAAAAAAAATGAAAATACAAAATGTTTATCCCAGAAATAAACGCCATGTTCAAAGTTGGACAAAATCCAATTTTTTTTTACAGTCATTGCCCCTTTTTGACTTAAAGTTTATTAAAAAAAACTTGTCACTTGATCAGTCATAAATGGCCAGTCACATTTTAACCCTTGTCATTCTGAATAAAATCCTTTTCATAATTGCTTAAAAATCAAAGGGCTGAATGCACTGGTAGCACTTGTCCAGTTGTCAATACTTCTTTTGAAAATTAATTTCGTGAACAACTCTGATTTCAAAAGGACAGACAAGAGGTGAAGACAGAGATCAGACTGCACGTATCTTCAGTCTGATCTTTGTCTATACCTTCTGCTAAAAGCGGAATATTCTGGGGTCAGCATGACAAGGGTCAACTTTTAACTACTTCTTGTTTCAAGTTGGCCTCACTTGAAACAGGTGGTATTGGGGGTATTCATCATCCCTTAGGTGACAGCTCTATTTGCAAGAGAAGGATTTTTGCTGTAATAAAGAAATTAATGATCAGTTTAAGTAAATTCAAGCACTTAAGTGCCCTCTCTTATAACAGCTAAATATGGCCAGGGACATAAAAGAGCATATTGTTTGTAGCTGACGTAAATTCTGAAACTGCAATTTACGTAAACAGTAGTAACACAAATGTTTAAACTAAATGTCACAGGTTAATTTGTCACTTCTGATCTAAATGATTTGATTGGTTGATCTATGAAGAAATTGTACTGATTTAAATTGAAATTATTGCCTCTAATATGAGTTGTGTATGGAAACAAACTTTTTATTCAGGACCAGCTTTATCAAGATTTTCAAAGATTGGTCAGTATACGACCATCCCACCTGAGTGGTGTAACTACAGCTGGAACTGGAGCTAAAGACTCTCCGGCTGACATGTTTAAAAACGCTGTGTTTGTGTTGACGTCAAATCCAGGGCCAATGGAAGAATACCTCAAACCTGTTGTTGATAGTTTAAAGCGAGGAGTTACAGATATTGCTGTCATAAATGATATTATAGATACCTTATTTCAACAGGTAAAATGTTTAACCATCTCTCAAAATGTGAAGCTTAAAACTTTCTTGCTAGGTTATCATAAGTTGTTTATTAAGATCTAGAAATTGTGATGTGTCTTAAAAACTTTAAAAACATTTTATAATAGAAAAATAAGTTTAGCTTTCTCAATAGAGATTCAGAGACCTGGATAATCTCTGATCTGTAATAAGGAAACTTTTTCACTTTACTTTCAATTAAGAAAATAAAGTGCTTTTTCTGTAAGAAAAACAAATAATTTAATTGAAAAAAGGGAGAGTTATAAATAGTCAACAACATAGAATGGAAAGTTGTCCAATACATTTTAAGATCAGAGTGATCCATACACTGTATTTAAATGGGATTTAGCCCATTACCAGATGACAATATTTTGGATTTGTACCAAAATTGTACTCAAAGTATTTCATTTTACAGGTATAAAACATTGTGAGAAATGAAGAAATTTGCTTGTTACAAAACCTTTTTCTTGCAGGGCATAAAAAAGAGGGATTATGAGGAAATGTGTCAAGACAAGGTGAAATTGTTTCCTTGCATGTAGTGTTCATATGGTTTACTAAATTTCAGGTTCTTTTTAAACATCAATGAAATTGTCGTTTAACCCTATTCTCCCTATCTTTACAGAGTGTCACAGAAGCCAATTTTCGATTCACTGGGGCCAAAATCTGTAAATATTTGTCAAATGAACTAAAGAGTCACCATGTGTTCAGTAACTTCAGAGGGATGTTCTTAAACAGGTTAGTGAGATCGAGATTACAATTACAATGGACCACAAAATTTTGGACTGGTCAAAAATGAAAGAAGCTATAGACCTCAACTGAATACTAAGGGTTGAAAAGGTAGAAAACATTGTGATAAAAAGCAAAATTGCTTGTTTCAAGCCATGTATTCTTTTTCCACAATGCTTTCTACCATATTCAATTATTGTTTTTCAAATTACATACTCCTTAAATGGTTGCAACTTCTATCATTTTGGACCAGTCCAAAATTTTGTTGTCTGGGAATGGGTTAAAGAAGCAGGACTGTGGAATAATTCAACATTTAACCCATTCCCACACAATGTCAATTTTAAACGCCCCTCAATAATGAAAGCTTTGAAAACATGATGAAAAATGAAGAAATTGCTTGATACAAGCAATTTCTTAATTTTCACCATGTTTTCTTTCCCAAAAGTCAAGGATTCTAAAAATTTAAACTTAAAATTTTTGTCTGCAACTTTTACAATTTAGACTGGTCTAAAATTTTGTTGTGTGGTAATGGGTTAAGTAATGCCATGTCTTTGTCTTGGATCACATTATAATTATGCTATTATAATTGCTAATAGATATACATGTATTGTATTCTGTTGTCACATGAGTTTTGTTCTTCAAATCATTTGATTCGGGAAATATAATTTACATTTTGCTGAATTAATTATTGTGCAGTTATAACTGGTTAGACTGACTGTTTTCAGAGGAAACCAGAGGCTTTGATATAACCTGAATGTTGTCTTTGTTGTTGTTGTTGTCATCTAAGTGCAAAATTTACGATATTTTGTGATATCTCTGAAACGTATAGTCCAACTTTAACATTTCATATACTTGTACATTTTGATGAGAGAAAGTGTGCTGTGCTTGATTCAGGCTCCTTATTCTTAATATCGAGGTAAAGGTGTTTATTCAAACCTTGGTCTCAAATTATTATTACTAAAACAAATTGAAGAGGACATGGTAGCAACAGAAGGGGAGCATGTCCCATGCTGTAGCATGGTAAAGAAATGGGCCACTGAATTTAAAGGCAGTATTGAGAGTTTGAAGATTATTTTCCATCTCACCTCAAAGTACACCAATCGATAAAATCATTGAAATGGAAAATTACACAACAGCATATTGCTACAAACGTAGGTATTTCACAAGAAGGAGTCTGTGCAATTATCCACAAGGATTTGCAAATGACAAAAATTTCTTCCAGACAGTTCCCAAAGCTTTAGAGTCTTGACAAAAACTGAGATTGTTGCAACATGTCTAAGGAAAACTTTGCGATGTTTTAATGAGATTGGGAAAAATTTCTAAAACAGTTTGTAACTATTCACCACATCGAATCTGATACAAAACAACAGTAAAAACAGTTGAAACTCAAGATCACCACCCCGAAAAAGCCAAGTCAACAACATCCTCTGGGAAGGTGATGGCCACAGTTGACTTGGATTCAAAGATGTGCTACAAATGTATTATTGAAAAAGGTCCTACTATGACTGTAAAGTATCATGCTGACCTCATGACTGTCTTGTTTTATTTTCAGATGTAAACAAGAGTTTGACAAGAGAGAGGAACTTTTAAAAACTGATTTAGACAAATTGTGTGGGTTGTCCATGTTTTTCGGAGAATTATTCTTGGTTTTAGAGGTGGGTAAAATTTTCATTTGTAAAAAATTCTATCAACCAATGATGTGCATATTCTATTTTGGTTACAGTCCTTTAATTGTTCTTGGAGTTACCTTTGTTGTAAAAAGGCTATTTTCGAGATACAAAATCGTTTGTCTGTGACATGAAGCCTTCAGGGGTTATTAATTTTATTCGGTGATAGTTTAGTTTTTATTACTTTGTTCCTGAGATGGGTACAGTCAATTTGGGTTATTTTTTAACTGCTATAACAAACAACTTTTTTGAGAAATTATCCAAATACTTTTGGAAACAACCTCATTGTGATTTCAATCCAAGTCAATTAGTTCAGTCATAGAGCACACGCTTATGGGCTGTTACAGATGAATCTTAACCTATCACCTGACAGCAAAATTTTAGACTGGTACAAATTGGACGAAGTTTCAGATGATAATTTAAAGCTTATGATATTTTAGATTCTTCAACTTTCTGGGTAGAAAACTTTATGAAAAATGAAGAAATCAATTTCTTTATTTAACACAGTGTATTCCCAATTGTTTTTCACGAGGGGTGTCAAAAAAGCGTCAATGGATGGGAATGGGTTAAGGATGGATTTCAAAGTAACTTGCACACTTTTCCCTTTGATGAGTACTGGGGACTTATTGCGAGGCAATGCAACAACAGATCAGCATGAGTTCAATGAGACATGGCATGACACTACCAATTTCCTTAATTTTGTAGTTGTTAGGAAACTATGTTTGTGGGGTATATAGGAGTCAGCTTGTCAGTCAGTCCGACCGTCTATCTGTAACTTTTCCATGTCCGCTCAATTTCTCAGCAACTATTGGATGGATTTTTTTCAAACTTCACTGATATAATCAGTATCTAGCAGAGATGTGCATATTTTATTTTGGTTACGGTCTATTGATTTTTGACAGAATTATGGCCCTTTGGTGAAAAATTGTGTCCGGTCAATTTCTCAGCAACCAATGGACAGATTTGATTCAAATTTCATAGAAAGACTCAGTATAAGTCAGACATGTGCATATCCTATTTTGGTTATCGTCCATGTGTTTTTGATGGATTTATGGCCCTTTAATTAAAAAGTCCATTTTGTGTTATGGCCCTTTGGCAGATAGCACTTGTATAATGGACCAGTTCTGTTGGAGGGTATAAGTCCTCTTTGTGACACTTTCCATTTGGACTTGAATTCTATTTATAATGTTTGTCTCATTCTAAATGTTTTCAATTTCCATATCTATTTCATGAGAATAGTTTGTAATTTTTATAAGACAGTGACCTGCTGAATTTATGTAAATTCATGTAAAATAAATTTGATTATTTCCAAACTGCTTTACATAAAATCAGCAAATTATCTAGGAATTACATGAACTTCTTCTATGTATCTGAAAAGTTCTCAAAAGACTGAAAGTGATACAAACAAGCAAATCTTGTTTTAGGTGAAATGGTCAAACCATTAGTGTCTATGAGTTAAAAACATTAACTAGTGTCATTGGGAGGGGGAGGGAAGCATGAGGGGGAAAGTATATTAAAAGAACATCTTTATTTTACTTAGAACTAATTTGAGTTATCCAAGACATTTTTTTACCTTCTGTATTATATTTATTTCAGATTGAAACTGATGGAAGATTAACTCGTATAGGTATTATTCGTAAAGCAATAGAAGATTTGATACGAACATTATTATCACAAGTAGATGATGTCACTGTAAAATGTTCTACACAATTGTTAAAAGTAAGTAATTGTATGGCACCCATTTTTCACTTATACAAAATTTTAGTTTTACAGGTAATTAGAATAGATCCCATAAAAAATGGAAAATTCATTGTGAAACACATGAAAAACCGCATTCATGATAATTTGGGCTCAGCAGTTTTGGAATAAAGGCAGCTATTGTCACCACCTTGGTGTTGGTGGCATTGGTGAAAGCTTTGTAAGTGGCTTAACAAACTTTATCGAACTCTCTTAATACAGAAGATATTTCTTTTAACCTTGACAATTCGTAGAAATTCATACTGTCAACAGGATTATTCTAAAAGCATTTTTGCATGAATAATGGTCCAAGGCATAAAAGGCCATAATTCTTGCAAAAATCTGAGCATTGGCACTCAGTCACATGCAGTGCTTTTGTTTTTTGTTTACAATCCAAGGGACACAGTTTTGAATCAAGCTTGCCATGGCAAAAAAAGGGTGAAAATATCAAAATCAAGAAAGTGGTTGGTAACTCAAAAAGTTTACTTCTTGTCAAAATTCTTTTGTACACAACTACTCATACAATTCTTTACAGGTTATGATGAAACCATTGAAAACCCGGTTGGGGGGCAATTATCACTCTTGTTTCATGTTTTCTCTAGCCTTTTCATTCAAACCCTGACTATAAGGTTTGATTTTTCATAAAATATAAAAAAATTGGTAGTTTGAAGTAGGGATATTGTGAAGCATATCAGATAGCCCCCATGAATACAATGCAATGAAAAAGGACTCTATTTTCAGTTAACAGGCACAGCCCTTATGGAAACAACTGATCTACAGGGAAATTTTGATGAAATCTTCCAGAAAATAAAAAGTTTAGAAAAACATCCTTGTTTAAATAAGTAAGTAACCTAACAATAAGTTTATATTTGTAAGTAATGACTGTTGACTGATGTCTGGATTTTTTTTCTTTTTAAAAAACGCTAAAATCTCCTAAAGGACTGAACAAGTCTTTTCATTGTTTCTATCTTGCCTAGGACAAAAGTATTGGCTATTGTCATACCATTGGCTGTCAGTGTCGGTATCAGCGTCAACACTTGATAAGTTTTTATCTTAGAAGTACCTTGTGTGCACTCTAGAGGTCACATTTTGGGCTCAAATGTCTAGAATTTTGGTCAGAATGCGAGTCTACAAGATAGCTCAAATGGGTCATGTGGGGTCAAAAACTAGGTTACCTCAAGTCTTAGAAAAACCTTGTCACTCTAGATGTCACACTTTTGGCTCAAATGTCTTGAATTTTGGTCAGAATGTTTGTCTAAATGATACCTCAAAGGAGATCGAAAATTGGTCATGTGGGGTCATAAACTAGGTCATCAGGTCAAATGTTAGAAAAACCTTGTGTGCACTCTAGAGGTCACATTTTTGGCTCAAATGTCTTGAATCTTGGTCAGAATGTTTGTCTACATAATAGCTCGGGTGAGCTCGAAAATGGGTCATGTGGGGTCAAAAACTAGGTCACCAGGTCAAATCTTAGAAAAATTTTGTGTGCACTCTTGAGGACATATTTTTGCATTAAATGTCCAGAAATTATGTCAGAATGTTTGTCTACATGATATCTTGTAATAAATCATAAATTGGTCAAGTGGGGTCAAAAACTAGGTCACCAGGTCAAATCTTAGAAAAATCTTGTGGCATTCTAGAGGTCACAATTTTGGCTGAAATGCCTTGAATTTATGCCAGGATGTTTGTCTATATGTTATCATGGTTGAGTTAGAAAATTGGTCATGTGGGATCAAAAACTAGGTCACCAGATCAAATCTTAGAAAAACCTTGTGTGCACTCTAGAGGTCACATTTTTGGCTCAAATGTCCTGAATTTTGGTCAGAATGTTTGTCTACATAAACCCTCAAATGAGTTCAAAAATGGGTCATGTGGGATAAAAAGACCTAGGTCACTTAGGTAATTCCTTCTTTTCACACATTTTCTACCCTACTAGGTATTTATTTTCCAATTTTAAAGAAATTTGTAATTTGTCTGCAACTTCTTTCAATTTGAACAAGTCTAAATTTTTGTTGTCTGGCAATGGAGAAAAAGAAGATTGGAAAGGAAAAACTTGTCAATTTCAGTAGATGATTTCTTTTCAATATCAATTTCCTTCAATAAGTTTTAAGTTATATACAACTTATAATGTTGAAGGTAAAGAAGATATTTTAACTCATTCAAACTTTTAAAATGAAAATGATGTCACATATATAGAGTCCTTCTCTGCATTGGTTTCTTCTTTAGAGTATATTGCTCCAATAAGACCTTCTCTTGAATTTCAGAACTAGCCACTGCCTGATAAATTCTGTGTTAAGTAGACTGGAATACAATTTTGGTGTAGGACAACAGATATCTCCTCAAAAACCAGTGACACAATCTGCGTCCTACAATCCAAACTTTGCCCTGGTAAGTAGGTAGACAGGCATCACCTTAAATACCATGTGATTCAGTTAAGAATAAAAACATTTTCAGGTCACCTGACCGTAGGTCATGGTGACCTATGGCGATTGTGTTTTGTCAGTCATCGTGCGTTGTGTGTCGTGTGTTAACTTTGTACATTTTTGACTTCTTCTTAAGAACACTTGGATGGATCTCAACCAAACTTGGCAGGAAGCATCCTTATGAGAAGAGACTTCAGATTTGTACACGACATGGAGTTATCTCCAAAAGGGGCCAAAAAGGGTACATCTTTAAAAATCTTCTTGTCATGAAATGGGCTGTCAGATTAGATTCACATCTGGTATTTAGAGTCTTTAGGGCAAGGACTATCAAGTTTGTACAAGAAAAAAAAATCTGTCAAGAAATGGCCGTGCTAGGGGGGACAAAGGTGGGTGGGGTACATAAGCTTACATAGTGACAACTTTGAAAATCTTTTTCTACCAAACCAAAGGACCTACAGCTCTGATATTTAGTATGTGGCATCATCTAGTGGACCTCTATCAATATTGTATAAATTATAACCCCAGGGTCAAAATTAGCCCGTTCCAGGACATCACAAGTTTAACATAGGCTCAAATAGTGAAAAATTCAAAAAAAATCTTCTCCCAAACTAGAGGGCTTAGAGCTTTTATATTTGGTATACAGTATCGCCTTATGGACCTCTATCAAGATTGTACAAATTATTGCCTCAGGATTAAAATTAGCCCATCCCCGGATGTCACAAATTTAATGTAGGCTTATATAGTGAAATTTGTAAAAAATCTTCTTCTCCCAAACAGGAGGGCCTAGAATTTTGATGTTTGGTATACAGCATTGTTTTGTGGACCTCTATCAAGATTGTTAAGATTATTGCCTCAGGATTAAAATCAGCTCATTCCCAGATGTCATAAATTTAACATAGGCTTATATAGTGAAAACTTTAAAAATCTTCTTCTCTCAAACAGATAGGCCTAGAGCTTTGATATTTGGTATGAAGCAACATCTCCCGTATGATGGATCTCTATCAATATGGTATGAATTACTGTCATAGGGTCATAACTAGCCCCCCAGGACGTCACAAATTTTACATATGGCGTTTATAATGAAAATTTAAAACTCTTCTTCTCCCAAACTAAAAGGCTTAGAGCTTTGATATTTAGTATGTAGCATAATCTGGTGGACTTTTGTTTTTGTGCTCTTTGGACTCAGGTGACCAATAAGGCCCTATGGGCCTCTTGTTAACATCAAACTTACAATTGAATTATCATTAGTAATACCCCCACTCACAAAGGGGGTATATTGGTTTCACTATGTCTGTCTGTAGACTCTTTCATTTCCGTGCTCTAACCCAAGAACCAATTGACTTGCAACCTTGAAACTTCATACAGTTGTTGTCAATGACCCAAGGAAGTTCCCTTTTGTTTTGAGATTACATAGGTGAAAGGTCAAGGTCACAATTCAACTTATGTTAAAAACTTTTGTTTTTGTGCTCTAATTCTTAAGCCATTAGACCTAGACCCTTTAAACCTTATACAAAAGCTGTCTATTTTTTTAGGTCATGTAGATTAAAGTACAAGGTCACAATTAAACTTTGGTTCAAAGACATTTGACCTAGGACCTTCATACTTTACATACATGTTGTCCATGGAGTTGCCCTATTGTTTTGGGGTCACATAGGTCAAAGTTCAAGGTCACATTTGAACTTTGGGGTATTGTATGTCAAAGGTCAACTGTTCTACTTCTGTGATAAGGTGCTGGTGGGGGGTATGAGTCCACTTTGCAACAATTCTAATTTGTATCGGCTGTATTGGTGTCATAAAAGGTATGTATATTCAAGATTGGATTATATACTTGGGATATTTGAAAAATGGTAGAAAGATCCTGAAGAAAATTTCATTCATCAATCTGTATTATCAATCAGATTTCTATATTTAGTTTTGAACTGTATTTTAGCATGGTTTAACTATACTTGCATGTTTATTTAGCTTCTTGAGATGTTTCATTTACAGAAAATAAGTAACTTGTAATATGACAATCGGTGTAAAAGTGTTATAAACCCATTGAATATTTTTGAAATTACAAAGACTGGTAACACATATCAAGGGTTAATCCCAATACTATTCTAAGTGTCTATTAATTGTATAGACTCTTAGAACAGTTTTGCAAATAACCGTCAATATATTCTAGGGCTATAACTGGGCCTTAAGTCAATAGTAATGTTATTTCTGTATGTTGAAAATGAAGGTGAAATGCATGAAGTGCCTTTATTTTACAAACTGAGCAATATTTTTGCCAAATTTTATTAGTTCAACCCATTCCCACACAAATTTTTTTTAGACTGGTCCAAATTTAAAGAAGTTGCAGACGGTAAATTTAAGTAGGTGGAATATAGGAAATTTTATTTTAAGCAATTTCTTCATTGTCCACAATGTTTTGGAAAGACTTTTTTCCTAGGAGTGTCAAAAAGCACCGTTGTGTGGGAATGAGTTTAAATGTTATGTTTTAAACACTTAAATGAAGTTATTGCCAAAATTTAGGTCAGTGGAGTATCAAAATTATATTTTAATACCAAATTTATTGAATTAATCATCTGACCACTCATTCAATATCCTCTTTATGTTTTAAAAATTGCAGAATGAGCCAGTATTCTACAACGGGCTAGGTCAGCCAATCACTCGAGAAGAAGCTGGGTTTTCCCAAGACGAGTCCAGCGAGTTTGAGGGTTTAAACAAGGAGGAACAGGAGGCCTATTTACAATGGGAGGCAGAAAATATGATGAATCAACAACAATGGAATGATAATTACATAAATGAACAGCAGTTCTCGGATTACATAGGAGATGGATATATACAACAACCTTGGTCATCAGAGATACCAGAATACACACAGTGGTCCTCTAACCAGGACCAGGGCTTTGGATTTAACCAGTAAGTTGGATATGTTTAACTCTAAATTGGGTCTGCAGTTTTAAAACTGATTTTAGATTATTAAGTGATAGTCCCATCATATTTCACATGCATTCTCCATGTGAAAGACCTTCCTGTTGGTATTAGTGTTAACCCATTACCATACAACATATTGTAGACTGGCCAAAACTGAAAGGAATTGCAGACGACAATTTAAAGTTTGTGAAATTTTAGATTTTTTTCAACTTTCTGGATAGAAATTATTGTGTAAAATCAAGAAATTACTTGTCACAAGCAATTTCTTCATTTTACACAATGTTTTACAAATTATTTTCCTTATGGGGCGTCCAAAAGTATCACTGTGTGGGAATGGGTTAAAATCATTTTTCAAGGTCACATTCAAAATGAAAATTTCATTGGTATGCAGTAAGCCATCATATTTCACATGTATATTCCTAGTGGCAAGATCTTTCTATTCAGGGTTCTCCCCAGGCCATTATGGCGTATCGGCCCCGATACTCCATCATTAATTAAGAGAGTTTGCCGATACGCCTTCAGATCGCCAATACGCTTAAATCTGGTCACCGATACGGCTTAATTTCAAGCAGAAGAAAGGGTAAAGCAAACCATTAAAATTGGTTGCAGAAGCACGGACACGACAGGCTCTTTATCTATAATGTTGTATACCACGTATTACATAACATCTCTATTGATAAGACCCTTACACTCTTACTAATTGGTGATTATCGATTTTTTCTCGCGTTTCCCACTGGTACCTCGCTATCAGTCACCAAGCATGATAGGTACCAGTATGTAAACAATGAATTCAAAATGGCGACCCGGTTCCGGAAAATTGTCACTTTGGCTGAGATTGGTCTAGTTAAAAGTAAAAGATGTGGTTATTTGATGTGACAACTATCAAACTAAAGCCACAGTGGTTTAAAATTTAATTTTTTGAAGGAAAGATTTATTGGGTCAGTTTATTTCATACATTGATCTCTGAAAACATACCCTTTTCGCGATCTTTTTTCCTTACGAGAATTTGCCAAAATAATAAAGACAGATTTGTATAGAAGCCATCGTAGTTATACTAAGCTCTTGTTTTCAACTCAGTTTAATAATTACACACATGTATCTTCTGGAATAAGTCCATTTATTTTTTATCCAACATGGAGGGCATTATCTCAAACATTCGTACCCTTGTTTGTTCAACCCATTTTTTCAATATAAATTTGTTTTAAAAGTTTGATGAAAAAAATTATACTTTTAGTAATCATCTAATTATGTCTCATCCTCTCATGTTTTTTACCCAAAAAGAAATAATACACCCATAAAAATCAAAGTGCTAAAAGCACTTCAAGAAAAGAATGCCTTAGACCAATTAGGGATTTCTTTTTATAAAAAGTAATGGTTTAATAATTATTTAGAATCAGGAAAAGATCATTCACGCTATAATATTTGGAAAACAAAATCCTCTTTTGAAAATCAAAGTGCTGAAATCACTTAAAGAAGAGAAGAGTAAAGACACTTGTTTAATAAATTTTATCAAGTTTCATGTTATAATTTGAAAAATAAGGTTGGACACTGCTGATATATTATACATTTTTTATTAACTTATTGAAATCAAATAGCTGAAAGTACTGTTAGAAGAATAGTTATAGTGTCAGACAGTCGAAGGCTTCTGAATGGGCAAGTAATGAGCATTTCAAATTTTACACAGAGAATCTAATGGAGCTCTTTAAGATGCAAAATTTGAAAATGAAACCAGGTATTTCACACAGGAACCTTATAAATACATTTTTGAAATTACTGATAATATTTTCTATTTTTTTTTCTGATGAAGGGCATTTTTCGTCAATCCAACACTCCATACTTTTTTGAAGAGTCCTCAAGGATATGATTTTTGGATAGACTTGATAAAATGGCAAAGCATGAAAAGCTAATCCTATCTAATAGACAAGCACTTGACACTTTTTTTTACTAATGAGACTTTTGGGTATATTCTTTCATTATCTTTCCTTTTCACATCCTTTTTATGAGACAATTTAGTGCCCTTTCCAACAAATAGGATAGAGAGTTGAAGTAAGCTGAGTAATGTCACAATTGGTTGGTTTCAAAATAAGCCTCAGAATAGATAAATCAACTTATAATAATTAAAAAGTTGAAGAATATAATTCAAGAATAACTCTCAATAAAACAACAAGATGTCAATAATCAAGCTAAAAAGCACTTTTAATGACCTTTATTATGTATAGTCATACCAAGATGTTAACAGACAACATGCCGCGCATTTGCCACTACGCCTTCAAAAATTTCTGGGGAGAACCCTGCTATTCATACTAATATCAAGGTCATCAGTTAATGTCATTGTCACATTTCAACATCCAAAAGAATATGTTAAAATTGGTCATTGCTTTTGGATGGTAATTGTTGGGATGTTTATACTTCACATGAATATTCCTTTAGGTAGGACCTCTTCATTAATTGAAACATAATGTCATCTGTCTAGGTCAAATTCACTTTTCAAGGTCCAATTTATGCAAAACAATTTTGAGATAGGCCATTACATTTGAATTCCAAAATGTTGTACCTTTGTATTTCACTTCTGTATTACAGATCACATGAAACTTCTTGTGGTATATAGTTTAACCCAGTACCATACAATGGTGCTTTCTGGCGTGCTGAAGAAATACAATCATGGAAAACTTAGTGTAAAAGGAGAAATTGCTTAAAACAAGCAATTTCTCCCTTTTTCACAATGTTATCTACCCTATTGGGCACTTATTTTCCAATTTCAGCAAAATTTGGAATGTCAATTGTAAATTCTTTCAACTTGGACCAGTCTAAATTTTTGTCATGTGGTAAAGAGTTAAGGTCATTTCTTTAGGTTAGGTGTCAATGTTTTTTTTAATGCCCCTTTTTGGTGCATATTGTAATACAGTTTTCCATCTATATGTCTGAAACTTAACCAAAAAGCTTAATATTCACAATTACTTTTTAACCGCTGTCTTAGCGCAGTTGGTAGCAAATCAGACTCCCAATCTTCAACCATGGGATGTCATGGGTTGGATCCTGGATGGCAACACGAATCCTTTCTGACATTTGTCTCTCACCAATTAGTGGATAACCGTAAACCTAAGTGGGATGGCAGCTGGAGGCTTGGAAAGGATGTAACAGTAGTACTGGTGTGAGAAATACCAGGAATCCATTGTTAGGTGCTCCAGTCACAGCAATATGACTGAAATACTGTTAAAAGTGGTGTTAAGCCCCATTCAATAAATAAATCAGAATTACTTTATGCCAATTCAATATTCAATGCCCATAAATGGCATAACTTCAATCATGGGGTGTTGTGGGTTCGATCCCTGACGGCGGCACATTCTTTCCAACAATTGTCTCCCACCAATGGATGAATAATTGTAAACCTAAGAAGATAGCAGCTGGATGCTAGGAAAGGATGTAATGGTGTTACTGGTGCAAGATATACCAGGAATTCATTGTTAGCTGCCATGATATAACCGAAATACTGTTAAACCCCATTCAAACCAATTAACTCTTTCCTGTTTTACAAAATTTAAGACCAGTCCAAATTCAAAAGTTTTGCAGACGAAAATTGAGAGTGGATTTAATCTGAAATATTACCATTTAGTAGGGAAGAAAATATTGTGGAAAAAGAAGAAATTGCTTGTCACAAGCAATTTCTTCTTTTTCTACAATGTTTTCTAAAGTATGAAATCACAGGGACGTAAAAACCAGGGATTGTACAGGAAAGGGTTAATTACATAATTATAGATCTCATAGATTCACATCTGCAGATACCATGTTCAAGGTCATGTGACAATGTCAGGTCATTTGCAAAGGTCAAATTTCTACAAAACTTTCCGAAAATCTTAATATTTACAATTTCTTAAAGCTTAAAGCCTGATAATGTCATTGTCTTATAGTAAGTTAACCCCTTTGAGAGACAGCTTCAATTTATTGTCTAATTACAGGGGTGATTTCAACTCGGACACAAATTCAGAGATGGACGAGGAGATGGCAGCTTATTTTGAAATGTTCTTGAATGATTCTGGACAACAGAAGTAACGCTTTACAGAACCACCTATACACTAATAGGGAATTTATCTGTGGATTGTTAAAAGTTCTAAAACAACAGAGATACAGCTTGTAATTCTTTTTTTACACCCCTCAAGAAAAAGAAGGACAAAGATATGGAATGTAAATCTAAAACATCAGAGTTTTATGATACATTCTTGAACACTTTTGGACTAAATACAAAGTTTTAAGATACTGGTACAAAAACCTTGATACAAAATCATTTTTGCATATGTTGCAGTCTTCAAAAAGAATAGATATAGCATGAATAGCGGGTAAATGGGAGTCAATGTGTTGGTTGATCCATTGATTTGTAGCTTTTTCTTGTTTCCCCATTTCTTCCTGAATGGATTTGATGTAAATTCATACACTTACCCAGTATCAAGCAAAAGGCAATGTCAAGCAATGTCTGAGTTATGCCCTTTGTTGAAAAATCTGTAAAAAGACTTTACTCAAGTTGTAACACATTTTTCTATGACATGGATCCATGGTAGGGGGAGGGGTGTATTAATCAATTTTAGTGATAGCATCTAGGTTGACATGTTTTTGAATGTTTCTAGGCTATACAGAATAAATTCTGCTTTAAAACACAACCAAATTTTGCAAATATCTAAAGTAATTTGCTCTGTTTTCTAATCTATAAACATGATAAGATGTAAGAAAAGAGGAAAAAAAGTTATTGAATAGCAAGAGTAAAATATGAAAATTTGAATTGAAGTGTTCATTATTTCATAAAGGAGGACAGGAAGCATAAAAAAACAACAACCAAATCTGTGATTGAAAACACTTGATTTCTTTTTATATAAGTGCTATTTACAGCAAGGCTTTTTTCAGTAAAAATTCATTGATTTGTTGTAGCCTTTGCTTATTCCTGTTATTTGCATATGAATTTTGTTATCACTTTACATATCGATCTGAATATAAATACATTATTTACTGTCATACCCGATTGGGCAAGTCTAAAATTTGAAAAACGGGAAAGTTCATTACAGTATTAAAGAACAATTTTATTGGACAATCCACTTTTTGATTGACCGCTACTATCTTGATTCAATATAAATGTATTTTCAAACAAAACTGCCTACTTTCTGTCCTTATGATAGTTGAAATAAATCTATGTTTACTTTGTACTTCTTTTAATTTTGCTTCTTTTAGTCAGTTTCCTGTCAATAAGATTTTTGACTAGTCTAAATTCAAAGAAGCTGCAGATGACAATCTTTAGTTGACAAATTCTGAAAATCCTTTTCTTTTGGAATAACAACTTTTTGGGTAGAAACAATTCCAAGAATGTTTTCCCAAGAATTTTTCTTGAGGGGCAAAATAAAGTGGGATTATGAGGGAATGGGTTACAGCTTCTTTTTCATTGCTCTGGCATGTCCATGAAAATAAATTTGTAAGTGTAGTAAGATTTCATGAAGGGATTTCTTTTTAGTTTTATTTTTTATCCTTCAAAGATTATTTTTTTACTTTGTGATAAGGTTAAATAAAAACATTGTCAGATGATCAAGGTACTGAAAAATTAATTTGTGATGAGGTTGAATAAAACATCCTTCAGTGATCAAGGTACTGAAAAACTAATTTTTATAGCATCTTATTTGTCAACAGCTTAATTTTTTTCATCATTATTTTGTCAATTCAAGGTCAAACAGCATAGCAATCTCCTTTGAAATGTGAATTTAACTAAATGGGTTGTTTTTTTCATGAATATTTCTATGTATATCTTGATCAGGTTTTGTTCTCCTTGTTTTCATTAACCTTTTACCTGACGGCAAATTTTTCGACTGGTCCAAATTGAAAGGAGTTGCAGGCAACATTTAATGGTTAATGAAACCTTATATTTTTCAACTTTCTTGATAGAAAACATTGTGTGTTATGAAGAAATTGCTACTTCATATAACGCAATGTTTTCCTGATTGTTTTTCTTGAAGGGGTGTCCAAAAGCGTCACTATGTGGGAATGGGTTATTGGATTTCATCAGTTTTTCAGCATGTGCAATGATGTGTAAATAAGATGCTACAAGTGTGATGTTTTTATTATATACCTATAAAAGATATGGATTAAAACCTAGCTATCTAATACAACTCGACAGAAAAAAAAATCTGTATTCGGTGTGTACTAAAAACCGTATTCATCGAGTACTTTTTGAGTATTGACGTTCGGGGTTTTTGTGGGTTTTTTTTTCAGAAAATTGGTAATTCCTTAATCCTTAAGAGAATTTTCTCTATGTCATGTCCTAAAAGGTATATAATTAAAGGAATATTACAACAGTGTCTTTTTCTTTTCGTTGTTATCATGTTTTCGAAATGTGTGTAGGTATTTTTCATTGGATTCAACCGAAAAAATACCTACACATGATTCTCGAACAGGATATAACAACAAATTGAAAAAGACACTGTTGTAATATTCCCTATGTATATTGTATATAGAGAAGATATTTATGTTGTATTGTACATTAGTTTACATTGTGACCAGTCATGAAAAAAATGAATGATTTATGACTGTTGTTAAGACAAAGAAGAGATTGAAACTACTAATTCACTGCAGAGAGGCTATGATCAATATTTCTACCTATCAAAGTTTAAATGACCTTTACCAAATATTCATTTAGCTCTGCTATTTTCAGAGAAAACCCAAGGTATTTCTATAGCCAGGTCATCATCTGCGTTCGTGTCTGTGTTGTTTGAAAATGTTGACATTTTATAATGTATCTGGTATTATGGCGCATATTCACTTGAAACTCAGAATATGCAATTTATACCAACAAGGGGGTAACTCTTAATAAATTCTAACAAATTAAGCCCCTTTTTCAAGTAAGTGGAGCATTGGCATCTACATGGAATACTCCTGTTAGCCCACTAGCTGAAGGCCATCAAACTACTGTCATGGGGTTGTGTCTTACCTGAATTTGTCCTCATACATTTTCTTGAATATATATTCTTCTCAGAAAAAAACTTGATTGATTGATTGAAAAAAGAACTGATTGGATGAAAAACATAGCTTTTATGAGCAAGGTTTATTTACATATATAGTATTTAGTAAAACAAAATTTTACAAGAATGTTCCCTATGTATGTCTTTTTGAAAAAAAAAATGCTTAGTTGAAAAACTTGAAGATATTGGGTCTCATTTCATAAGACTTTATAAAAGGGAAGTATATAATGAATTTGGACTGATTAAATATTTTGCATATTAATGGCTTCTTAAAAAAAATTGCACTGAAATTTGTTTCTTGTATAATAATTTATTCCCTTTGGTTTTTTGGGTTTTTTTGTTTTTTGTTTTTAAAGAAAACAAAATTTAATTTTACTTAAACCCATTACAAAATGACAAAGTTATGACTGATCCGAATTGATAGAAGTTGCAATGTGACATTTAAAGTTTGTGAAATTTGAAAAATCTTTATCCTTTTTGGAAGGAAATATTGTTGACATAGAACAATTTTTTTAAGGGGTTGTGAAATATAGGGATTGATTCAGAATGGATTGATCAATAAATTTAGGCTGATTGAGAGATACAGGTGCACATGTGCCTCTAGCCTGCATTTAGCCATTGCATTTAATGCAGTCTGACTGGGTTTGGTGGTTTTGGCGGTTCCAAGGTCATCCTTTTATATGTGAAGGGTCATAAATTGATGTTTAGAATTGTCAATATTGTTTAGTTCACAGATTTTGTGCATTATGTATTTTGTAAAATAGAATTTATTGCTTATTATTCCTTGTGATCTTTAATACAAAAGTGCTGAACATTCTGATATGACTTTACTATGAAAAGAAAAAAAATCAAAAACTAATTTACAAGTTACTAGACGACAAATGTTTAGACAGGTCCAAATTCAAAGAAGTTACAGTTGATAATTTTAGGTTGAGGAAAATCAAACTTTGTGAAGATTGAAGAAATTGCTTAAAAGAAGTAATTTCCTAATTATCTACAATGTTTTCTCAGCTGTTTTTCTTAAGGGGTATCAAAAAGCTTGATTGTGTGGTAATGGGTTAACCCTTTCCTGTACAATCCCTTGTTTTCATGTCCCCGTGAATTTATACTTGAGAAAATATTGTGGGAAAAGAAGAAATTGCTTGTCGCAAGCAATTTCTTCTTTTCCCACAATATTTTCTAACCTGTAGGTTCGTTTCATTTCAAATTGCACCCACTTTTAATTGTTGTCTGCAACTCCTTTCAAATTGGACTGGTCTAAAATTTTGAAAAACAGGAAAGGGTTAAATACTTTGTTGACCATGTTATGAGCAGTCCACTTTCTCATGTCACCAGATAACAAAAATAGATTGGTCAAAATTGAAGTTGCAGATAACAATTCAGTGTGTTTGAAATGATAAGATGAGTGTCTGACAGGGAAGAGAGCATTGTGAAAAGGGAGTAATTTTTTTAACATGCACTTTCTCCTTTTCAACCCATGTTGTTGTTTTTTTGCCAATTTTTTTAACCGATTACCAGGTGACAAAGTTTTGGACTGGTCCAAATTGAAAGAAGTTTTATACAACAAATTAAGGCTAATGTAATTTAAGAATTTAAACTTTCTAACTAGAAAACATTGTGGAAAATGAAGCTATTGCTTGTTGCAAGCAATCTATTCATTTTACACAATTTTTCCAATTGCTTTCCTTGAAGGGCATCAGAAAGTGAAATTGGGTGGGAATGGGTTTTGGGTGTTGAAAAGGAAGGATTGAGAGTTAATGAGTTGACGACTGTTGGGAAAAAAAATGAACATAACTTGACTTCATTAAACCTGAATCTTGACTGACTTCATTAATACCAATACCAGAATTTTAGATTTGTCTTGATTGACAAATTGAATATAATAAAATCTGAAAAAATATAGTAGACCAATCAAATTATTTTATTAGAGTGGAAGTCAACTCTGAACTCCAACTTAGTTTTAAGTATTTTTTGTTGGTCTGGTGACTTAAACATTATAACTACAGTTTATTCAAGCTGTAGTCGTGATGTCTAGGTTGCAAACCAACCATTACATGTTTTACATAACATTTTTTTGTAACATAATCCTTCAATTATGAATCGATTTCAAATCAGTTGACACAATTGATCTCCAGATCTCCATGTGTGTGAAATATTCAGATAGATTCTGAAGTTCAGAATTTTATCCTGACCTTAGCTCCCTTAACAATCTATAGATTTTGATAAAACTTTGCAAAACTTGAAATATTTGTTCAGGTAGGTTAAAGGTCAAAGCTGAAGGAGAAATTTTGGCAGGCTCAAAACAATTGACCTTTGACAACCATCATAGTCAACCCATTCCCACACAGTAATGCTTTTGGATGCCCCTCAATAAAAACAACTCGAAATACATTGTTTGTGACAAGCAATTTCTTCATTTTACACAATCTCTTCATTTTACACAATGTTTTCTACTCAGAGAGTTGAAAAAATCAAAACTTTCATAAACTTTAACCCATTCCAACACAGCAAAATTTTAGACTGGTCCAAAATGAAAGAAGCTGCAGATTACAATTTCAAGTTGATGGAATTTTGAATTTGTTCGTCTTTTTGGATAGAAAACATTGTGGATAATGAAGAAATTGCTTGATACAAGCAATTTCTTCATTTTCCACAATGTTTTCCAAAGCTTTTTTCTTGAGAGGCGTAAAAAGGAGGGATTGAGTTGGAATGGGTTAAGATGTCGTCTGCAACTTCAATTTGGACCTGTCTGAAATATTGCCATCTTGTAATGGGTTAATGTTTACTCAGTTTCAAATATCATCTTCAACATTTGTTATCTGGTAAAGATCTGTATAAATATTTTACTATTGTCACAATCAGAAAAAAATGTAAATAAATGTATTGTAGTATTATGTTTTGTTCCCCAAATTAAAATTTTTAAAATGACCCAAATTTTGCTTTTTCATATCCAGACATTATGCCTCTTTATGAATCCATGGAAGGTATTTACTTCTGTGTTTCAATACGGATGTCCCATGGTTTTCTGGCGCTTGGTTTCAATGTGTATTGGTGAAATGTTTAACCCATAGGCCATTACCACACGGAAAATTTTCAGACTGGTCCAAATTTGAAAAAATTGCAAACGACAATTCAAACTTGATGAAATTTTAGATTAATTCAATTTGCTGTGTAGAAAAAATTATGTGAAATGAAAAAATTGCTTGTTACAATTTCTTCATTTTACACAATATTTCTCAAAATTATTTTTCTTGAGGGGCATCAAAAAGCGTCATTGTGTGGTAATGGCTTAAAGCTTTTTCATTCGAAAAATGGGTATTCCTTATTCCCACACAATCAGGCTTTTTCATGCCCCTACAGGAAAATGCTTTGGAAAACATTGTGGACAATGAAGAAATTTCTTATAACAAGCAAGGAATCTGATACAGTCATAACAGGATTATTTCTGTGAAATTTGCATGAGTTTTATCTGATCAAATTCTTTGTCAGAATGGATCATTCCTGTGAAAATTGGTTGAATTCTGTTCAGTTCATTCTGAGGAGAAGATTTTTAGGCCACCTGGCCAGAGGTCATTGTGAACCATTGCGATTGTGTTTTGTCCTTTGTCATGTGTAAACTTTTTACATTTTCGACTTCTTAAGAATCCTTGGACAGATTTCAACCAAACTTGGTAGGAAGCATCTTTATGAGAAGGTGCTTCAGGTTTGTACATCCTCCCTTAGGCCTCCATAAGAGGCCAAAAGGGGTACATCTTTAAAAAATTTCTTGTCATGAACCGGATGTCCGATTGGATTCACATCTGGTATTTAGAGTCTTTAGGGTAAGGACTATAAAGTTTGAACAAGAAAAAAATCTGTTGAGAAATGGTTGTGCTGGGGGGGGGGGCAAAGGTTGGGGGCTGCATAAGCTTACATAGTGTCAACTTTGATTTTTTTTTCCCAAACCAAATGACCTACAGGATCTTAATTAGCCTATTCTCGGACAACACAAGTTTAACATAGGCTTATATAATGTGAATTTTAAAAATCTTCTCCCAATATATTTGGCATGTAGCATCATCTGGCGGACCTCTATCAAGATTGTATTATTATTGCCCCAGGGTATGAATTAGCCCATCCTTACGACGTAACAATGTTTTCATAGGTCTTATATTGTGAAAATTTTAGAAATCTCCTCCCAAACAGGAGGACCTAGAGCTTTGATATTTGGTATGTAGTATCATCTAGTGGACCTTTATCAAGATTGTATATATTATGACTCCAGGGTCAGAATTGGCCCGTTCCCAGACATCACTAGTTTAACCAAGGCTTATATAGTGAAAATTTCAAAAATCTTCTCCCAAAACAGAGGACTTAGAGCTTTGATATTTGGTATGCAGCAGCATCTGATGGACCTCTATCAAGATTTTATAATTTATAGTGACATGGTCAAAATTAGCCCGTTCCCAGATTTTACCTGTTTAACATAGGCTTGTATAGCAAAAACTTTTTAAAAAATCTTCTACTCCCCGAAAAAACGTCCTAGAGCTTTGACAATTGGTAGGTAGCACCATCTGGTTGACTCTTATCCGTTGAAGTGCTCTCTGGACTCCGGCGAAGGATAAGGCCTAACAGGCCTCTGGTTAAAGTTGACAGATGGATTGACACACAACAGACACTACACCATAGCAATTGCCCCATGGCTTTAAGCTAAGGAAGGAAGGAAGGACAAGATGAAAGTCTAAGATAGATCGCCTTTAGAATACAAAGTGACTTTGACAGTTGCTCTTTCAGTTCCACCTGGGAAATATGAAGCGTTATCACTTTCCTTTAGAAAGTTATAGGTAAAGTAAAGTTGTTACTTTCTATATGACTTTGAAGTAGGTCTATATAGAAAGTTTTTGCAACCAGACATTCACATGAAAATCAAATATGATACTTCTGTCACTGCTTTGAACCTCATAAGGGTGGGATTTTTTTGCTGAAAAATAGAATGTATAGATAGATATCCAAATCCGCTGATAGTGGTCATAAAAGAAACTTTCACATTCATAGGATGAAAAAAAATGCATTTTTGAACTGTCTAATTTGGTAACAAAGGATTACAAGGTGCCAAATTGTCACAAGATACGCCTGTCACACTGCTTAATGTCAACTAGGGGAAAGGGTTTGAATAGATATCTGAAAAACAACAAAGGGCATTAAATAACAAGGTAGAGTTAAGGTTCTTTTGCATGTTATTGTGATCATGATGTTACATGACAATACCTAAAATACTTTCAGAGATATGCTACGGAAAAAATTAAAGTCTGAAAAATATCAAAGGGTAATAACTCAAAAATAAGTTTGATAGAGTTATGGTTCTTGTGCATTACACTTTTCACTGGTGAAATTTTTCTAAACATGAACTTTCATTATCATACCTATAATACCCTCAAGATATGCTGCAGACAAAATTCAAGTCTGAACTAGAGGCGCTTGAGTGCCTGATGGCACTGATTAAGCAAATGGTGTTTTCAGGAATCATAATCACCATGTGTGGCAAATAAATCTTGTCAATGACAACTTTTAATCTTTCAAATTTTTCATTGATTTAAAAAAGTCATTCAAGGATCACTCCTGTAAAATTTGGTTGAAATCCATCAACTGGTTTATGAGAAAAAGATTTTTATAGCTTTCACGATATATGGAAATTAGCACCGCCCATCAATGCTATGTTTTTCATCTGATCAAAATTCTTTGAAAGAATCTGAAAGGTCACTAAAGAATAATTTCTATGAAATTTGGTTGAATTCTGTTCAGTACTTTCTGGGGGAAAGATTTTTAAAGTGAAAGTTTATGAATGGATTCACACACAGACAGACACAAAACAGACACAACGCCATGTGAACAGCTCACTGGCTTTCAGCCTATTATACGTACTTTCAGAGATATGCTACGGATAAAATTCACGTCTGAAAAACAACAAATTGCAATTACTCATCAAGAGGACCATGATGGTCCTAAATCATAGCCTGGGTCACTTGCCGATTAAAGTACCTTTTTGTATAAAACGAGACGCAAGTGGAGCCAAATAACTATAACAAATATAAAAATTTTGGCATAGTTTTAAACCATCAAGTAATGCTACGTAACAAGTATGAATAACTTTTTATAATATTTTAATCCATTACCAAACAATACCTCATTCTAACTCCCCTAAGGAAAATAGTTTTTCTAAACAAGAGGGCCATTTGCCCTGGTTGCACTCACCTGAGATAAAAGCTCTTTTTCTTTAAATTTTATGTTAACGTTAGGATAATGATGCAAGTTGGCCTTACTCTATACATATATAGACTCTGTACCTGGGATCCCAAAGACTTAATGACAAATTACAAAGCTTTAGGACTAATTAGAAAGGAGGAAAACACCTTTTTCTCCCTCACGATCCATGGGTAATAATTCAAGTAATAATAGAGTAGTCCATGAAATAATGCTTCATGCAAAGTATTATGGCTCTACCCCTTCTGGGTCAGGAGAAGAATTTTAAAGGATTTTTTTAACATTTCACTTTTGATGCCATGGCAACCAGAGATTTCAAAAGGTTTAAATTCTTTTAGCATTTTTAGAGGGGACCATCTCAGGAACATTTCTGCCAAATTTGGTTCAGTGGTTTGAAATTTGAAAGCTGTAGGCCTTACAGTTTAGGAGAAGATTTTTAAAGAATTCCTTAGGAATTCCTTCAAGTTGCCATAGCAACCAGGGCAATCAACCGCTTACTAATCCTAGAAGTATTTTGGAAGGCCATTACTCGAGGATGATTTCTGTAAAATTTCATTGAAATCTGACAGGAGGAGAAGATTTTTAAAGATTTGTACAAAGACAGACAAGACACCCACTGATCACAATAGCTCCCTAGAGCGCTTCGTGCTCAGGTGAGCTAAGAATTTATTTTTTAACCTTCTTAGAAAAATATATCACTAGCAAATTCACCTTTTTCACAATATTTTTGTTTATGTAACCATTTCATAAATGCATACCGGTATACAAGTCTGTCAAAACGGAGGTCATAATGTTTTCAAACTTGGGATTGCTGAATTATGAGCAATTGACCAAGTTGCAAGTGCTCAGATAAAACAACGGACCAATAAAAGCAGGGTTTCTTTTTATTTATTTGTAACATGATCAGTCCTATCACAAGAAATCAATCTTAACTTGGTACAAAATACAACAAAGCTTCAGCAAACAATTCTTCAAGTCACTATGCATAATCATAACTAGACAACAGTTTTGGATCAATGTAAAAATCTCTGTAGAAAAAAAAAGTGTAGAAATGACAGCACAGCATTCTAAAGCTTGGCTATTCGATGCTGAAAAGTGAATGAAATGTCATAGTCAACAAGATGTGTTTGTGAAACACTATGCCCCGAAACAGGAATTCTTTAGAAACGGGAAAAGGGTTAAAATTTTGACCTTGTCCTTGATGAAATGACCTTCCCCAGTTGCGCCTTGTTGAGACCTATCTACATTCCAAATATTAGCATTGTAACTTAATCAGGGTTGAAGTTATAGGAAAATGTTTAGTTGGCAGGTTGAGTTTTGCAGACAGACAGGCAGATGAACACCGGTAAAACAATATGCCCCCGATCTTATTGATACAGGGGCATAAAAAGGCGCATAATTTGTACTAATTGCATTTGGATTTAAGCCCTTGATAGTTTTCCAAATTTCAAGGGGATGTCTTCAATAATAATTGAGCAATCTATCACAGTTGTCATCTGTTAATTATAAATTGATGGTTCAGCATCAAACAATTGTAACTGCCTATATGTCTATATGCAGTTACATCACTACTATTTCATGATGAACCATCAAAATAGAAACAACAAGCAACAATTTTGGCAACAAAATTTTGCAGAAGAGCTAAAACCAAAAAGAGATTTTTTTTTAATGCTTCAATTGCATTATCAAGATTTCTTGGTAGATTATCATTTGGTATTTCCAACGAAAAAACGGTGAAATTATCAAAATGCTAAACCTATATGGAGATATATTAATCTTGAAACTTGATCTGAAACAAACAATTATCTTCTATACTTCCAAAAATCAAGTCTATATCAATAATAACTTATTTAACCCATTCCAACACAGTGGAATTTTAGACCGGTCCAAATTGAAAGGAGCTGCAGACGACAATTTCAAGTTGATGGAATTTTAAATTTTTTCACCTTTTTTGATAGAAAACATTGTGGATAATGAAGAAATTGCTTGATACAAGCAATTTCTTCATTTTCCACAATGTTTTCAAAAGCTTTTGTCTTGAAGGACATAAAAAGGAGGGATTGAGTTGGAATGGGTTAATGTGTGGTCAATGGGAATGCAGGATTTCTGTAAAGGTGGCTCAAACTTACAGGGGGGGGGGGGGGGGGGCTAAGGGTTTTCTTTTCCTACAACAGAAAATCCTGTATGAAGCAACCACTCAAGAAACAACCAAAAAGTGGTTGCTTAAAATAATGGTTGCTCAGTACACTTTTTTGCCAAAGATATAAAGGATTGATTCGATTTCATATTTATTCTATTACAGAATTCTCTTAATCCTATGTTGTTGGGATTCATTAGAATCATCTGAGACAATTTTAATGAGTTCCAACAACAAATGATTTGTTGTGATTTTACTTTTAAGTAAAATGCATTCACTTCTTAGGAGCTTTTGCTTTTTAAAAAGGTATTTAAATTATGGTCGCCTTACAGACGTGGTTGCTTAATAGAAGTGATCTCTCAAGCAAGATCAACTGTATTATCAAAGTTATATTGAATTTCCCATTGAATATGAAAAAATTAGGCAAAAGAGGGGAGTAAAAAAAACACCTCCCCTACCCCTTCCACCACTGATGGTCCTTGGTTTTAGTTTGATACCAAATTAGATCCCAGTGACTCAACACTCTTTGTCATAATGACCTTGTTGGTTAAGGATTCAAACAATGACTTTTTTCAAACTATCATCTTGCTTTTCACATAAATTTAGAAATTATAGCATGAATTTTCAAGCATTTATAGATTCGAATTTCTATGGTTTGCAATAAACAAGAGGTGCTTGAGCGCCTGATTAGCTTCATCAGCCTGAGGGATTTGGTTGGACATCATCCTCCAGTGTGCAAGAACAAAATTTTCACTATATACCATATATGGGCATATGCCCCCCATAAAAGCCATAACTTTTAACCTAGCCATATTCTATGAGGGAATCTGACAAAGAGTCTACCAAGGCTTATGTCTGTGAAATTTGGTTGAAAACTCTACCTTGGTTTTTAAGAAAAAGATTGTATCAGTTTTCACTATATACCATATGTATAGAAATTAGCCCCGTTCAAAAAAGCTATGTTTCTATCCAATCAAATCCTTCACAAGGAATGTGATAAAAGGTCTCTCAAGGATCATTTCCAATAAATGTGGTTGGAATTAATCCATCCGTTTTTGAAAAGTAGACTTTCAAAGTTTTCACCATGTATGAATATAAGACATGCCAATTAAAGCAATGTTTTTCATCTGATCAAAATTCTTTGAAGGAATCAGATAAAGGGCACCACAGGACCATTCCTGTGAAATTCAGATGAAATCCATCCATCTGTTTCTGAGGAGAAGAGTTTAAAAGTTTTCACCAATTAGTCCTGCCCATTGTAGCCATGTTTTTCATCTGATCAAATTTTTTTGAAGGAATCAGATAAAGGGTGGCCTAAAAGTCATTTCTGTGAAATTTGGTTGAATTCTGCTCAGTACTTTCTGAGATTATATTTAAAGTAAAAGTTTACAGACGCACCCATGCAAGTATGCACAACAGATACAACACCATGACAAGAGCTTGCTGGCTTTCAGCAAGACGAGCTAAAAAGTTATCTGACACCTATGACAGCCTGGGGCTCAAGGATTGAAGACTGTAAAAAAGATTTTCTCAAGTCAGATGGTTTTGAGAGTCTATGCTATTTATATGCAAATCTTAGACTCACAAAACCTGCGTCTATTATCCAGTTACCACACAAACTGCATTTTGATGTACTGAAGAAAGAGAACATTGGAAAGCATTGCAACCAAAGCAAAGTTGTTTGTAACAAGCAATTTCCTGTTCTCTCAGAATATGTTCTACCCAGAATAGCACTTATTTTTAATTTTACACAACTTAAATTGTTGTCTGCAATGTCTAACTTTCGACCAGTCATAGATTTTGCCATCTGATAATGGGTTAAAACACTGGTAGTTATTGTGACAAAATATAAAATATCATGAGTGCACGACCAAAACAGTGTAACTACAGCTAACTTTGGTGGCATTTGTTATTTGTGTCATTAATAGACAATGAAGTATGAATGAGAAAAGTAACCCTAACAATACCATTGCTCTTTCTTATCTAGAATTCTGTCCAAAATGCAGCAAAGTAATTTCAAAAAGGAATGTGTTCCTAGTTAAGCTTGTAGTATAATAGAAATAAAATAAGTCAGCATCACTAATAACAATATGTAAAATGAATGGAAGACAAAGTTTTCAAATATGAGTAAATAAAGTTAGGAGACAATACTTCAACAAACCAGTAGTTTATTCTTTTCCCACAATGTTTTCTGGTTCTACTTTCTCCAGTATTTAGAAATTGAGATTGACTTGTGATGCATTAAATTTGCATTCTCTAGATCGAACCTGCTTTATGCCATTATCAGGCAAAATAATTAACACTTTCCTGTTCAATCCCTGGTTTTTATGTCCACAAGTTTTTATCCTTGTGAAAAAAACATTGTGGAAAAAGAAGAAATTGCTTGAAACAGTTTCTTCATTTTCAACAATGTTTTCTACTCTATTCAATGATTATTTTTCAAATAAAATTGATTTTATATAGTCGTCTACAAATCCTTTGAATTTGGACAGGTCTAAGATTTTGAAAAACAGGAAAGGGTTAAGAAATTGTGTGGAAGTGGGGTACAAACAAGTTATCAGCACTCATCACTGCTATCTCAAAGATTACTAAACAAAGAAATATCCCCCCCCAAAAAAAAAAGATTGCAAGACTTTTATTGTCAACTTAAGGACATTTACCAATGTTCATTAGAAGTAAGAAATTCAATTTATAATAATTCATAATAGTTCGATTGCACCGAAAGCTTAAAGTTTTTAAAGTCGATCAGAACATTCACATCCAGATGTTTTTGCAAGAGACGCAGGGGCATAAACCCACTGCTACCCACTTTTACAGCTGGTTAGACTGGGGCTGGCTATTCAGTGTCTTGCCCATGAACACAACCCAGTGTCAGTAGGGCTCAAACCTGTGACATTTAGATCACAAGCAAAGCACCTATACCACTCAGCCATCAAGGCAGATGTAAGTAATTTGAGGGGCAAGTTCAGAACTATTGTAAGTGCATATACTTATCGACACTTACAAAAGTTTGAACACTAGACCTCTTGAATTTTCTACACAGCAAGATCATCAGTACTGTTTGAAAATATGTTTGGCAAATGATTATATGAAAGTACTTTGTTGATGGCTTATGTGTTCATTAAAAATTATTTCAAATTTCTATACACAGTATACCCCAATATATAGGGTAGCCCATTACACTAGTAATGGAAATACCCTTGTATATTCAATACACTAAAAGTTGAAATTGCCAAGGAATTATGAGACCAAAAAATCTAAACTGGTCAAAATATTGAGGGAAACTTTGCTCTTTAACCTATTTCCATACATTTCCTCCATCCTCCAATAAAAATGTTGAAAAGCACTTTAGTTGTCTAAAAAGACAAAAGCATTTACCGGTACTAAAAATTGTTGTCTGCAACATCTTTGAATTTGGACCAGTCTGATAATGGTTTTAAGATAGAAAAATGTTAAAAAAGAAAGGAGATATTGCAACTTCCTTTTTCCTGAAAAAATGCTTTCTTTCATCTACTATCTAAGGTTTCTGGAAAGAATTAACATAGTGCCTAAATTAAAATTGGGGTCAATCCCCAGGTTGTGAATTTCGGTTATTTGATGAGGTACAATCATCTTCACTACCACTGGATTCGTGACTATCACTTGCGTATCGATTATCACGCTGAACATTTATCATTAAGTCATTCATTTCTCTTGATGCCATTTGTATAATATCTTCATCATCGTCATCATCATCATTTAGATTAGCATTAAACTCTTCTATTGCTGGGCCACTATCAACATAAAGCATGTATTGTTCATCATAGTCCTCGAAATGATCATCGTAGAAATTTTCGTTATCTGAATGTTCATGATCACTTTCTGATTCTTGATCTTCCTGTTCATAATACCCATTCATTAAAACCTCTCCATTGCCTTCGTCTAAATCTGATGCCACTTCTATCACATTTCCCACATTACTATTATTATTTTCACCTATAATTATACTATTGTCCATCTGCAGTAACTGCTCGTTATTACTCTGACCTATTTGATCATCATAATAATGTTCTAAATCTCTATTTTCAGTTTCTTCCTCTTCATCACTTTCTTCATCATTATTATCATCATCATCTTCATTCCACTCACCCATTTCACGTGCAATACTTCGATAACGAGTTTCCCGTAAAACACCTTTGGCTCGTAAAGTTTTTGGATGTTCAGGTCCAAGGATTTCTTCACTAACTCTGGCCCACTTTTTAAAGAACTCATACGCCTTTTTATAATTGTTTGTATCTTCATACACAATTCCTATGTTTATATAAAGTCTCGAAGTCAGTATATGATATTCACCATACATCTGCATACAAAGCTCCATTGCAAGGTTGTATAGCTAGGAAAAGAAAATATATAGATCATATTCCTTGGGTCAGTGTAAGATCAACTCATCCTTCATTGAAATAACAACAAAATAAAATGTATATATTTGCACAAGTGGTGGAGTGATTATATTATTTTTGTTCTTCACAGGAAGTAAAAAATTTATTGGTCTTGCATGCAAAAACCAAACAATATGTTATTCTGCCTTGTTTACCCATTCCCACACTTAGCCCTTTCCTGTTTTGCAAAATTTTAGACCTGCCCAAATTCAAAAGATCTGCAGACAATAAAATCAATTTTATTTGAAAAATTTCATACAAGAGGGTAGAAAATATTGAGAAAAATGAAGAAGTTGCTTGTGACAAGCAATTTTTTCTTTTTCCACAATGTTTTCTCAAGAATACATTGATTAAGAACTAATTGTCTTCCGGATGAGACGTTAAACCGAGGCCCCGTGTGACAATGCTATCCATCGAGCACGTTAAAGAACCAGGCAGAGCTCTCAGCAGTTTCGTACTGTATCCTTGTACTATCCCCCGTAACTACTAACCGTAATCTGGGGGCGTCGCTCATATGGGCATGTGCTAAGGTAGCTACGATAAATAAACGGAAATACACTATCACTGGTAATCTTTTCCAGCATTGGCTAGACAAAAGGTTTAATTTGTTTAGAAAATTTCTTCTTTATATGTATAGATTGCTATACAAAGCAAATTAAAATCTACATTTCAAATGGTCGAATTGTGTCAATTTTGTGAATGACAAAAGGCTAAATATCTGAAGGTTTAAGTGCCTATCATTACTTTTATTTCTGTTAAACTTAATTAACAATACAATAGAAAAATAATTTAGCACACTCATACCTTTAATTGTTCCATACATCCTCTCGGAGCTAGAACACCTTTGGTCATCAAGGCTTCAGCATAATGCCCTTGATCATTTAACTAAAATGTAATATAACAGAGACATTCATTTTTTAACAGAAATGATGATTCACATATGCATAATTGTGATCATAGAACATTCAATGTAGCTTTGACAACTGACTTTATTCACCCATTCCAACAAACTTTCAATATGAAAGCTTTGAAAAACATTGTGGAAAATGAAGAAAAGTAATGTTTTCTAAAAGAAAATTGAAACAAGGGGGCCGAAATGACCCTTTATTGCTGAGATTGAGATCTGATAAGTCCAGTCCTACCGTGCCCGCATTTTTTCAAGATTTCAGGATTTCACAAACAAATTTTGAAAAGGGTCATCCAAAGATGCCAATTTATATGTATTGAGTATTGGAGGTAAGATGTAGTAGTTTTTAATTCTTGAAAGTTTTAATTTGTTTCTTCATAAAGGTCGAGTGACCGAGAATTTGAGACAGAGTGTTCTTGTAATAATAAATTATACATTAATTCCCTGTGGAATATTACGTTTTGAAGAAACTATTTAATTTGGACCAATAAAAGATTTTGCCATTTTGTAATGGGTTAATTAATTTTAGAGACACAATTACTTGTAGAAAAAGATAATTCATGTTTTATATGAATATTTCACCAGCAGGTACTAACTTATCAAAGAGTAAAACAAGATTCTCACCTCTTGAAATATTTTCAATGCTTTATCAATGTATTTATTGCCCTCTGTGAGAGCATCCTGGCCTGTGAGTTCTGGGCCGCCTCCACAAGCCTCCCAACTCTCCATGTTAAATGCAAGCTTCATTAAACTCATACCTAGTTTAAACTGCAAGAGAGAATTTCAAACATAAATTGAGAGGGTCAGCACAAAACTATTGTAACTACCTGTACATTTTTAGCCACTTAAAAAAGCTTTGCACTGATCCCCGATAAAGTATATTTAGAGGTAAAGATTAATGTAAAATCATTTACAGCAATTTCACATCTTTTATAACTTTTAAACTATTTCCACACTATCCTGCAATTCCTATGCCCTTCAAGTTAAAAGCATGGGGAAAAAAAACATTGTGGTAAATGAAGAAATTTCTTGGAACTAGTAATTTCTACATTTTATCATTCTAAAATTATTGTCTGTAAAATCTTTCAGTTCAGACCAGTCTAAAATATAGAATAAAGGAAGAATCAGGAGCTCATATATGATTGTTCTCCAACAGTTGCAGCCCTCAGTAAACATCTTCAGGATCCTATCATATACTAAATTATTATCTTACAATTATCTTATTCAAGCGCTATTTACCACATTTCTGTCGCCAACCAGCCAATCTACTTTTTTATAGTATGCTACTGGCCATTAATTTTGCAAAATAAAATCTGTTTCAAATCGAAGCGGAACTTCCTGTTGGAGTCAATGGGCAGGGCTAACAGAGTAAGCGGGCGGGGCCAGCGATTGATAAAGTCTCAACAAATTCTGATGGTAGCATTAACAAACACACTTATACACATACGTTTAGATGTCATTCTGACACCTTGGTCTTGCTCACCTCTAACAGGGTCAACAATCAAGTTGCAGACCTCTAAACTTACCCTATGATATGTCCCTGGGAGAGTTTTTCTAATAGCAATAGATTTTCTGCCATAGTAAATAGTTTTACGCAAGTCTGGTAACTGACTAGGTGATACAAAATCATTCAACTTTAATTTCTGCAAAGAAAGATCAAATTGATAAAAACTTCTTTGTAGGTCAAACTTATTTTGAATTATTGATAAAAGTCATTTTTCACATAAACTTTATACAATTTCACTTAAATATCAATTTATCAGAAACAGTAAACTACAAGTTGTCATTAGATATTTTAAAACTAATGTTGTCAAACTACAAAATAAATTTAAGCCCAAACAAATGTATATAACTGAAACACCTTTTTAGCCCTTTTTTCTAACTCCTTTTATTCAATCATAAAGTTAATAAAATTCATTACATCATTACAAGTTCTTTGTTGACCTTTGGAAGTTCATTATGAACTATTTTGCCATTACTGCATACAACTGCACCATCCAGGTCCCTAGCTTGTACATTTACTATGAACAGTATGAAGTTTTCTGAAACTACAGTAAATCTTGTACTAAGCAACCACTCACAGGACGACCAAAAAATGGTGGCATAAGAGAACTGTAACTTAAAACACATCTTTGAGAATATATCAATGATTCAACGCAAAACAGTTGTAACTGCCAATATGTTTATAGTCAGTTACAACTGTTTTGCACAGAACCATCAAAATGAAGGATTGATTTGATTGCAAACATGAATTATTACAGATTTTTTGTTGTTGGAACTCATTAGAATAGTCTCACGAAGAAGATTCTGAGTCCCAGCAGCATTGGATTTAGGTATGATAAGTTTTTAGCAAATACAACCTCGCCTTTAAGAGAGCTTATGATTTTGAAAAGGGGATTTCAATTGAGATTGCTTAATGGAATTAGTCACTAAATACAGTTGGTCCCTCAAGCAAAATTGCCAACTGTATGTATAAATTGGGTTTGACCTACCTCATCATAGATTTCAGCCATTAAAGCATACAACTCCACCATCCTGTGAGGTCTGGCCCCTAGCTCCTTTTCCTCAATTTTGAGGGCTGTCTTCAACAGTTCCAAGGCCTCATGGTATTTACCTGCTTGTATCCTGTAACAATTTACCATGATGACTTGACCACAAATTCAAACTTACAAACACAGATCAGAGTGTGTTAAAAAGGTCCATACTTACAAGTAATATCACTGGAAAATTTTTGTTTGAAGTACTCTACATGTTGTTTAGGGTTGTTTAGGAAGTGTTTAAAGTAGGGGTGGTAATGAGTACCAATTAAACTAATCAATATTTGACTTATCCAAAACTATTTAAAGAGTACAAGATCTTTGAATAAATTCAAAGCATATAATGACTAGAATAGTCAAACAATTTAATTTTATAGAAAAATATATCACATGTACAGAGTGTATTGTATGACAAAAAGTATCTAACAAGGTTGGGGGAATTAATAATTGAAGAGGCTTTGCAGTACACATATTCTGTCATGAATGGTATTGCCCACTCTTTCATCATAAAAAATCCCTAAGCAAGTACTTGTAATATTGATGTTTAACCCATTCCAAATCAACAATTTTTTTTACTGGTGCAAATTGAAAGAAGATACCACCAATTGGAAATCCGATAAAATGCCGGTCTGGACCAAATTATGAATTGCCAGACTAATTGGAATCCCAAAAATATCACCAAAATCGGTCCGAAATTTTCATTAAATTCACTCTAAAATACTGATAAACTTGCCCATCAGAATCCATTTGAAACTGTTAATAATGCAAGGGTTTCACATGTTTACCTGCAGATTAAGGGATTAACAAAATTGCCAAAAATCGTTAATTAATTTACCCCCAGGCCAGTCAAGTGACAATCTGCACATGGACCTAATTTGCAGTCAGCTACAGTTTCACCCTTGAACTTGGGGTATCGAGTTTTGCAAAACAGAATCGATTTGACATACACACGTTCGAAATCTTATCAAAATGGATATCTTATATTGTGTCAATTTAAATTGCCGTTACTCGTGAAACAAATTTCTTTTACTATGATATGGGATGAGTATATCGTATGAAGTCGGAATAGCTCAGCATAACGCTTTTTTGAAATTAATTTATCACAAGTAAACGCGTGAGACCCAGTTCGAAATTTGTATAAAAAATCACGTCGTCAATATATGTTTTATAGTTTATCATTCACGGTAAGAAACTTAGACGATAGAATTAAAACAATAAGTGAAAATCCGTAGAATGCAGATAATTTTAATATAAACCAAAACGACTGCTTAATAACATCGCTAGTTTCATCAATACAAGAGGACCATGATGGTCCTAAATCGCTCACCTGAGGCATCTGCAAATTACAGTACTTTTTTGTATAAAAAAGTACAACTTGAGCAAAATAAATATAAGATTTTTGGCTTTGTACAAAACAATCCAGTAATGCTTTAAAATGAAAATGAATGTCTTTGGCTTCATTGTTTAATCGATTACCAAACTATCCCAGAATTTGTCACCCTCAGGGAAAAAGGTTTAAAAAAGCATTGTGAGAAAGCAAGCAATTTCTCCATTTCTATTTAAGAAGAATCCTTTCAATGCGATTTATGCAATTTTCAATCCCAGGAGCAGAGACATTTTCTATCCTAAGAGCATATTTTCCTGTAACATAGTACAAAATTATTTAGTCATGCTACATACCAAATATGAATGCCCTTCATCTTTTATTTCAGAAGGAGAAGACTTTTGAAGTTGCTCTAATTGGGTGTTTTCCAAAATTTTGGACCTCTGGCAGTGCCATGTTTTATCCCAGGGCTAAGATTTTAGCTAACATAGTAGAGAACCATCTGGTTATGCTATAAATCAAATATGAATGCCTTAGACTTTGTAGATTGGGAGGAGAAGACTGTTGAACATGGTCTAATTGAGCATTTTTACGAACTTTGGACACCCAGGGAAAGGGTGTTTTTTAACCTTCAGGCATAATTTAATCAAAATTGATAGATAACAGCAAAGCTATGCTACACTCAAAATATAAATGCCCTCCACCTTAAAATGAAGAATTTTTTTCAACATACTCAAATTTTGCATTTTTCCAAATTTTTGGACCCCTAGTCAGGGCCGTTTTTGACCCTTGGATGAAAACTTTTTGTGATATAGTACAAAACCATCTAGTTATGCTACATACCAAATATGAATATCCTAAACCTTATAGTTTAAGAGGAGAAGCCTTTTGAAATTGCTCTTATTAAGAATTTTTCCAAACTTCGGACCTCAGGGGTTGGGCCATTTTTGACCCCAGAGATTAAATATTTAAAAACTTGGTAGAGAACCATATGATTAAGCTCTTTTCAAAATATAAAGGCCTTTGGCCTTGTAGTCTATGAAAAAAAAACAACATCAAAGATTTACTAAAATTTCGAATTTTCATATGCTGCGGTTACAAGAGTTTTTCACGGAATGAAATTCTTTTAACAACTTTTGAAGGGCTTCATCCAAGGAACATCCCTGCAAAGTTTAAGCTTGATTGGCCTACTGGTTTAGGAGAAGAAGATTTTAAAGATATTTAAAGAATTACTAAAGATTCCCATTTTCAAATGCAGCGGCAACCAGAGTTTTGACGGATAAAATTCATTTACCAACTTTTGAAGAAATTCACCCAATGAACATCCCTGCAAAGTTTCAGCTTGATTGGCCTACTGGTTTAGGAGAAGAAGATTTTTAAAGATATTTAAAGAATAACTAAAGATTCCCATTTTCATATGCCGCAGCAACCAGAGTTTTTGACCAAATTAAATTCTTTTACCAACTTTTGAAGAGCTTCACCCAATGAACATCTCTGCAAAGTTTCAGCTTGATTGGCCTACTGGTTTAGGAGGAGAAGATTTTTAAAGATATTTGAAGAATTACTAAAGATTCCCATTTTCAAATGCCCCGGCAACCAGAGTTTTTGACGGAATTAAATTCATTTAACAACCTTTGAAGAACTTCACCCAAGGAACATCCCTGCAAAGTTTCAGCTTGATTAGCCTACTGGTTTAGGAGGAGAAGATTTTTAAAGAAATTGTGGACGGACGGACAGACAGACAGACAGACGGATGGACGGACAGACGAACGACGGACAACGACCAATCACAATAGCTCACCTCGCACTTTGTGCTCAGGTGAGCTTAAAATTAAACAACCAATCATGAAATCTTACTTCAAGGGTGGAAAACATCCTAATAATAAATCGCAAATCAACTGCAATTAATAAATGACCTAAATTTGTGCACAAATTCTACTCTTGGAAAATAGTACAACACGTGGGCGACCCACTCAAGTTTGTCTCGTCGGTCTTATTGATGGGGTAAAATGGACTGACCCGACATTTTTGTGACGTCAGCTGTGTTTTTCCATCAACGGAGGCTCGTGATGAGAGAAAATCGCTATTACTGTGTTAGTTTAACAGAACTTTGTATAACTAGCTTATGAAAAAGAAATTTTAATTATGTAATTTAATTTATTTGTCTATCTAATTTTACAATATATTGCACACCACGAAAATAATCTGTAAAACCCAGAAATTTTAATAATGTAATTTAATTTATTTGTCTATCTAATTTTACAATATATTGAAATTTCGCGGACTGCCGTACATTGCCTTAATTGCAATTCATACAAAGCCGAATTTTCAAAAACAATATGAAAGTAAGATCTGTCAGTTGTTTTCATCTGTTTTCCAGTCGTTGAAGCTAGATTTTAATAATATTCGGAAAATTTGAAAAATAAGGCAACTATAGACTGGTATCACTGTCGACTTTTCCGGCTTTGTTAGAGTCGACGGTGTACTGATTTAAAGGCAACTACTGAACGAATAATGAACCCTTCTACGTACGGGAAAGGTGAAAAAGAGGTAATCGTTGTTGCTGGCGGGGGGGGGGGGGGGTATTCGTTTTGTCAGCAGAGGGGGGGGGGGGGCATTGTGGCATTGTCTTGGACCGTTTTAAAATTCCAAATTTCTGGAGCCCTGGACTATAGATATATTGATGTTTCACTTACACGACTCTACAGACTTTCTCGTATCTGATGGAAACTGCTTCTTCATTGACAGATTCATCTTTCTCAAATCTAGATAACGCATCTTCATACTGTGTTATCATGTCTGATGCAGAACCAACCTGAAATATTATACAACTTATCTGCAAATGTTTTGTCTATCTATTCATCATTTTTTAGTTGCGACCTTAGCCCAGTTGGTAGCAAGTCAGACTCTCAATCAGGAAGTCCAAGGTTCGATCCTGGTAGCAGCAGATATCTTTTCCGACATTTGCCTTAGAACATTGGGAGGGTAATCATAAACCAAACCGGGATGAGTAGCTGGAGGCTTGGAAAGGATGTAGTGGTAGTGCTGGTGTGAGAAATACCATGAATCAATGATAAGGTGCTCCAGCCAGCGCAATATGACTGAAATTCTGTTAAAAGCGGCGTAAAACCCTATTCAAACAAACAACATACAACATTTTGTAAAAAAATTAAGATATTAGAAAACAAGATGTGTTTGTGAAACACCATGCCCCCGAAACAGGAATTTTTAAGAAACAGGTGATTTTTACTGTTTTTTTCTTTGTTTTAGAGAAAAGGGTTAAATTATGACCTTGACCTTGAAGAAATGCCCTTCCCCAGTTGCATCTTGTTGAGACCTATCTACATACCAAATATTAGCATTCTAACTTAATAAGGGATAAAATTATAGGAAAATGTTTAGTTAGCAGGTTAACTTTTAGAGTAATGTTTTAGGGAAAAGGGTTAAAATTATGTCCTTGACCTTGAAGAAATAACCTTCCCCAGTTGTGCCTTGTTGAAACCTATCTACATACCAAATATTAGCATTGTAACTTAATTAGGGATGAAGTTATAGGAAAATTTTTAGTTGGCAGGTTAAGTTTTTGAGTAAAGTTTTAGGGAAAAGGGTTAAAATTTTGACCTTGACCTTGAAGAAATGAACTTCCCCAGTTGCACCTTGATGAGATCTATCTACATACCAAATATTAACATTGTAACTTAATCAGGGTTGAAGTCATAGGAAAATTGGCAGGTTAACTTTTGCAGACAGACGGACACCAGTAAAACAATATGCCCCCGATCTATTGATGCAGGGGCAAAATAAAAATGCTTGCTGTAAAGGGCATCCATATAACCACTTTCTCCAAATATTTTTTAATAAGAGGGCCATTGGCCCTGGTGCGTTCACCAGAGATAAAGTCTCTTTTTCTATCAATTGTCAAATCTAATGTTAAGGCTAGGATTATGATACAAGTGGGCATAATCATATTTTATACATATATTGGCTTTATACCTGGGGATCCAAAAGCCAAAATTTTAGCAATGTACATAGTTAATGTGAATGAGGACCACCTGAGGAATATTTCTGCCATATTTGGTTCAAATTGGCCCAATGGTTTAGGAGGAGATGTCGTTTTAAAAACCTTCTTGTTTCTATACAGGCCCCATCCCCCTGGGGACCCGTCAATTGTTATGTTAGCAATTTAGGAAGAGGTTGATATACTTTAGCTTCATGCAAAACTACGTATTTATGATAATTAGGATAATTGAGATTTCTTTACCCCTAAATGTTGGAAGAAACATCAATTTGAGGTATTTAGATATTTAAACTTCATAATCAAATTTGAAAAGAACAGAATGCAGTCAGTTTCTGCCTCTTTTGAAACACAGATTGACATTGTGTATTTAATTTCTCATTGCTAGCGTAGCACATGCCCATATGAGCGGCGCACCCATAAGACGGTTAGTTGTTGCTGAGGATAATGCAAGGAAACAGGACAAAACTACTAAGAGCTTCGCCTGGTTCTTTAACATGCTCCATGGATAGCATCGTCACACAGGGCCTTGGTTTAACTTCTCAACCGAAAGACAATTAGTTTGTTAGTTGATATGGTCAGTTCAGGGCTCAGACCCATGATCTTGAGGTTTGAAGTCAAGTGCTCTAACAACTGAGCTAATTGGGCTGACACAGATTGACAGACTTTGCCACTTACAATTTATTTTGATGAAAATGACCTATCAAATATGCTGTTATGGTTGTTGTGTTGAATTGTGGGAATCGACCAATATTAGGTCACTACACAACATGTACATGTAAACATAGACTTAATTGTGAACAAAAAAGGTAAGACAAGTGTTACCTTTCTCCAAAATGCCAGTAGTTGTGAACTAAATTCTTCATTATAAAGATGATCAAACACTCGCCAGTCACATAAACATTTACCCAGTCTGTATTTGTCCTCTAAACAAACTAACTGGTAGGGATACTCCTGAATTAAAGATATCAGTGTAACAATTATATGTTAGCTAGGCAAAATGATCATTTTTAACACGTTATCAGCAAAATCTTAGACTGGTCTGAATTAAAGAGAATGCATATGACTATTCAACTCCTTCCCACGCAATCATCCCTTTTTATGCCCCTCAAGAAAACAGTTTTGGAAAACATTGTGGAAAATTAAGAAATTTTTGGTATGAAACAATTTCTTCACTATCCATAATGATTTCTTCCCCAAAAGAAGAAAAAAAATCCACCAGCTTGAAATTGTCATCTGCAGCTTCTTTCAATTTGGAACAGTCTAAAATTTTGTTGTGTTAGAACGGGTTAAAGTGTTATTGAAATGAATGTTCTCACAGTATTTTCAATTCACGAAAAAAGTTTTGGAAAACATTGTGGAAATAAAGAATTTGCATGTAACAATCAACTGCTTCTTTTCTCACAAAATTTTCAATTCTATTTGGCTGTTATTTTTCACATTTGATGTCTGCATCTTTCTGCATTTTGAATTAGTCTAACATTTCATTGTCTTGTAATGGGTTTAAGTAGCAGATTGACCCATTACCTCACAATGCCATTTTTTGATGTCCTGAAGAAGTACGGTTTTGAGAAACCTCGTGGAAAAGGGAGAAATAGCTTGTAGCAAGCTATTACGACATATAATTTGCATCTTCTTTCAATTTAAACCAGTCTTTTGTCAATTTCGTCATGTGTTATTGGGTCAAATGAACTAATTCTGTACCTCCACAAGTCTGTCTACGTTGTCTACATTCTCAAAGAAATCAGCCAGTTTTTTATGCCACCAGTTATAAGCATTAGGACGTTCTTCTTCTACACCAATATTTTCATCTTCTACTGACTTCTGGAAAAATCTGAGAGTAAAAAAATCAGTTTATGCAATCATTATATCTTAGATCTATTAGTATTCTAGATAATCTTTTACTAAAGGCTTTAAATTTTCGCTTAAGCCATTCCCACACAATACTGGATTGCGACGCTCCTCATAAGACAAGAAATAGGTTGTCCAGGGACACCATGTCGAGACAGCTGATTTGTACAGAGAATGTGGTGCACAGAATTTTTGTTTTAAACTTTGATCTTGACCTTGGATGTATCAAAACAAATGTTTTGCATGACACTAGCACTCACCAAGTAGAACAACTGTGCCCCAATATTTTAAAATCCATCCATAAATGTAGAAATCATGCTCTGGACAAAGTCCTTTCACCTTCAACAGTGACCTTGCACATATCATATGACACTAGGACTCAAGAATATATAAATATATTTAAAATATATCTATTAATGTAAAAATCATGCTCTGGACAAGGTCAATTTTGTTGTCTGACTTTCAACTGTGACCTTGACCTTGCAGGTATCACAACAAACATTTCGCATGACACTTGTACTCATCAAGATGAACAACTGTGCCACAAGATTTTAAAATCCATCCATTAATGTAGAGGTTATGCTCCAGACAAGAATTTTGTCATTACACCTTCAACTGTGACCTTGACCTTGGAGGTATCATAACAAATATTTCACATGACACTTGCACTCATCAAGAAGATCAACTGTGCCACAATATTTTAAAATCCATCCAGAAATGTAGAAGTTATGCTCTGGACAAGGTCAATTTTGTTGTTTGACTTCAACTGTGACCTTGACCTTGGAGGTATCACAACAAACATGACACTAGCACTCATCAAGAAGAACAATTGTGCCATGATATCTTAAAATCCATCCATAAATGTAAAAGCTATGTCCAGGAAAGGTCAATTTTCTCATTTGACCTTCAACTGTGACCTTGACCTTGTTGGTATCATAACAAACATTTCACATGACACTAGCACTCATCAAGAAGAACAACTTTGCCAAGTTTATTTCCAATACATCCATAAATATAGAAGTTATGCTCCAGCCATGGTCAATTTTCTCATTTAACCTTCAATTATGACCTTCACCTTGGAGGTATCAGATCAAATGTTTTGAATGACACTAGCAATCATCAAGACAAACAACTGCCAAGTAATTTTCAAATCAAACTATAAATGTACAAGTTGTGCTCTTGACAAAAATTGGGACACATACACACGCACTAACACTGAAGCAAAAATGTGACAACTATGTCTCAGTCACTGCAAGATGGCATGACAAAAAGGTTTGGAAAATATATTGAACAATGAAGAATTTTTTATGTCCACAATAGTTCTACCTAAAATGCAAAGATTTTCTGAATTACATAGACTTGAAATTATGGTCTGCACCTTCTATCAATTTGGACAAGTCTAAATTTTTCTCATGTGGTAATGGGTTAGGACGTAGGGAAATTTGTTCTTTTATACTCATCTATACTAGTACATGAAACAGGCAGTGGCTTAATTAACCCATCCCACACAATCCCTCCTTTTTACGCCCCTCAAGAAAAAGGCTTTGGAAAACATGGTGGAAAATGAAGAAATTGCTTGTATCAAGCAATTTCTTCATTTTCACCATGTTTCTATCCCAAAGGACTAATAAACTTAAAATTCCATCAAATGGAAATTGTCGTCTGCAGCTTCTTTCAAGTTAGACCAGTCTAAAATTTTGTTGTGTTGGAATGGGTTAAATCATTTCTGCCAAATTCCAACTTCTGTAAATAGGCTGATTAACCCATTTCCACATAATTCCACTTTTTAAAGCCCCTGAGGAAATATATGAGGAATACATGTCTTCTGATTTTTCCTATTCTTCATAGCACATATTTTTCGATTTTAAGCAACTATGCTATATCATCAGCAGCTTCTTTCAGTTTAGACTAGTCTAGAATTTTGTCATCTGGTAATCAATTAAGTGTCTTGCCAACAAACAATCCAAAAACAAAGGGCTAGAACTTTACTTGATCTTCATACCACTGTTCAAACACTTTTACTACTTCATTAGCTAGACAGTCATCAGGTAGTTAACCCATTAGGTAGTTAACCCAGACAACAAAATGACAGGCTGATTCAAATTGAAAGAAGTTGCATACCATAATTTTTGTTGCTGGAATTTAAAATAAACTTTGTCTTTTATAGAAAATATGTTTTCCTAAGCTTTTTTCTTGATAACAATAAAAAGTGGGCTTGTGTGGGCCATTATTTGGATTTGCACTGAAATAGTACAAAATCTTGATGTAGGACAAGAGGTAGCGAAACTACAGTGATTGACAACTATTCAGAAATACATATTTCAAACCATTCCCACATGATAAAATTTTAGACTGGCTCAAATTGAAAGAGTTGCAGACAACAATTTCAAGAATATGAAATTTAAAAAATCTTCATCTTTCTGGGCAGAAAACATTGTGGATAATGAGGGAATTGCTTGTGCCTAACAATTTCTTCATTTACAACAATTTTCCCTAGCTTTTTCTTTATGGACATCAAAAGTAGGATTTGTGGGAATGGGTTAAAATAAACAAGAGGGCCATTAGCCCTGCTGTGCTCACCTGAGATAAAAGCTCTTTTTCTTTCAATAGTCAAATTTAATGTGAAGGCTGGGATTATGATATCGCATTTTTCAACTGATTTCAATTCTTTAACTTATTTTTGAAGGGGGGGCTATCTAAGGAACATTTCTGCCATACTTGGTTCAAATTGGCCTAGTGGTTATGGAGGAGATGTTGTTTGAAAATCCTTCAGAACCCCATTCCCTCTCCAAAAGCTCCATTTTAACTATTTTGAAAGAGGTCAATGTACTGATGTTTCATGCAAAACATCAAAGCTCTGGGCTTTCTGGGTCAGGAGAAGAAGATTTCTAACCATCTTTTTTAAAATGAAACTTGTATCAAGACACTAGATCTACCTGGTCAGACAAAGAAGATTTTTAAAGATTTTTTTTAAGTTTCACTTTTGAACATTTCTGCCAAATTTGGTTTGGGAGGAGATGTCATTTAAAATCCTTCTTTGTTTCTATAAAGAAACACACACCCTTGGGGACCTGTGGGTAATGATTTAGCTTTTATGAAGAATCAATTTACTGATGTTTCATGCAAAATAACAAGGCTCTAGGACTTCTGGTTATGAAGAAGATTTTTAAATATTTTTTCTTATCTAACGGATTTCAATTCTTTTAGCTATTTTTAAAGGGGACCACCTAAGGAAAATTATGCCCCATTTGGTGAAATTGGCCAAGTATAATGGGAGGAGATGTTGTTAAAAGAAATTGTTGACAGATGCCGTACTGCAGGTGATCACAATTGCTCACATGAGCACTTTGTGCTCAGGTGTGCTAAAAAGAAAAGTTTCCACCCTACCTTTGCCTAACAGCTTTACTAAGTGCCCTATGATAGAAGTCTAATCTCCCTTCACTGCTGTCTCCATAAGGTCTGAGATATGGCTGCAGGTGACCAAACACACAGGACCATTTCTCATCATTTAGAAAACTGGCATATTTACTGCTCTCCTTCTCTGAGGTTTCTTTTTCATCTGAGATACATTTGATAAAAACTGGGTCAAATCTGTAATCTTTTATCTAAGCTATTTCCGGATGACAATATTTAAGACCGATCTGAATGGAAGAAGTTGCAGACTACAATTTTCAATATAATTTTATAATCTTTTTGTTTGGAGTCAGAAAATACAATGAATTGTGTATAATGAAACAATTGCTTGTAACAAGCTATTTCTTAATTTTCTACCAAAGTTTTCACAAGCTTCTTTCTTGAGGAGTGTTAAATAAAACAGGATTGTGTAGAAATGGGTTAATCCATATTTGTTTGAGATCAACTGCAGAAACTTTGCTCTAAACAAAGACAAGCTACTTATTATTTGTCTCTCTTCTTCTGTGACCGAGAAGAAAATGCATCAACTCTCAAACCTCGATATAAATGATTGAAATCCTAGAAGAAATTGTCGTACTACCTCTGTCAATAAAAAAACCCATATGACCAATCAATTCATTCAAATACACCAGAGGTGAAATGTTGAACTCTGACATGCAAAACATTTTCATCAACTTAATCAAATTGTAGTTAAGACATTATGGTAGTTTCAGTTTAATTCAGTTGGTGGGCGAGCATGGATGATGTATTTTGCAAACAAACATAGTTGATATAACAATCAAACTGCCTTGTCAGGGTCAAAGGGCAATACCAGCAATCTATCAACTAGGTTTGGAGTGATCTATTAGTTAGCTGTAACATAGTTAACTGAATGGCTGCCATTATTCATCTTGGCTTTGCGTCTAGCACACAGACAGGGTGATAAAAATTTAATGTCTAGAAAGCCTTAAGAATCCTCACTAGCATTTTTCAAAAAGGATGCTACAATAAAATCAGCTTCTTTAATATTGAACTTGTCTAACTGACAAAATTTAAGACTTGTTTAATTCTAAAACAATTGCAAACAAGATTACCGTAAGTTGTGGATACATTCAGACAAAATATATTTTTTTAGTGTCTGAATTCATGGATAATTACTGAAGCCAGAGTCTAAATAAATAGATAAATTATTGTGAGGCCTGAAAAAACCAATGTCGATTTTGATGAGTAATAGAGCCATTGCAGCATGTGTTTGCTTACGCCTTGAAAGTATTTCAATAATTGGAAGAAACTTATGATATGTGTCCATATTACATTCGCATATTTATCTATCCTTTCCAGAGTATTTAACAAAGAGTTTGAAAATACTGGCAAGGATGAAATGAAATTAATGACTGTTCAATAAAAAAATAAAATGCATATTTTTATAAAAATGTTATAAAAGTATTTATAATAATTTGGTAAAGGGTACATATCAGTCTAATCCACACTTACCTTTTTCATCAAAAGGTGAAGGAGGCATGAGTTTTTCTTCATCAGCTAGAATTTGTCGTAATTCAGACTCCAACAAACCAGCAGCTGAAGCCTCCAGCAAACAAAGGGTGGCCATGATCAGCTGTCCCCCTTTCTCTGACTCAAACCTCTGTAATAATTCCTGTAACAAACTGAAAAACAGGAAGACTTAACTCATTACCAGATAAAACCACAAGATCAATTTCAAAGATATTGCAGACGACAATCACAAGTTGAAATAATTTACATCTATTTGTCTTTTGAGGTAGGAAATATTGTGGATAATGAAGAAATTGCTTTTTCCAAGCCATTTTTCATGGGTGTGTCAAAGAGTATTATTGTACGGGAATGAGTTTACTTAATGCCGAGCAGACGCTTGTTTGCTTTCTTTCTCTAATATTTTTGCCTTTAAATTTTTCTCTGCCAAAACATTTGAATTTGGACAGGTCTAAAATTTTGCAATGCAGTAAAAAGATAAAGTAATTGTTGACAGGCTAGGTTAGGACACCGGACATCAAAATAGCTCTCATGAGCATGTTGTGCTCAGATAAGTTAAAATAGAAGTTACAGTCCTAATAAATTCAGACTGACAGCTGCATTAAACAGTGACTGTGATCACTATGTTCTGCTCACTGCAGCAGACTCAACAGAAAACATTATGTAAACATCAGTTGACGGATGGCCTCTTTCAAACAAACATTATATTATCCAATCAAATTCTAATTTGACTGGAAATGAAATTGAAATTGTCATAAGAGTTAAACATGTTCATTTGTGAGCCATTCAAATATCATAACTACAGCTAATTTAACCAATAACCAGATGGCAAAATTTCAGACTGGCTTAATTTGAAAGGAAATGCAGACAACAATTTTAAGTTGATGAAATTTTAAATTTTTCAACTTTCTGTATAGAAAACATAGTGGAAATGAAGACATTGCTTGTTCATTTTGCACAATATTTTCCAAATCGTTTTTCTTGAGGGTCGTCAGAACTGTCGTTGAAAACTATGTTGATAATGACACAATTGCTTGTTACAAGCAATGCCTTCATTATCCACAATGTTTTCCAACCCAAAATACAAAGGTTTCTAAAAATTTTATCACTTGAAATTGTCGCCTCCTTTTTTTTTTTTAATTTAAGCCCGTCAAAATTTTGTTATCTGGTATTGGGTTAAGCATTAGTAACAATCTATGGGTTACCTGAAAAAATGTATCTTTTGTTTCATGACCTGACCATAAAATATAAAAAATGAATTTATTTCTTTAATGCTTTCAGGTGGATTATCGAGAAATAACGATAGATTATCATTTGATAAACTCACCACCTATCCAGTGAAATTATCAAAAACTTATTCCCCGCTTTCGTTCATTTCACTCTATCTGACGTAATCTAAGCAGAGCCAAATAAGTGACGTCATCATAAGTGTTACATAGCAGACACGTGCAAAATGACGGGCTTTCAGAAAATTTGTCATAAAATTTTCGCATTTTGTCTAATTTTTGCATTAAAGAAATAGAACAATCGTTTGTTTTTCGAGTAAGATCATGAAAATATAGCTTTTGTTGATCACTCAATGAAATATAAATCGATCTTACACTGAAACAAACGATTGTTCTATATTTGTTATCTCAATTGAAATTGTCATGACAGAGGTCACTGAGTGTGGTCATCAATTCGTCAAGTATCTCATAATCAAAATCTTACTTTAAAATTCCATCAGGTAAACAATTAATTCTGTCATCAATTTTCTCTGAACTATGAATTTTACACAACTCTTCACACGCCACTGTTAACCATAGAGGATTCTCTGATGATGTCAGGGATAATAGTTTACTTATTTGGCAGTCCGATAACGTTTGTTTGTATTTTCTGGTCATCTCTTTTACAATGCCCTGTAAAATACAAGTATCAACATTGATTTAATACTAATTACAATAAACAAAATCAATGGTTTAGTGCACTAGTCATCCCTTTCAAAATTCCTTGTAAAATGTCAACATGGATAAAATACCATTTACCATGTTAAGTCAGAGGTTTAATGAAATGCTATTCTTTATAGAATCTGTCTCTTCTCTGAATTTGAACCAGTCTAAAGTTTTGCAAAACAAGAAAGGATAAAGGAAGAGAACAGAGTGGATAATGAAGAAATTGCATGTTACAAGCAATTTCTTCATTTTCTACAATGTTTTCCAAACCTTTTGTCTTGAGGGGTGTAAAAAGGCTGGATTGTGAAGGAATTGATTAAATGTTTCTGGCTGAGCATGTAACCTAACATTTTTGATATCTCTGTAGAACTGCCCTGTTGGATTGATGGATTTATTGAATCGGGTTTACACCACTTTAAACAGTATTTAAGTCATATTGTGGCAGCTGGTGCATCTAACAATGGATTCCTAGTATTTCTCACACCAGTACTACCACTTCATCATTTCCTAGCCTCCAGCTGCTATCCCACTTAGGTTTACAATTATTCACCCATTGGTGAGAGATAAATGTCTAGAAGGATATCGGCCGCTGCTGGGGATCAAACCCATGACATCCCATTATTGGAGATTGGGAGTTTAATGCACTACCAACTGCGCTATGGACAGTAGGCATGACCAACCATCAGTCAATTATCTCGTTCCAACTTAATCCCATCTTTTTACGCCCCCCCCCCAAAAAAAAAAATGATTTGGAAAAATATGTGGAAAAATGAAAAAATTGCTTCTTAAAAGCAATTTATTCATTATCCACAGTTTTCTACCAAAAAAGACAAATAATTACACAATTTCACCTATTGAATTTTGTTGTCTGCAACTCCTTTCAATTAGGATCAGTCTAAAACTTTGTTTGTGGGAATGGGTTAAGAGGTCAACTGTCACATAAATAGGGTTTAGTCTTAATTTCAACAAAACTTATGTTCATCTTGACTTCGACCTTCAGATAGACAATAATCATCAACACTCCAAATAGTTAATGTCTGCATCTAATTAAAAGCTTTACAAAATTTGGTGTAGGTCTAAAACAACTGACAATCATCATAATCTTTGCCATGATCTCAAAATAAATAGACTGCCTCGATGATCGAGTGGTGTAGGTTCTTGACTTGTGATCTTAAGGTCACGGGTTCGAGCCCCACCGTCATCGAGGTGTGTTCATAGGCAAGACACTTAAAAGCCAGCCCCAGTTTTCCCAACATCTGAATTGTTGTTTTGAACGTGACTCTATAAGCTTTAGCTTTCGTTGCAATCAACGAAAATAAATTAGTATAAACTAAACTAAACTAAAAAAAAGAAATCATCGTAACTTCAAGGAGTGAATTTTTGCCTATCTATGAAGACCCTCACTCTGTGTCACATAATCATCTTTTCATGTTTTTTTATGTCATTATGCTGGAGATGACAGTGACCATGCCATCTAATCCAGTAACCTCAAAATCAATAGGGACCCTTTCCTGTTTCTTGACATTTTAGACTGGTCCAAATTCAAAGGTTTAGCTCACGACATTTCATAGTTGAATTAATTTGAAAAATAATCATTCAGTAGAGTATAAAAAATTGCTGAAAAAGAAGCATTTCCTTGTAACAAGCAATTTCTTTCGTTTCCCAATATGTTTTCTCAAGTATAAAAACACAGGGATGTAAAACAAGGGAATAAACAGGAAAGGGATAATTATATGAACATGTAATCTGTTTCAAAATGTTTATCTTTTTGATTTCTGGTAACTTTGACTTTCAATGTCAAGTTTTGTTTTTCCTTTCCATCTTTTCTTTAAATGATTAGTGATAAAATGCTGATGGAATAACAATATCTCACTTTTCTTGATCCAATATCTAATGGAGTAATATTAATTTCTATAGGTTTGGTTTCCCTTTTGACTAAGGTTTTATGCTGTATGGAACTATTTATTGTTGAAAAAATACATCGAACTTGAGGAGACAGTTTTCTTGGTAACCAACTCATCACCTTAGCAGCTTGGTCATCAGAAAACTGAAATATACAAAACATAAGAATTGAAAGATCGCAGCTGTCAATCAAAAACTCAATCGACCAGTCAAACCATTCATTTAGACAAAAACAGAATTTTGAACTTCAACATTTATATAAAGTGTTTTTTCTTGTTTGGCAACTTAAATGTAGTAACTACAGCTTATTGGAGCTGAAGTTATGATGTTTAGATCGTCAATCAACCATTTCAAATTTGTTGTTACTGGCGATAATTTTGCAAAACAATACTGTTAGAGGATTGTGGATGGGGCCAGCATCTATCAATTGTACTGACAGGACTGACATTATCTAACACAGTAGATCAATAATAGGGAATAGGTGATGCTTAACCCATTACTAGATGATAAAATCTTAGACTGGTCCAAATTCAAAGAAGTTCCAGACGACAATTTTCAGTTAATAAAATTTGGAAACTCTCTTCTGTGGTAGAAAACGTCATGAAAAATGAAGAAATTGCTTGTAGCAAGCAATTTCTTTTTTTCTACAATGTTTTCCAAAATTTTTTTCTTGCAGAGCGTAAAAAGGCAGGATTGTGTGTGAATGGGTGAAGTAAGTTTATGTTGCCTTGGCCTTCGATGATATTCAAAATTACTCAGAGCTAGTTTTTGTCTTTTTTACGGGTTTGGGGATTTAATTCACCTCAAGATTCAACTATCTGTTTTCTGATAACTTTAAGTATAACTAATTAACTTTATAATGGTTTTAATTTACTCTGTGCTTATAATGGAACAAGTAAGTTGATTATTTTTTTCATTTCTTCAACAAATGTATAAGCTTTAGATCTGACAAATTCATTCATTGTTTCAGTGGCATTACTAGTAGAATTGAATGATTATTCTAAATCTACTTTCAATTCTAATAAACCTCCTCTAAATAAGGATATTCAGACAGACATACACTAACATAACCTTTCCAAGGACTGTTACATTTTATTACATTGCTGCAAGTTTGCCTTATTCATTAACACTTTGAATCATGAAATATCATTGAAAAGTAAAGACAACATATGATGCAGAAAATACCCCTGATATCAGCCATTAAATTTCTTCACTTTCTTGTTATTTTCCTTTTCAAATTTTCAAATTGAACAAGATAAATATCCCTGTCATGGAAACTGTTTTTGTTTTTTTGTTTGACTTTAAGAAATAAGACATAGTTAAGCAACCTTGACCTTGTCAGATAATGTAGATGGATGGTGGATTTTTAAAAATCTTATTTTGAGTCAAATCATTGGGAAATAAGAGATTGCCATTCATTATGCATTCCACAGCCGCTTTTTTTTTGGGGGGGGGGGGTCCTAAAAATACAGGATTGTGTGAGAACAGGTTGATATGGGTCATTAAAAAGTCATGAGAGCAAAAGTGTTGTTACCAACCTGATTAAGGGCATCTACAATAACGACTAGAGGTCTTGTGTTCGGATTGGACAACATACTACAACACATCTGGGCAGCAGCATTTACATCTCTAGGCATGTTGGAGTCCTGAAATAACAATACACCTATCTCAATCTCACCACCTATCTCTCCCACAACTTTTTGACGCTCTGAAGGTATGTGGCCAGAAAAGGAGACAGTGTTTGTAACAAGCCATTTTGCTTTTCTTACAATGTTTTCAACATTATTTGGCACTAATTTTCCAATTTCAGTGAATTTCAAATTGTTGGCAAATTCTTTCAATTTGGACCATAGTATGGTTACATATAATTCATTTTCTACTGTTGCTTTCAAATGATTAAAAAAGCTCAACCTAGGTCTTCTGTATCAAGACAAGCTAAGAAGTGTTGTCTGCCAAAAACATAGCTCAGCTGTCTTGATGATCTTTACAACATGATGTAAAGGGTCACAGTCACAGGGTTATTGTCTCAAATGAAAGCCTATCTCCTGAAAAATGCATATGTGAAATGTGGGAACCTTAGGATGAAAAATTACCAAGAAAAAAATAGTTAAACATTTTGGTTAAAGATTTTTATCGACAGTTAAAGGTCAAGGACAAAAGGGTTAAGGTCATTGTCTCAAATTAAGGCCCATCTCCTGATGAATGTATGTGTGAAATATGAATACCTTAAGATGAAAATCACCAAGATAGAAAAAGTTTAAGCTTTTCATAAAGGTCAATATGACAAGGTAACAGGGTCAGGGTCATTATCTCAATAAAAAGGAGGCATGTGTGGTATTGAGCCCCATGCACTAGTTATAAAAGAGATATAGAATTTATAACCAAGTGGGATGCCAGCACAGAAGCTGATGCTGAGGCTACAACAATAGTACATTGTAAAACAATAGCTCTTCTGAGACTTTCGTCAAGGTGGAGCTTTAAAATTAATGGTTGTCCCAGGACAACTGCTGTCAAGCCTGCAAAGTTTTGTAGGTATCATGCTCCAGACAAGCATAATTTTAGTGTTTGACCTTGAGCTGTGACCTTGAACCTATAAAAAAATTATTTCAAACTGCACATCTACTCATGATGGAGAATAACTGTGCCAATTTATTTTTAAATCTATCCATAATTGTAGGAGATATGCTCCAGACAAGCACAATTTTAGCGTTTGACCTTGGGCTATGACCTTGAACATTGAAACTATCCAAAAAATTCTTTCAAATTGCACATCTACTCATGATGTAGAATAATTGTGCAAATTTATTTTGAAATCCATCCATTATTGTAGCAGAAATGCTCCAGACAAGCACAATTTATGCATTGACCTTGAGCTGTGACCTTCACAGTGGAACTATTCAAAAAATTCTTTCAAATGGCACATCTACTCATGATGTAGAATAATTGTGCAAATTTATTTTGAAATCCATCCATAATTGTAGGAGAAATGCTCAAGACAAGTACAATTTAAATGTTTGACCTTGAGCTGTGACATTCACATAGGAACTATCCAAAAAATTCTTTCAAATGGCACATCTACTCATGATGTAGAATAATTGTGCCAAGTTATTTGGAAATCCATCCATTAATGTAGGAGTAATTGTCCAGACAAATCTTGACGGACAGACAGACTAACAGACAAACTAACGCACCAATGCACATACACCTTCTAGTAATAGTGACAACTATGTCTCACTCACTGCAAACGAGCTTGATAAAAATTGTATCATTGACAATTCTCCATTGTCAATCAAAAAACAGAGTCTAATCAAATTATTTATCTAAACCAGAAATGAAATGTTTCCTATATATCTATATACTTCACTTATATCTTTAATTCTCAACTTAAATGTTGAAAACAAGCTTTAAATACAATATTTAGGTCACCCACCAACATCTTTCTATTTATTTCATGTCCCAAACCATGTATTTTGCAAACTAGATGGTTGTCCAAGGTCGAGCCCGTAAAAGTCTGACCATCAACTTGACCTTGACCATCAATTTTAGTGTGTGACCCTGAGCTTTGACCTTGAACTTGAAGCTATCCAATAATTTCTTTCAAATGGCACATCTACTCAAGATGGAGAATAATTGTGCCTTGTAATTTTGAAATCAATCCATAAATGTAGGAGAAATGCTCTTGACAATCACAATTTTAGTGTTTGACCTTGAGCAGTGACCTTGAACCTATAAAAAAATTATTTCAAATGGCACATCTACTCATGATGGAGAATAACTGTGCCAATTTATTTTTAAATCCATCCATAATTGTAGGAGATATGCTCCAGACAAGCACAATTTATGCATTGACCTTGAGCTGTGACCTTTACAGAGGAACTATTCAAAAAATTCTTTCAAATGGCACATCTACTCATGATGGAATTAATTGTGCCTTGTAATTTTGAAATCAATCCATAAATGTAGGAGAAATGCTCTTGACAATCACAATTTTAGTGTTTGACCTTGAGCAGTGACCTTAACATTAGAACTATACCAAAAGTTCTTGCAAATGGCATATCAACTCATGATGGAGAATAATTGTGCCAAGTTATTTTGAAATCCATCCGTAAATGTAGGAGTAATTGTCCGGACAAACACAATTTTAGTGTTTGACCTTGAGCTGTGACCTTGAAATTAGAACTATCCCAAAAAATCTTTCAAATGGCACATCTACTCATGATGTAGAATATTTATGTCAAGTTATTTGAAATCCATCCATAAATATTGGAGTAATTGTCCGGACAAATTAGGACAGACAGACTAACGCACTTACACACATACACCCACTTGTCATAGTGACAACTATGTCTCGTTCACCGCAAGCGGGCTCGACAAAAATTCCATTTTACCCAATCCCAACCAACAAATTTTAGATCGGTCCAAATTGAAAGAAGTTATAAACAACAATTTTAAATAGATGGAATTTTAATTTTTTTTCCTCTTTTTAGATAGGAAACATTATGGAAAACAAAGAAATAGCTTGATACAATGTTTTCCAAAGCCTTTCGCTTGAGGGGCATAAAAACATGGGATTGTATGGGAATGGGTTAATATATCAGACAAACTTTTTTGTTGGAGGTCAGTGGGTGTGGCTAGAAATCCATAAATTGTTGGAATTGTAATGGGTATAGTCAGATATAGACCCAACCTATTTTTGTTACCTACATTTATAACCTCCATTTCTCGCAGTAATCGTTTTAACATTGGCTCTAGAAAGGTAGACCCAGGAACAGCACCAACAAAATGGAAGAATATATGCCAGTTCATCCCATCTGATCTGGAACATTAGAAAGAAATTACATATGTGACCAGTCAGGCAAAAAACATCATATTGGGAATTACAAAAAGTATCAACCTCATCAGACTGCTCAAACCTTTTACCCTTTATAATAGTCATTCTACAGACTGGTGCAAAATGTATTGGTGAAAGGGGCAGCCATCTTGGATTGCCTGATGAACTGGTTGTAAATTGTGTAGTCTCCCTTTGATTATAAATGGTAATTTTATTGAAAAGAAACACTGACAGACAGGAAATGACATCATAATTTTATGACATCATCAAAATCCCAAGAATTTAGGGTCTGCAAGAATTTAGTTTGTAAACACTGACATGGGTAGAAAAGGTCCTGAAATTTCACCTGAGGTAAGAAAGCTGGCTGTGGATCTGCACCAGAATGGCCGCAGACTTTGTGAAATTAGTAAACTGTTACAACTGCCTTATATGACAGTTTCCAATATTGTTAAAAGATTTTTGCAAAGTGGGTCTGTAGAAAACAAGGCAAGAAGTGGCAGGCCAAAAGTTGTCACAGACAGAGATTACCGCAAGCTTGAGAGGCTAGTAAAAGTCAACCGTAAAGATTCTTTGAGTGATATAACCTCAAAATTCAATGAAGTCAGGGACAGAAGAGTATCTAAATGAACTGTACAATATCATTTAAACAAACATGGATTTAACAAAAGAGTGTCCAGAAAGCATGTAGTGATTTGGGAGGTCAATAGAAAAAAGCGGCTGTCGTGGTGTTTGGAAAAGCGTAGATGGCTTGTAAACGGTAATTGGGATAAAGTAATTTTCTCGGATGAAAGACAAATAATAATAGGAAACAATAACAGGATATACATTTGGCGAAAGCGTGGCGAAGGATACAGACCGGACTTGGTGCCCTCAAAGGTCAGTCGCAAGTTCTAGGTAATGATCTGGGGTTGCATTTGTTGGAATGGTGTGGGGACTCTAGCAAAAGTGACAGGCAATATCAACTCGGAAAAATATAAAGAAATACTTGAAGAAAATATTTGGCCAGTTATAGTTAGACATTTTCCAGATGATCAGTACTTTTTTCAGGATAACAATGCCCCAGTGCATAGATCTAGGCTATTACAGGGATACAGAGCCACTAACAATTTAAAATCTATTTCTTGGCCTGCTCAGTCACCTGATCTGAATATCATTGAAAATATCTGGCTGTATATTAAAAGAAAACTTGCTTACAGACACCATGTTATAAACAGTGACAGTGATTTGTTCAGAGAAATTTCAGAGAATCTGGATGGATATTCCCACTGCATACATTCAGAGCCTATATTTATCTGTTCCCAGAAGAATAATGTCAGTGATTCGACTTAAAGGACACTTGACAAAGTGTTAAGGTAAGACTGTTACCATTACGTTTGTTTTGGTTAATAATTTGCCATTTTTTTATCAGTTAAATCCCTGTAATTGAAAATAAATAAAATCTAAGATGGCTGTCATTTCACCAATACTTTTTGCACCTGACTGTACCTTGCCTTATTTTTTAAATACTATATCTAATTGACAGATAACTGTTGTCGATCAAAACGTTGATTGGTAGCTAAATAAAATGTAGTCTTCGTGATATAGAGACATTTCTTCCTCTCCCATATTGTTTTCCAAAGCCTTTTTTCCTTGAGGGACAATAAAAACCATGATTGTATGGGAATTGGTTATTGTGATTTACAAATATTAAACATCACACAACAATCCCAAGATCCTGTCCTGTGAGAACTCACAAGAATAGTCTCATCTAGATAATTGAACAGAGTGCCTATAGCAAAGGTCTCAGTTGAGATCTTAGTACCCCACAAAAAACATGCACTCATTTTATTAGTCATATACTTCTGAAAGGAACAGTATTGTAATGGTCACCTATACAAATAATTGCCTAATCCATTCCCACACGATGATAATTTAGACCAGTCCAAATTCAAACAAGAGCACCCCCCATGGGTGCCATCACCCGGCTGCATGTGCTGGACTATGCAAAAGTTCTCTAAGTCAAAAAAGGGGCATAACTCTTACAAAAATGCTTGTAGAGTTATCCCCCTTGATAGTCTAGATAGCTCTTGTGATTGTCAATACACATGCCAAGTTTCATAGGATATCTTCAATAACAACAGAGATATGACCAAGGTTAAAGTTTGTCATGCCAACGCTGACGCAAAGGACGCCAAGATGATCACAATACCACCGGCTTTCTCCGAAAGCAGCCTAACTAAAAAGTTGCAGACAAGAATTTAAAGTTCGTGAAATCTTTAAAAACTTTGTTATATGGGTTAGAAAACAATGAGGATAATAAATAAATTGCCTGTACCAAGCAATTCTTCATTTTCCACAATGTTTTCCAAAGCTTTCATATTGAGGGGCGTTTAAAAGCGTCATTGTGTGGGAGTGGGTTAACAGGTGGTCACCCATACAGAATCAGCTGCACAATGCTCTCGGTTTTACATTTAAACTCTTACCTTTTACACAGCAAAAATGAAAGATTTTATAGGTAAAAGCAATTATATGGTGAATCTTTTCAATTAGTTATCGTTTAGAGCTTTTCAGAATGTACATACCTATTTATTGGTACCTTGATTAACCCAATTACCACAGATTAAAATTTTAGACTAGTCCATTTTGAAAAAGACTGCATTTGGCAATTTTTAGTTAATGAAATCTTGAAGATTGTTATCTTTCTGGGAAAAAGAAAATTAGGAAATGAAGAAATTGCTAGTCACAAGCAATTTTTTAATTTTCCACAATTTTTTTACCCAAATTTTTTGAGGAGTGTAAAAAGGCTGGACTGTATGGAAATGGGTGACAAAGATAGATTTAAACTTCTTACCTTTTAAGGGATCCATCTTTTGATTTTCTAAGAAGACTTTCAGCAGCTTTACAAAGTACGGAGGATTTTCCGAGACCAGGATCTCCTAACAGTAACAATGGAACATCCTTCTCCTCCCGTAAAATATAGTCCTCCATCTGTAAGAGTGTCAGTTAACCCATTACCACACAGCAAACTTTTAGACTTGTCCAAAATGAAAGGAATTGTACATGACAATTTATAGTTTATGAAACCTTAGATTTTTTCAATTTCAATTTTCTGTCAAAAAGTGAGATTGTGCGGAAATGGGTTACCAGAGATTCCATACAAAAAGTGAACATTCAATTTACATTCTAATCTCTTGTTTAATTCATTTGTTTGTTTGTAAGGGGTTTAATGCCACTTTCAATAGTATCTTACATATATCTAAACAACTGGTGCTCCTAACCAAGGCTTCCTGTACTTTCTCTCACAAGTACAACCACAACATTCCACCCAAGCCATCAGCTTATCATTCCAATTAGGTGCAATACTTACAATTTGCAAAATATTAACCCTTTCCCGTTCAAACATGGGATTTTACATTCCTGTGATTTTATACTCGAGAAAACATTGTGGAAAAAGAAGAAATTGCTTGTAAAAAGCATTTTCTACTTTTTCCACAATATTTTCTATCACATAGGATGGTTTCATTTCATATTGCATCCAGTTTTCATAGTTGTCTGCAACCTTGTTCAATTTGGACTAGTCTAAAATTTCACAGATATATGACTCATGCCAAGATTAATTTATCAAATTTGGAAGAGCGCATCCATATTACAACTTTCACAAAAACTATTTCAATGAAAACTATTTTTTAATAATCATGATTTCTTAGAAATTACTGAAATCTTCCACCAGGCAATATACGACAATTAACAAAGTCGTATAACAGGAAGAAGATGATGTGCTGACCTGTATTTGGTAAACACCAAGTTTAATCTCAATACAAAGTTTAAAGTGTATGCTATCTTATGGCTGCTGAGAGAAATGTGATGAAATGAAATAAATTAGTAATAGATGCAAATTCAAAATCAAAATTCAAGGTGCACAGAAGAATGGAGAGAGAGACTGCAGTAAACTTATATGACCCCTTTCCTTTTAATGGGGGTATAAATATATGCAAGGTTTAAGTTTTTGGTTAATTTCTTAACAGCAAGTCAAAGCTTCAGGTCACAGATTTAGGATTAAGCAATCAGCAAACACAAGCAGGATTGAATTTTTAATTAAGGGTATTGAAATGTAGTTTGATTGATTGAATGGGGTTTAACGCCCCTTTTAGCAGTATTTCAGTCATTTTGCGGCGACTGGAGCACCTAACAATGGATTCCTGTATTTCTCACACCAGTACTACCACTACATCATTTCCTAGCCTCCAGCTGCGATCCCACTTAGGTTCACTATTATCCACCCATTGGTGAGAGACAAATGTCGCAAAGAATATGTGCTGCTGCCGGGGGTCGAACCCATGACACCCCATGATTGAAAATTAGGAGTCTGATGCCCTACCGACTGTGCTATGACAGCGGCCCTCGAAATGTAGGACAAAGTTCAAGGCAACTGAGTCCAAGAACTTGATGTGAAAATTATTATGATTTCAAGGTAAAAGCATTCGGAAAAATTATGTACAGTTAGTTTTAATCTGGATCAGAAGTCTTGGTGCTAGATGCAGCCATCACCTTGTGAGTGCTTAAGTGAAGTCTAAGCACCCTGACATTTAATATTACTGAAACTATAATCAAATAATTAAGTGGGATGCTAATATAGTTGTCGATATTCACACAGAGGTTAAACCAATAGCTTTTCGAGCACATTCATCAAATGGCAGGATAGGAAATATTATGACAAAAAGAGGAATTGAGTATTATATGTATTTTTTCCTTTCCCACAAACCATTCTATAGTAATTATTAACCAGTGGATGTAAATACTATTACAATAGTATTTTACAGTCATCAACCTGTAATCTGTAAATGAAAATTTGAAGTGTGTGAAATACCTCAACCTTTCAAAAACTTTATTTTATTCATATGAGTTTTTTTTTCAAATGGAGTAACTCTAAATTTACCTTCTGTAAAATATCTTCCCGCCCTAAGACTGTTGACCCCTTGAGCTTCATGAATAATTCGTGTTGACGCCGTGTCAAGTTATCTTGTTTATTGAAAGACTGTGGTTGTTCACCAAAATAATCGAAAAGTATTCTTTGTTTGCAGAACTCCAAAACCTGCAAAAGCAAACAAGCAAAGTCATTACAATTACAATCCATGATTCATTACATCAATACCTAAGTCATTTGTATTGTTGAACTTTCATCTCAAGTTTAACTCATTACCAGATTACAGCATTTTAGACTGGTCCAAATTGAAATAATAAATGACAGAATGACAGAGGGAGACCAATACTTTATCCCCTTCGCCCAAACGGCAGGGGATAGAAATATTAAATTTTGTCCTTTAGGGTAGAAAACATTGTTGATGATAAAGAAATTGCTTTTAAGCAATTTCTTACTTTAACAATGTTTTCAAGGTTTTTTTCTTTGAGTCACAAAAGCGTCATTTTATGAGAAAGAGTTAATAAATAGCTTCAGTATAAATATGACCTGAATCTGGCATACCAACAACAGCATTATGAACTGCACCAGGATACAGATTCGTGTTCGAAGCATGAACCAGGGTTTTGAACCTCAAAAATCTGTAAATGTCCTATTTTGACCCCCTTGAGTGAAATTGACCAATCACTAGCCCTGCCCACTTATTCTTTTGGCCACGCCCACTGACTCTGACAGGAAGTCCCTCTTCCATTTCAAAGGCGTTTTTTTAAAAAAGTTATGGCCAGTTGCATGTAACAAACTAGAGGGGCTTGAGTGCCTGATTTGCTCCACCGGCCTGAATTTATTTATCATTCCTGAGAAATTTGGTTGAAAACCATCCTGCAGTTTGCAAGAATAAGATTTTCAAAATGTCACTATATACCATACATGGATACAAGCCCCCCTCAATAAAAGCAATAATTTGCATCTGAACCATATTTTATAAAGAAATCTGACGAGGAGTCACCAAAGGATCATTTTTAATTTTCTTTTTTTTTAATCTGAGAAATTTGTAGATTTTCACTGTTTACCATATATGGAAATTAGCCCAATACATTAAAGCCATGTTTTGCATCAAATCAAAATTCTTTAAAGGGAATCTGATAAAGGGTCACTCAATGATCATTCCTGTAAAATTTGGTTGAAATCCATCATTTAGTTTCTTAGAAGAATATTTTTAAAGATTTCACTATATATGGAAATAAGCTCTGCCCATTAAAGCCATGTTCTTCATCCGATCTTAATTCTTTGAAAGAATCTGATAAAGAGTCTCCCAATGATCATTCATGTAAAATTTGGTTGAACTTCATCCATTGGTTTCTGACAAGAAGATTTTTTAAGGTTTCACCATATATGGAAATTTGCCCCGCCAATTAAAGCCATGTTTTTCCTCCGATCATAATTCTTTGAAGGAATCTGATAAAGGATCACCCAATGGTCATTCATGTAAAATAAGGTAGTAATCCATCAATTGGTTTCTTAGAAGAAGATTTTTAAAGGTTTGATCATATATGGAAATTAGCACCGCCCATTAAAGCCATGTTTTGCATCTGATCAAAATTCTTTGAAGGAATCTGATGAAAGGTCACCCAAGAATCATTTCTTTGAAATTTGTTGAATTCTGTTCAGTTACTTCAGAGGAAAAAATTTTTAAAGTAAAAGCTCATAGACAAATGCATGGACGCATGCACGGACGGACAAACAACATCCACAACACCATGACAATAGCCTGCTGACTTTCAGCCAGTGGAGCTAAAAAGTAGAATAGTTGGTTGGCGACATTTAAGTTGCCAAACCAGCAAAAAAGGTTAACAAAAATGGCAGCCAATGCCCTAGTTCAAAACTCATTCCTGGTCTAAATGAAAGATTTCAATAGTTCAGTTTATCAGTCGCAATTGGTCAATTTCTAAGGGTCGAAACAGGGGTTTATCTGTCAAGTTTTCTATTATGTATCTTGGGTACTATTGAAAATTGTACACATTCATTCTTTCACGAAAAGGTTAGATGCCACATGATTTGCTCTTATTATTGTTTCAACCTAGAATTTCATGGTGAAAAAGTCAATGACCCCTCAATTTCAAAAGCTATCAAAAGCCCAGAAAATGACAAAACCTTTAACTCTTTTTATTTGTAACAAAAGAACTAAAACTGCACTCACCGTCTGCTTTAAAGCATCGTCAAAGTCCAGTTGTACATGTTTTCTGTGATCTAATCCTTTATATTCACAGAGGTATTTTATAATTCTGGAAGGCTAGAAGTAATGAAGAGTAAAGTGCTTCCTCTGAATCTAATTATCAACCCATTACTAGACAACAAAATTTTAGACAGGTCCAATTAGAAAAAAGTTTCAGATAACATTTTTTTGTTGGTGAAATTTCAAAAATCTTTCTTTTGGGGTATTAAAAATTGTGTATAATGAAGGAATTGCTTGATACAAATCCTTAGTTTTTACTTGGAACAAAACCAAAATTGCATTTACACATCTTTGCTTGATACTGGGTCCTTGTGTGAAATTTTAATCAAATCTACCAAATAGCTTAGGAGAAAATGGACTGACAAGATAAAGCTACTGACTGCCCAACGGACAAATCAACCACCTAACAAGCTTAACCCTTTCCTGTGATTTTATACTTGAGAAAACATTGTGGAAAAAGGAGAAATTGCTTATAATAAGCAATTTCTCCTTTTCCCACAATGTTTTCTACCACATAGGATGGTCAGATTTCAGATTGCTTGCATTTTTCATTGTCGTCTGCAACCTCTTTCAAATTGGACCAGTCTAAAATTTCATAAAACAGGACAGGGTTAACATTATATACACTCCAAATATAATTTGGTTATAATTGACTAACCGCTGACCCCGCCCACTTTCCCCGTTAACCAAATCCATTAACTTCTACAGGAAGTCCAGCTTGGATTTTCAAAGGCGTGATTTTTAAAAAAATTATGGCCAGAAGCATGTGCCCAAAAAGTTAAATGATTGGTTCATAACTACAGCTTGAATATTTGAATCATTTTGATGGGAAAAAATATCAGGTGTTTAATGAAAATGATGTGTTTTTTCAAACCAGAGTGGCTAAGCTGAATTGATCTTTATTAATTCAATTTCTCTTAACCCATTCCCAAACAAAAAAATTTTACACAGGTCCAAATTTGGAGATGACCAAACAAAGTTTGTTTAAATCTAAAATTAATGGCCATATGAGGTGTAAAACATTGTGAGAAAAGAAGAAATTCTTTGTTACAAGCAATTTTTGTCTTTTCTCACAATGTGTTCCAAGGCTATATTTCTTTGGCACGTTAAAAAAATGTGGGATTGTCTAGGAATGGGTTTATCAAATTTTTCCATACTTTTATTAAACCCAATATTAAAATCTTGAAGAACTTTGAGTAAATATAATTTTCCGTAATAATACTTAAATCATACAAATTGACGTACAACCTACAAATCTAATCTTTTGTAAGAAGTAGTCTACTACATCCTTCCTGAAATGAAAAGGATGAAAGAAAGCAACTTACAGGAAATTTCTGTGCTATTTTATTTCCACTAGTTTTAACTTTCTCAGATGCTGGAGTTTTCAGCAGTAACTGTTTATGTTCTGCTTGGGGAACCTTGTCTATAACAGCATCACTCCGAACCAGGAACAAGGCTAAAATTATAATTAAACAATTACCAAAGTCTCCAATTTTTACACCCTGACAAAAAAATAATGACAGAAAATATTGTGGAGAAATAAGAAAACGCATTTTCTTCTGTTTCGAAAATATTTTCATCCTACCTGATCCAAATTCCCAAGAAAATCCCCACATTTAAATAGTCTTCTGCAACTTCTTTCAATTTCGACCAGTCTCATGAAGTTCAGGACTAGATATAAAAAGAAATTATTGTATGTAAAGGTATATCAAAAAAAGCAATTTAAAATATGTAGGTCATAGGTCAAGGTTACAGGGTCAAGGTATGAATAGAAGAGGTGAGTGTACTATGTAAAATTTGAATCAGAAAATATGTGCAAGGTTTGAGGTTTTAAAAGTAGATCAAAGGTCAAAGATGAGTGTACCTATAAAATTGAATGGTCCTAGGTGAAAGTAATACAAGGCCAAGATGGTCTAGATTGCTCACCTGAATTTACTTTCTTAAGCCAACTTATCAACTCAAATTCAATAACAATAAGATATTTTCACAAGGACAATTAGATAGAAAGGCAAACGGTTGAGATTTTATGAAGAAAAATTATATTGCCATTAAGGCCCCCTTTTGTTTCATATAAGATTACATGCCATCATATTCAATTGTACTCACAATTATGGTTGTCCTCTCTATAAGCACCATACATGACCTCTAAATCTTCTATAAGAAGCCCATAGGTCTCCATAAAATCTTCTATATAATCATCTGGACATTCACCCCACATCGGAACCCAGCCCACACTCTCACTGCAATTACAATGTTAAATAACACATATATGTAGAATATGATGTAAGAAGTTCATAGGTCTGTATAAAGTCCTCTATACAATCATATTGAACCCCACTTTATATACACACATTGGAACCCAGCCCACACTCTCACTGCAATTACAATGTTAAATAACACATATATGTAGAATATGATGTAAGAAGTTCATAGGTCTGTATAAAGTCCTCTATACAATCATATTGAACCCAACTTTACACACACACATTGGAACCCAGCCCACACTCCCACTAGAATTATTAATAAAGGCATCAATCTGACAGAATTGATCAATCACAGCTGTCAATCAAGGACTAAACCGACCAATAAAATAATCTATTCAGCCCAGACCTGAGCTTTTCAACTCTGACATCGGACGCCATTTTTGTAAACCTTTATTGTTTGTTTGGCGACTTAAATGTCGTAATATAGCTTATTCAAGCTGTAGTTTAGGTCACCAATCATTTCATTTTTTGTTATATGCTACTTGCCATAATTTTTACAAAATAACACCTGTCGGAGTTAATGGGCAAGGCTTAAGGAGTCAGTGGGCGGGGCCAGCAATTGGTCAATTCAAACCAACTTGAATACAGCAACATCACCTAGCATTGCAATGTTGTGTGTCCTTGCCCCCTGCGCTACCGAGACATCCCCAAAAGATATGTTCAAAACATGCTTTTGAATATATCTGACACAGTGTATGAAGGGTTTCAGCAACTACTGTCTTTTTGAACCATAATGGAGGAATATGAAATAATATGAATATAATTTGTAATATATAATTGTTTACTAGTAAAATTAAAGACAAAATGAACTCCACATGTCAATTGGTTCTTCAACTTATTTTCAAGACATTTCTCTATCCTGCACTATTACATATTTTAGCAAAAGGCACAGCAAGTTGGTCTAAATATAGAGGCTGTCTTCAGATTTAATAAGAATACTCTAACAGCAATTATAGGCTTACTTAGAAAAGTTTAAGAATAAAGGCATCACATTGTTGTAGTAGCAGACTTCTATACTCATCTGTACTTTCTCCTGAGATGTTGGATCTCTGCGTTCTGGATGTTTGGAGCCCTGTCAATATATATCACAAGTATCATGTCACTTTCAGTCATTTTTCTGCTGAATAAAATCTATTAATTAAGTAATGTAGGCCAATATAAAGCTGCACTTGAGCAGGCTGATTGTTATCTATGCTGTCTGCCTATGCCTAAAAAGGACTATATTGGAAACAGTTATACATTGAATGAAAAAGGGATCAAAGCTAGTCAAGATCAAATCTAACCGACACTAACAAGCATTTACTATTGAAATTGGTTTATACCAACCCCTCAGCTCAATGTCACAAAAAACATTCTGTGAAAGAAATAAAGGCTTGATATTTCACCAAAGGACAACTACTCTAAGAAAATTGAGATGAATGTAACTTGATAATGAGTGCATGTATGAAATTTGAATCAAATCTGTCTTATAGTTTGGAAGAAAATAAGCAGACAAGAAAATGCTACAGACCTACAAATATATTCAACTTTTATTCACCCATTATCAAACGAAATTTTTTAGACAAGTCCAAATTCATAGAAGTTGCAGAAAACAATTTCAAGCTGAAGAAATCTTCAAAATCTTTGTCTTGTAAGGTTAAAAAAACATTGTGGAAAATGAAGAAATTGCTTGTAACAGCTTTCATATTGAGGGGTGTATAAAAGCTTGTTTGCGTGGAGATGGGTTAAATGGTACTTGATTTTCAGTCTGATTAGTAGTCAGTAAAATCTAAACTGGTCTAAATTGAAAGAAGCTGCAGACAACATTTCAAAGTACAATTTACTGCTTCTGAAGAATCTTAATTAATTTGAAATCAAAATTCTTTCTTATTAATTAATGTTTTTTGTGTTAAAAGAAGGTTTTGGGCACCAAAATTGTGTGATTTATCCACCATGGGACATATTCAACCCATACCTTTCAAAAAGTAAAAAGACTAGCTAAATAGGAAAGCAACCTGGCATATTGAAAGCATCTTACCAACAAAATTAATAGAGAGAATCGAAGGCCTAAGTCCATGGAAATATTATTTACGGCGGGACCACCCTGCTAATACAACCACTTCCAAAAAAAAAAATAACCGGGAGTCTTCTTAAAAGAGGGGTTTTACAGTTGTTCCTTGAGGGTCAAAGTCAAAAAAGAAAACTTACTTAGTTTGTAAATGCACTGTTAATTCTGTATAAGGAAGAAGTCGAAAGTTTATTTCAATACTGTCATTTAAGTTGTGGCTTCAATTATAATTGGATATTATTACAGGTGTAATGTACTACTCCATGATTTGTATGATTTTTACCTATCTATCGTGTTAAAGCTTAAATTTTCACATGTATTTACAGTAATCCAATGATATTTTAACCAATTCCAACATAATCCGTTTTTTTGACATCCATTTAAGAAAAGGTTTTAGAAAACAATTTGAAAAAAGAAGAAATTGCTTGTTACCTTTAGTATCCACTATGTTTTCTAGCTCAAAAGACAAAAGGAAATGTTTTTAAGATTTAATCAATTTAAAATTGCAGTCTGCATCCTCTTTGAATTTAGACCAGTCCAAAAATTGTACCATCTGGTAATGGGTCAACAGCCTTATAAATCATCATTCTTTGTGGATTAAATAGAAAACTGACATTCAACCCATTCAAACACAATCCCCATTTTTTATCCATCCCAAGAAAACAGCTTAAGAAAACATTGTAGCAAGAAATTGCTTAATTATCCACAATGTTTTCTATCCAAAAAGATGAAAAAGAATAAAATTCAATCAACTTGCAATTGGCGTCTGCAGTTTCTTTCAATGTTGGTCAAGTCTAAAAATCTGTCATGTCGTAATAAATTTATCATAGTTGAAAATGTACAATACAGCAGCTGTGGGGAAATACCAATTCTCTTGTAGAAGAGGTTGAGATGAACTTACCCATTTGACAAATTTCTCTGACAGACTGAGGTGTTTAGATTCACACCACTTCCGTAACTCTGGTATGACCGAAAAAGGAAATTTCACAAGTTTAAATAGGATTATGCATTCTAAATTAGTACAATTTAACAGATCTAAGATGACAGGATTAATGATATAACACATTTAAAAACTATTGGAAGCATTTAAACATAAATGACTTTGTATCATTATTATCTTGATTTCTGTTTTTGTTTTGATTTGGTTTTGGGGGGGGGATATTTCTCAGTTTCTTTTCTTCTTTCTGACGATGAATGACACTGAGAATGATGACTGTGTAGTTGACAATTGAAAAATTCATCATCAATATGTCTATTCATAAGATAGCCGAAAGGAGAGAGTGTTTACCCAAACCTTTTTCTTTTTTTTTCAATACTGAGGGGGTAGAACAAAACTATTGTAAGTCATGTAGATTTAAAAACGTAAATGCAATTTGATAATTTTTTCAAAACACTCAAATATTGTAACCTAAGAAAGTTAAGAAAATAAGAAAGGAAAGTTTACTATTGTTAACACTTGTTATGCTGAATAAAACCATTTTCAAAATTTTATGATAACATAAATTAAGGTTCAACCCATTACCAGATGGCATCATTTTAGACTGGTCCAAAATGAAAGGAGTTGCATACCACTTTTGAAAGTTTATGAAATTTTAGATTCTTTCAACTTTCTTAGTAGGAAACATTATGTAAAAAGAAGAAGCAATTTCTTCATTTTATACAATTTTTTCGCAGTTCTATTTCTTCTGGTGTGTCCAAAACGGCATTGTGTGGGAATCTGTTAAAAGCACCCAATGACATATTTTCAATATTTCATTTGACAAATAATGTTATGAACAATTCTGGTTTGAAAAGGATAACAGGAGGAGAAAACCAAGAGCAGACTGCATGTATATGCAGGGGGGTCTTTGTCTATGCCTTCCACCAAAACAGGAATAATCCAAATTCAGCATTGCAAGGGTTAACCCATTACCAGACAATGAAATTTTTAGACTTGTGCAAACTTAAAGAATTGGCAGATAACTATTTCTAGTTGATGGAATTAAGAAAAAACTCCTTCTAGGGAAGAAAACATAGCGGACATTGATGAAATTGCTTGTGACAAGCCAAGGCTTCCCAGTGCTATTTCATTGAGGGGCATCAAAAAACAGAAAGGTGTGGATATGCGAAGAAAGTGTTAGAGCTTTATCAACCTGATGCCGGAGAAACTCCCTCTCTGAGAAGAAATCATCTGTAAATGAAGTAATGAATAACTTCACAGTTTCTCCTTTACTTGGCTTATCTTGAGGGCTTCCACCAGTTGCCATATCTTCAGAACCTAATCTCAGGACCTACATCCTGTATAAAAACGGAAATTGTATTTAATAAATGACTCAAAAGATGAAACTGAACTTATTCCAACTTCAAAAAGTGTTTGAACATTTTAACACTAATCTTTCCATTAAACAATGTAAACAATTTGATAGATGGTGATTACAAAATGATGATTTTACTCTGGAAATATAGTATCTCATGTTCAGAGATGATCTAGAAAAGTTGTTTCCATTTTCTAACCTTAAATGTATAGTATAGTATTACCTTTGAAGGAATGGACAGTATTCATGAATGCTTTCGGGGCATGTGGATTGCAAATGACCTACAAATCATGTGCAAGCGAGTCAGGCAACAAGATAGAAAAATTAGCCTCAGACAACAAACATGCGGTGCTACGATACCTTTTACATAAAAATGTCGGTCAACATTGAAGTAAAATGTAAGTTTTTACAACTTTTGTTTTCCTGCAACAAAATGGTTCATTATTGACATATTGGTTCTCTTACTGGTTTAGAGGATTCATTTGGCCGTGTGAAAGCCGGGTTCCAATAATACTTCTTCCGGGAAAAGACTTGAGACTAAAGTATTTTAATAAAATGAATGTATTTCTTGATAATCAAAAATTTTCCACGGAAAAGGATTCAAAGCGTCTTTTTTGAATGGTATTTTTACATCGTCATTTTAACTGAACAAAAAGTTGCGTAGTTTCCACCTCTACTCCCAAGTAAACCGCATCCTGTTTCCGGTAGCCGTTAATTTCGGATTTTGTTTCAATGCATCAACCGTACGGCACACAATGTATAGACTCTATTTTAATCACAGCTGAGTGCCTCGCAGTTTGTTTCTTGGCATCAATTTTGATTTGTGTTGATCTTGTGCGGCTATCTAGTCAGTCCGTCTGTATCAAAGCCGGGACTTTATTCCGAAACTGAGTTTAACACTGGGAATTCAGTAATAGACTCTAAATCGAACATTCAATAAACAATAAACATTAAGAATATGACAGTTTAAGTATATTAGTATTTTGGTTAGTAAATAATGACTCGGCAAAAGGCAAAAAAGAAGAGCCGGGAGTATCTATTGGGGGAAAAGCCACCGAAACATGATGCGGGGCAGCAATTTCTTTTCCGTTAATTATATCGAGTTACCATGGCACCAGGCTCGGTGAACATGAGCATGATTTGTTCGTGAAAGGCTTCAATGATATTGCGCATTCACAAAACTTTACTTTTCTTAGCGTTTGGCTAATGTATTGGAAAGGCTTGGTTTAACCCATTTCCACATAATCCCACTTTTTACGCATGCACCCAAGAAAAGACTTGAGGAAAACGGGGTTAAAAAATGAAGAAATTGCTTATAATAAGCAATTAGTTTATTTCTTATATTGTCGTATGCAATTTCTTTGGACCAGTCTAAAATTTTGCTGTATGCTAATGGGCTAAATCGTTTGCGAGTAAGTGGAGATTTTCTTGTTCCAAGAGATCCATCAAGTTCAATGCATGATTCCGGTAAAACATGTCAATATCAGGACCGAATAAGAGAAATAACCGGGATGATTAGAAAAGATTTACTCAACCCACAATGTCGCTTTTTGACGCCCTGAAAAGCTTCGGGAAACTTTGTGGAGAATGGAGGAATTATTTGTTAAAATGAATTTCTTCTTTATCGACAATGTTTTCAACCTAAAAAGACGAAAAAAAAAAAGGATAAAATTCATCCACCGAAAGTTGTGGGCAATCTAAAATTTTGTCATCTAGTAATGGATTAGAACGATAAAACAAATCCCGAGTTCCAAGTTTTGTCATCAAAATATCAGAGTAAACGAAACTTGAAGCAGAAGTTAAAAGACCTTTCTAGCAAAACATTAGGGGGAAATTTGTTTGACTCAAAGATCTTGTAACCCTTGCCGTGTGTCTGTGTTCGTGATTTTAAGGAAAAATCTGGCTCTGGATAACTTGAGGTTAAACAGGGAGTTATTAAATCAGATTTTAGAATAACGTAATCTGTAATCTTGGGGCTTAGGTCTTGAAACTTGCCTAATTGATATCTTAGACCAGCGAAATATTGGATCACCTTCGTGCAAATACGAGTTCTGTATATCAAGCCATGTCTGCTAATGCCTTCATTTCAAGGCCAAATGTCTTGAAAGTTTGTCAGAATGATTGTGGCATATTCGAATTGTGTTACCTAGGTATGTTAAGGGACTCTAGGTATTTTGAGTTCAGTTTCATCCAAGTGATGTCTGTTTGTTTTTGTGCTCAATGAAAAGTTTTGAAACTTTAAACCTACTCGATTGTGCCCAGTTTTCTTGTCGGGCGGCCATTCGACAGTAAACCAGCTTGTCCGTGTGACCGGTTTTAACCCATTCTCACACAATCCCACATTTTTACGTCTCTCATGAAAAACATTGTGGAAAATGAAGAAATTGCTTGTTACAAGCAATTTCTTCATGATCCACAATGTTTTCTATATCCCAAGAGACAAAGGTTTTTAGAATTCTATCCACTAAAAATTGTCGTTTACTGCTTTTTTCAATTTGGACCAATCTAGAAGTTTGTCTGTTGTTGGGTAATGTGTTAAAATATTCCTCGATTGTGAAAATAGCCTGTCTTAGAGTCGAGTAGACCATTTAGAAGAATTCCTGTCTTCGTAATATGTCGGACCGTTGATGTCATTATTTCGATTCTAAAATGAAAACATGCATATATCTACAGTCTTAAGCGAAGTAAAAAAAAAAGGTATATAGTGATACGGATTATTTCAGTTCCGTCTCATGATAACCTACTTTTTTATTCAGTTAAGCTTAGGCTCTAATCTCTACAATTAAAGTCACCTTTTTACAAATTTCTTGTAGTTGTAAATTAAATACCAAAGGCCAAAATCTTCTTTTGAATACGAATGAGCCAAAAGCGTCAAATTTTAAGGTAACTTTCTTTTTAACGAATTAAAGAATACCCAGGTATGCTGCTTAATTGCAAAATTCCACTTCATTTTAAAGAAGGGTTGGTTAATTTGTGTCCTGTCCTCAACTGCTACTCGGAAAATCGTTTCCAACCACATTTTTCCGAAAATTTGACAAATTGACACAAATTCCGTATTTAAGATATTTGTAAATACACATTTAGTTTACACACATAAAAACCCCGTAAATTATTCTTTGATTTTTTCTATTCACCCGAAAAGTCATATTATATTATACCCCGTTTGTCCGTCTATCCGTCAGCAAATTTTGTGTGTGCAACTCCATATTTTTCGGGGAGGGGTGGGGGCGTTAGAAAGACTCATTGTGTGGGGAATGGGTAAAGGATCTTCTCAGAGCATGGCTTTTTGGTATTCGCGATATATCTAGTTGGAAAACTGAGGATTTATAGAGTAGATCAAACCTTAGAGAAAGGGTTAGTACATGGACGTAGATCGACGGACGAAATTCGGTGTAAAGTGTCCCGGGGACCAGCCTCTGAGTAACTTTTTTATGAAATAAGGCACACGGGTAGAAACATAACAGCAATTTGAAAGATTGCACGGATACTTTGTATATATTGCATAAAGTATTACACTGACAAGAGAAAATGCTCTGTAGAATTTGTATCAGTCTATTTATGGAATTCGTATAATAGGGGATTAGAATCTGAACCACTTTTTCAACAACTTTAAACTTTTAGAAAACAACTTAGGTTTTACTCTAAAGCGTCTATACTTTATCACATGTTGCATTTATACGACTGTGTTTCGATTTTAGAATTCCGCCAATTTGTATGCCAGGATTGTCCGTGTAACGGAATTGAAATAGTATGTAATCATGAGATTGAACTCTTATGGGGCTTATCACAATATACATAGCGAAGAATATGAGTGTATAGTTGTACATGTTATTATGAGTGACCTGTATATACAAATTTGAACTTTGATCACACACTATAACATAAACATCTATATCTAGAAACCATTATCGCATCTCATACTCAATGCAAAATTACCTCTGTTATGAAGTATAAACGTCTCATTGCTACCATAGTATTTTCAAATATGAGCGATACCCCCAGAAGACGGTTAGGTGTTATCGGGGATAGTGCATTACTGTATTTCCGTTTATTTATCGTCGCTACCGTAGCACATGCCCATATGAGCGACGCCCCCAGAAGACGGTTAGTTGTTACGGGGGATAGTGCAAGGATACAGGACGAAACTACTGAGAGCCCCGCCTGGTTCTTTAACGTGCTCGATGGATAGCATCGTCACACGGGGCCTCGATTTAACGTCTCATCCGAAAGACAATTAGTTAGTTAGTTGATATGGTCAGCCCAGGGCTCGAACCCGTGATCTTGAGGTTTGAAGTCAAGTACTCTACCAACTGAGCTAATCGGGCTGGAAGCCCTGCCTGTCTATATACTACGCTCGACGGATAGCACCGTTTTATTGAACCTCGGTTGAACGGCTCATAATTCGTTAGATTGGTCGGCTCGGCCGCAAGATCTTCCTATCTCACTCGAACTTGTATAGATGTATACATACTACCCGATAAGCGGCATTTTATTTCTGCCGATTCGCTGCTGCACAACAATGGCGGATCCAGGATTTCTGTAAAAGGGGTTTAAACTTACAAATGGGGTCGTTTTCCTACCATTATCAATTTTTTACTGACTTTCTCCATGAAAATTGAAATACTATACTGACGGGGCTCAAATACTCACACCAAATCCCACCTTCTCTAAATCCGCCACTGCATAATACGAGCGATTGTGTTTCCACCACCGTATCACGCTAAATGGTATTCAGTTCAATGGTCACATTTCATTGCAGCGACGGAAAGAATATCACTTGTATCGTGCAGCAGTTACGAAACGGAAATGAAATAACGCGTATTGCATTATACAGTGAATTCTTTACGAGCTCACTTTTGTATACAAATGACTAGGATCGACCGTTGAATTCGTGCCGCACGTGCTTTCCTATGATGCAACTTTTGCTCTTGCGCGTGCAATTTTTTCCCGCCACTTAAAGATCACAATGACCCGATTGGCAATCACTGACAGAAAAAGGGTGCGTATACAAATTTATTATCGCTGCATTAACAAGAAAACAAATATTTGTAGTAAACCGACAAAAATATTTCACAGCTTTTTTTCGCCAACGTTTTTCACCTGACTTGCTTAGAAAAGCGATATATGTACATAATCTCTGTACTCTACCTTGACAAATGAAAACGGAGCGTCACTGTTGACATACCTTGCTCGGGTTATGCATGAGCGCTCTAAATTAAGTTTTTAAACCCTAGGATATATTACAGCAAAATGTGTATTAAAACGTGTTTTCGTTCTGGATTATAAATGAATTATGTGGAATAAATGAAGGAATAAAATTTCGTGAATTTTAATTTTTGGATTTTACTGTGTACGTAAAGGATGGAGCAAGGCTCGAGCAAAAAGGGTACGTTTGATTTTATTGGGCCGTCTGCAACGAATTGATTTCTACCGTGTAAAATTTTCCGACCCTTTTCCAGACATGTTTGACTTGTCTTAATTTAAAGGAATTGCAGACGATACAATTAGTAACCCAGTACCCGACGATAAAATTTGAGACAAGTCCAAACTCAAAGAAGTTACAGACGACAATTTTAAGTTAATGAAATTTATAGAATCTTTGTCATTTGGGTTAGAAAACAATGTGGATAATGAAGAAATTGCTTGTAACAAGCAATCTCTTCATTTTCAACAGTGTTTTCCAAAGCTTTTATATTGAGGGGTGTTTAAAAGCCTCATTGTGTGTGAATGGGCTAAAGTGGATTTGAAAATGAAGCACCTGGATGGTTTAACATAATAGCAGAGGACGAAATGTTAGACTAGTCCAAATTTAAAGAAGTTGCGTACAAAAATTTTAAGTTCATGAAATTTCAAATGTTTGTCTTTTGAGACAGAAAAAATTATGGATAATGAAGAAATTGCTTTTATCTGTAGGGGTGAAGGGATTGTGTTGGAATAGGTAAAATAAAGCAAATTTGACCTTTTCCATAACTTTTCCAGAAATAATTCTCCTTGAGTTTTCAATAAAACTGACCATGAGGGGAAAGAACTATTGGAACTAAATTGTAAGCCCCTTGCCAGACAACAAAGCATAGACTGGTCCAAAGCCAGAAAAATTGCAGACCATATTTCTCGCAATGTCCTTCATAGCTGTTTGTTTCACAACATCAAAATGTAGGATTTTTTGCAAATGGATTATTAATCCATTGTCAGACAATCCCAATCAAATAAATGTTTGGATATAACATTGTGGATAATAGAGAAATTGCTTTTATCAAGCATTTTTTATAATTTTTCTGACCATGTAGACATAATTTTTTCTTGGATTTCATCATCCAAAAAGTGTCGAAATTACTTAGCAATTTATTCATTTCCCACACTGATTTCCATACATTGAGACGAAGATTATAAAATTTGAGATTGTCATCCGCAACCTTTTCATCTTGGACCTGAGTCTATAATTTTGTTGTGTGGTAATATGTTAACCAATTCCCATTTGATGATGTTTTAGAAGCCCCCCCCCCCAAGAAAACATTGTGGAAGAAGAAGAAATTCATGCTTATTTCAAGTTTCAAGCAATTTCTTAATTATTCACAATGTTTTTTACACAATTCATGTTTGCCCATTGTAAAGAAAAGCATGCATTTTTCATTTTGTGAACTAAAAACTACTTAATTAAACCAAAAGTCTTAAATTCAATACCAAAGTAAAGGCTATTTAGGTATTGATACCATATTAATTACAGATCTTCTCAACTGAAAAACTTCTTTGCATTTAAATCTATGTCATTCTTCTGAATTTAGTTACCTTCAATAAAACAAGTTGAATATTCAAAAATTGATGAAGAAAACTTTTGTCCCATTAGTCTCATGAAACAGACAACAAATTTTAGACTGACCCAAATTCAAAGAAGTGCAGACAACCTTTCAAATTGTGCTAAAATTCGAAATGAGTGCCAAACAGGGTAGAAAACATTTATAGAAAAGGAGAAATTACTTGATACAAGCGATTTCTCCTTTTCCGACAAAGTTTTCCATGGGTGTATTTCAGGAGTGCGACAGAAAGAGTCATTGTGTGGTAACAAATTAATCTACAGAAAAGATTTCCTGCCTTGGTTAGCAATGCTATTTTTGGACTGGTTGCATCAATTAAGATGAAATGTGTATTGTCTGAAATTCAGACTACTGTAATCTATTCACACCAAGCAAAACATCATATTCAGGTCAAAATTCAAGAAAGTAATTTAATTTGATAGAAAAATATGTGATGACAGCATGTAAAACATTCTATGAAAATAATTTATTGCTATAGATAAGCAGTCTCTGATTTCTTAATCCCTGTCCTGCTGAATATTTATCCTTTCTTCACAAAATTTAGATTTTTTTCCAATTTTAATCAACTTTGTGTTCAAATATTTGCTCAACACTAAGGGAACAAGCAGGTAGTGTAGACTAAGATCAGACTGCACATCTGTGCAGGCTTATCTTAGTCTATTAACCTGCCACAGCTATTGTCAATACAGGTATGTTCCGGAATCAGCAAATTTGAAGCAATCTAAATCTTGTCCTTAAATTTCAAGAATATTGATTTAATGGTAGAAAACATTGTTAATAATGAAGAAAACACTTGTCACAATCAATTTCTTCAATATTCACAATGCTTTCATAAAGCTTTTTTTTCTTGGGGATTCCTTAAAGCGTCATTGTGTGGGAATGAGTTGATAAGAATAGAATGATGTCATCATATGCTATTAAAAATTGTAAAATTGAATTGCTTTCTTCAATATCTTTACAAGAAAAGGTCAGCTGGCAATCAAATCTTCAAATATCTACTTATGTTATACTAATTTTGATGTTTAGACCCCTTCAAATTCAGCTTTGACCAGTGGAATATCACAACCAAGGAGTCAATGATTCCTCCATTTCAAAAGTTAGCATAAGCCCTGTTCATCGGAACATGAAATTCCAAACTAGTATCTCAACACATTGCCAAACCATCCAGTATTTTTTGAAACAAGTAACTTCTCCATTTCCTACAATGTTTTTATCAAACTGAAATGCAAACTGAAATAATCTCTGCAACCTATTTCAATTTGAACCAGTTTAAAGCTTTGTTTTCTTGTATTGGGTCAAAATAAAAGGTAGGGAGCATTGGTAGAAAAGGAGTAATAACTTGTAATGTGTGTGGGGGAATATCTTCAATTTCCTTCCTTTTAACCCTTTTCCGTATGATCCCTGATTTTTACAATTTTGTGATACTATACTTGAGAAATAATTGTGGAAAAGCAATTTCTCTTTTTCCCACAATAGTTACTATCATATAGGACGGTTACTTTTTGCATTTTACTTGTGTTGTTTTCTGCTAACCTTTTGAATTTGGTGCAAACTGCCACTTGAGGCTTAACCAAAAATCCATTGAATGCATTTGCCATAAAAGTAGTTCTAACATATTTCAGAAATATTGCAAACTCTAATCAAATTGAAGAGAGCTCTTTCAAAAGAATGCTATTCAACCCATTTCCACTCAATTCCAGTTTTTAAGCATCTCAAGAAAAAAGCTTTGGAAAACATTGTGGACAATGAAGAAATTGCTTGTAACAAGCAATTTTCTTCCTTTTCTACAATGTTTTCTACCCAACATGGGGAATAATTTCTAAATTCATCAAACTTGAAATTGTCGTCTGCAATTTTTTTCAATTTAAAACAATCTAAGATTTTGTATTAACTCCTGGGTTCCTTTAACCTCGTTTATTTATCATAATAACCTTTTGCAATGAAGATTACTGAACAATACTATGCTTTGCTAGCTTACAGTACTTTGATTTTTAAAGTGGATTTGTTGTCACATAGAGAAAAACTTGGCAAAAAAAGGTCCAATATCTCTAGTTGAAGAAACCTGAAGCAATGGTCTAGCTCATGTTAACCCTTGTCATGCTGCTCCCAGGATATTCCTGTTTTGAAAACAGCTGAGGTAGATGTATAGACTAAGACCTGCCTGCGCAGACATGCAGTCTGAATATTAGTTTAAACTACCTGCTTGTTATTTTAGCATTGAGGAAATATCTGAATACAAAGTACATATAGATATAAATTTAACAAAAAATTAAAATATCAGAAGAAAGGGTATATTTTAAGCAGGGCAAGGGTTAACGTTTGACATACTGAACTTTTAATTTTCCTGTTTTGATAGAAGGTATGTATAGACAAAGATCAGCTTGCACAAACCCTTTCTTTTTGCCACGCCTTTGGATCGAACTCTGGGATTAGAAGTCCCATGCATTACCACAACCAATTGGCCATGGCCAGAATTAATTTCAAAGGAAACATTGACCTTTGATCGTGCTTTCTGTTAACCCTTTCATGCTGAATAAAATCAATTTTACAGTTCTCAAATGGAATTTATTCAGCATGAAAAGGTTAAAAGAAAAACTTGTTAAAAGGATAGATTGCTTGGAACAGGCATGATTTTCTCTCCTTTATGATAATTTTTTTCAAATCTACATCCCCTTTTGAATGCTGTCTGCAATTTCTTTTCCTTTGAAAAAGACTCAACTTTTTTCTCCATTAACCCATTCACACACAGTGATGCTTTTGGACGCCTCTCAAGAAAATGTTTTGGAAAACAGTGTGGATAATGAAGAAATTGCTTGTGACAAGCAATTTCTTCATTTTCCACAATGTTTTCCACCCAGAAAGTTAAAAAAAATCCTAAATATCATATACTTTAAATTGTCGTCTGCAACTTCTTTGAATTTGGACTGGTCTAAAATCTTATCATGAGGGAATGGGTCAATTAGTTAGAGATATGACCTGGACATGACTGTATACATGCACCTGGTCTTGTATTATCTATCCTGGTCTTTCTGCACCAGGATACAAGGATGTAATATTGTCAACACAGAATCATATCACAAGCTGTCTGAATCAATAAACTGTCCAACTCTTGGTAAATCCAGGTGCTGAAATACCACTCAGTCTGTATCAATTTATTTAAGATAGGAGATAATGGGTTGAAGCTTTCACAAATTGTACTCACTAACAAGAATGTGTAATAATTATGTGAAATGCAAATTTACAGTTTAAGAATCATTGATTTACTTGTAGTAATTTCAACATAGCAAAGGCTTTAACACATCCAGTACAATTTGGTTTTTTAATGCATTTGAAGAAAAAAAGGCCTAGAAACACTGTGGAAAATGAAAAAATAGCTTGTCATCATTTATATAATCCACCATGTTTTCTAATCGAAAGACTTTTTAGAATTCATGAAGATAAGTTGACATCTTCAACTTCTTTGAATTCAGAAAAGTCTTCTATTGTCTGGTAATGGATTAATCAGACCTGAACACTTGAAATAGAGCATTTTTAGCTCATCTGCTAATGTCAGCTATTGTGATCACCCTGTGTCTGTCGTCTGTTGTCTGTCGTCTGTCAACAGTTTCTTTAAACAACATCTCCTCCCAAACCTCAGGACCAATTTCAACCAGATTTTGCAGAAATATTCGTCAGGTGATTCCTTTCAAAAATAGCTAAAAGAATTGAAATCCATTTGAAACTCTGTTTGTCATGGCAACAAAAGTGAAATGTAAAAAAATCTAATCCTCCTGACCCAAAAGGCGTATAGCCTTGATATTTCGCATGAAACATCAGTATACTGACCCCTTTCAAAATAGCAAAAATCATGACCCTTGGGTCCCCAGGGGCGGAGCCCAAAAGGGGTGGTATATAGAAATAAAGAACGGTTTTTAACCCATTTCCACTCAGTGACGCTTTTAGACACCCCCAAGGATAAAAGCTATGGAAAACATTGAGGAAAATGAAGAAATTGCTTGTTACAAGCAATTTTTTCTTTTTCAACAATGTTTTCTACCAAGAAAGTTGAAAAAATCCGAAATTTCATAAACTTTAAATTGTCGTCTACAACTTCTTTTAATTTGGGCCAGTCTAAAATTATGCCATCTGGTAATGGGTTAAATGACATCTCCTCCCAAACCACTGGTTCAATTTGAGCCAAATTTGGCAGGAATGTTCCTTAGGTAGTCCCCTGCTTTGGTGGCTTCCAAGAATTTTAACATTATGTAATACCTCTGGTATTATCAAACACGTTCGCTTGAAACTTTGAATTCATGTTCAATGTCAAACAATCTATACCAACAAGGGGGAGAACTGTGCAGACATTATTTTAATGAATTATGCCCCAGTTTCCACTTTGAAATTTTACCCACTATGAAGTACTTGAACAGCTCAGCCTGGCATGCACATGTTGTGCTCTTGATGTCTGAAAACTGAAGGATGGTGCAATGATGCATTACTCAAATCATTTTGCAGGATATAATTCCCAAATCTATAATTCAGTAGCTTTACATACGATATTATGTTTATTGCAGTTTTCAAGATCATAAAATTTATAATGGTGAAAATCTTATGATTTCAACAATTTAAGCACTTTGAAGAAAAAAGCTAAACAAACTTGGTTTTAAAAGCATTTTGGTTTTAAACTTTATTTTGTTTGGCAGGGGAAGAAGGTACAAATATTATCAATGATATTTATTTCTATGATTGTTCATTTTCATTTTTTGTCAAAAATCAGGCATGAACCCATGAACACGCGATGAAATTTTAGACCAGTCCAAATTCAAAGAAGTTTAAAAGCGTCACTGTGTTGAAATGGATTTAAACTTAGACAATTTGTTTCATCTTGTATGAACATTTTCAAGATCCACAAGCTGAAAGCCTGAAACTATTGTGATGGCATTAGTTCTGTTGTGCATGAGAGCGTCACATTGTCTATCATTTCGTAAACTTTTATTCATGAGAAAGCATTGCACAGAATATAAACCAAATTTCACCTAAATGATCCTTTGGTAGCCCTTAATCAGATTCATTCAAAGCTGGCTTCTATAGACTGGGCTAGTTTCCATATAATATTATGGTGAAAATCTTATTTATAGAAATCAGATGTTGGATTTCAACCAAATGTCCGAAAAGGATTCATGTAGAAACAATTATCAGAGTCCTGTAAAGAATTTTCACAAGCTCAAACGCCTGTACTTAGCTACAGCCTTGGCCATGTTATCACTGTTGTTGATGTATAGGTGCAGAAACTTTGATATTTTGCGATATCTCTGTTGTGCTTATAGGTCTCACTTCAAATTTCAACTACCAAAAGGGCAATCTATACAATGTAATAATTCAAATTCATTTTTATTTTGATTAAGCTCCTTTTTATCACTATCTAACACTCAACAGCTATGTGTCAATATTTCTTTTGAAAATTAATCTTTTAACCCATTCCCACACAATGACGCTTTTTGGCACTCCTTAAGTAAAAAGGCTTTGTAAAACATTGTGGAAAATGAAAAAATTGCTTGCTACAAGCAAGTTTTTCATTATCAACAATGTTCTCTATCCCAAAAAATAAAGAATTCTAAGAATTTTAAACACCATACCAAAACAAGGACAACATTTGGTGTAGACACATTTGTGCAGGCTGATCTCAGTGTATGCCTCCTGCCAAAGCAAAGACATCAGGCTCAGCATTACAGGAGTTAACCTATTGCCACACAATGTTGCATTTGGACACTCCTAAAGAAAAATAATGGAGAGAACATTGTGGAAAATAAAGAAATTGCTTGTATCAAGCAATTTCTTTATTATCCACAATGTTTTCTATCTAAAAAGACAAAAAAAAAAAAAAAAAAAAATTTCATCAACTCGATATTGTCGTCTGCACTTTCTTTCAATTTTGACCAGTCTAAAATTTCACTGTGTGGGAATGGATCAATTACCATACAAGAAGAGTTTAGTCTTGCTAAGCTATACACAAATTCTTAATTGCGAGTAATGTGAGAACTTTTTTGTATCATCCTTGTTTTTATGTCCCTTAATAAATGACCGATTGCTGATGGCAATCAAAGAATCAATCCACCTAGCAAATCATTCATTTAGAGCGAAATTGTACTTCCAACTCCAACATTGACAGACATTTATGGGAATATTTTTTGTTATTGGTTAAACCTTTCCCGTTCAAATACGGGATTTTACAATCCTTTGACTTTATACTAGAGAAAACATTGTGGAAAAAGAAGAAATTGCTTGTAACAAGCAATTTCTCCTTTTTCCACAATATTTTCTACCACATAGGATGTTTTCATTTCAAATGGCGTCCAGTTTTCATTGTCGTCTGTAAACTCTTTCAATTTGGACTAGTCTAAAATTTCCACAAACAGGAAAGGGTTAAGCAAATTAAATGTTAAAAATACAGCTTATTCATGCTGTAGTTATGACATCATGGATTGCCAACTGACCATTTTACATCATTTTTAGCTAGCAAAGCTTCAGCTTTGATAGCTCAAGATAACGGACAAAATTTTGAGTTCTTCTCAGAGTTCAACTGGTGCAAATTGCTATTGGAGGCTTAATCACTAAATCCATTGAATGCCTACGCCATAAAAAGTAGTTCTTATTTCAGCAATATCGCATACTCTGCTACTGCTTTTTGTGACTAGGTGAATTAACTTTATTCAAATTGTAGAAAAATCCTTCAAAAGCATGCTATTTATCCCAATCATGCTTTTGAATCATCTCAAGAAAATAGCTTTGGAAAACACTGTGGCAATTAAGAAATTGCTTGTAACAAGCAATTTCTTCATTGTCCACAATGTTTTCTACCCTACAAGGCAAAAGATTCCTAAATTCCACTAATCATGGTAACCTTTGACAAAGAAAATTACTCAATAACATCATGCTTTGCTAGCTTACAGTACTTTCAGTACTTTGATTAGATGATATTTGCCATGAATTTTGAATGATAAAGCAGAGGTGCGTTCTTTTCGTCGAGATGAACAATCCAGGTAAATAAGATTTCTGAGACATTTAAAGAACGATTTTTGTTATTTTTAGTGAAAATATTAGACGTCGTCAAGGCTACTCGATTAAGCAAATGCCGAGGACGCTTAAATAACTCATTAAGAATTCTTAAGATTCTTATTTAGCCGCTTAAAAATCTTAATCTAAAGCACGCTTTATCTTAAAAATCTAAATAAGAATCTTAAGAATCTTGACGAAAAGAACGCACCTCAGATAAATATACTGTCGGAGCTCAGTGGGCATGGCTAGCAATCCGTCACTCAGAAGAACAGGAAATGGAAAAGGAGACATTGCTTGGAAAAGCAATTTTTCAGTTTCTCAAAAAGGAGGAGAAAATATGTAGGAATTCAGAAAATTGATTGCAATCAGTTTCCGTCCAGTTTCTTCATTTTTCTCAACAATTCTCTAACATCTCTATCCCGAAGGTCGCAAAAAAGTAGGATTCTTTGGGAAATACAGGAGACTTTATAAAGTTGATGACAGCAACAAGAGGAAAAGGTATTTTAGGTGAATTTAGGACTGAAAAAAAAAAAGCACTGGACCAAAACAAAAATGTTTCCATTGTGTTAGGGATGAGTTTCTTAATGTACATTAGTTAAGTAAACTGTCTTAAATTTCAGGAGTAGAATCTATATCCCTATATCAGATTTCAGGTTGGGATGGGGGTGGGGGTGGGTGGGGGGCGGAACTTTCCTGATCTTATATTGGATAATCAGTCCACAAGAACACCTTTACCTTGTAAGCTTTATTCAGTGGTTTTGAAATGCAGAATTTCTCCACTTACTTGACAAAATTAAGATTAACTTGTCCCCTCAAAAAAGTAAAGAGACAAAATTCAAGAAAACATTGTTGTCAATGAAGAAAATAATGGAACCAAGCATTTTCTTCACTAACCACAATATTTTCTACCCTTCAATATAGACATTTTGATAATTTTCAAATATATGATGTGTAATCTTAACCCTTGTCATCCTGAACAAGGAATATTCCGGTTTTAGCAGTAGGTATAGACAGTTAGTGCAGTCTGATCTTAGTCTACACCTTCTGTCTGTCCTTTTGAAACCAGAAATGTTCATAAAATTAATTTTCAAAAGAAGTATTCACAACTGAACAACAATTCCTACCAGTGCTTTCAGCCTTTTGCTTTTAGACAATTCTGAAAAGGATTTTTCTCAGCATGACAAGGGTTAAGTTTTCAAGATCTATCCCCCCTGACAAGTGGCCTTGAAAAATGTACTTGCCTCCCCTTGTCAGGCAAGTCTTGAGTGGGAGTTTATACCCTCAGCTTTATTTCTGACAGATTATCTCTTTGTCAATGAGTCAGCCTGATCAGCTCAGTTGGTAGAGCACTTGACTTCAAACCTTGAGAGTACGAGTTCAAGCCCTTGTAAATTATGCAAAGTAAAGTTGTTTGATTCATTAATCCCATAACCAATGACAATTTTAACCCATTACCTGACGACAAAATTTTAAACAGGTCCAAATTAAAAGGAGTTGCAGATGACAATTTTAAGTTTGTGAATTTTTAAATATTTTCAATTTTTAGGGTAGAAAAAATGAAAAAGATTGCTTCTTGGTATTGATGCTTGTTACGAGCAATTTCTCCTTTTCCCCACTAAGTTTTCTATAATCATATTTCTTCAGGGCGCCAGAAGGCGTCATTGTGACTGAATAGTATCAACCTCTTTGGAGTAAGACCCAAGTCTAAAACTTTGTCGTTTGGCAATTGGTTCCCCTCCTTTTGACATGCTGAATAAATATAGAAACTTTAGAAACTATTGTGGACAAGGAGAAATTGCTCTTTTCCTTTTCACCCAATGATTTTTCTACCCTATTTGACACTTATTTTCCATTTTGATGCACTTTAATTGTCCTCTCCAACTTTTTTAGACCAATTTAACCAATTCCTACACAATGATGATTTTGGGTGCCCCTCAAAATAAACAATCCCGAGGTCATGTAGGGTTGGAAACATTGAGTCAATAGGAAAAGTTACTATGTAGTAATAAGCAGTATTTCCTCTTGTCACAATTTTCTTTCCTGATAAATTTCTACTGTGTCAGAATGCGGGTTGTTGGTTTAGTTGCCATAACCCTCAATGTTACATATGATCATATAATTACTTTGTAATTAAATGCCTAAAATTACCTATATTTTTACAGAATTCAGAAATATGAGGGGATGAGGGTAAAATGATAATAAAAAAAGGGATACACAGAAAATTATTTCAATAACTTTGTTATCAGATATGCATACTTTCAATTCAATGCTTTTATGATTTTTATTACTTTAACCCATTACTAATAACAAAACTTTAGACTGGCCCAAATTGAAAGAAGCTGCAAATGTCAATTTCTAATTGGCTAAATTTTAAGGATATTTAAATTTTGGTTAGAAAACATTGTGGATAATGAAGAAATTGCTTATAACAAGCAATTTATTCATTTTTCACTTTGTTTTCAAAAGATTTGTTCTTGATTGGTTAATTTTGAAGTCTCATGTGTAATTCATGAACACCAAGGTTGTGATGTCTAATCAGATTGCTTAAAACATTTTAAAATTCCAAAATTCTAGACTTCTAAATTGAAAGAAGAAGCAAACGACAAAGTGTGCTCATTTTTGAAAATAAGTACCAAATAAGGAAAAACATTCGTGAGAAATAGAGAAATGTATTGTTATAGGCCTTGTTCCAAGCTATTTCTTTTCCGAAAATGATTTCTATAACCATATTTCTTTAGGGAAAAAATAGATTTGCTTGGTGATGGGTTAAATTGGAATAATTGCAAAGTTTGATAAAAAACAAAACGAGAATAGGAGAAATTGCTGTAACATACAAACACCAGATAGTAATAAGTTTATCGGTTTTTAGATGAGCATCATTCAAGTTACTTTGAAAGAAGTTTCAGAAAAGGTTGCCCTAAGTACAATTAAAGCCTTTATTTTGGTAATATGAAAACTCGGAAAGGAGATATTACTTGTAATATCAAATTTCTTATTTTCTCATAATGTTTTCTACTTTGTATCAGTTATCTTTCAATTCAAATACACTTTATTTGATTGCTTGCAATGTCTTTCAAACTGTAATTTTGTCTGGAAATGGGTCAGTTCCAGTAATGGAAATATAATGGAAATAGTTGTTAAAGGAGAATTTACATATAAATGTCACTAAAAGGTCCCATTTTTTATGATGCAGCCTTAAAATATGAATTTATATTACCATAAATTATTTCAAAACATAATGCAGATGCAATTCTATCTCTTTTCCTACTGTACCGTGTGTAATCCTTCACTAAAAGTACTGATTTTATTCGTGCCTGTGATGAATATCAGAGGGCTATAATTGACAGTTGTGGTGTCATGATGATCATGCACCCCTCCTTTTACTTTAAAAATCTTCTCCTCAGACCATACAGAAATCATCCGAATTTCACAGGATCCTTTGGTGACCCTTTACCATATTCCTTTCAAGAATTTTGATCGGATAAAAAACACGCTTTTATAGGCAGGGCTAGTTTCCATATATGGTGAAAGCTTTGAAATCTTCCTCTCAGACACCAGATGATGAGTTTTAACAAAATTTTAAAGAAATGATCCCATTAACAGATTTGGTAAAATAATTGGATGAATAACAAGGCTTTTATAGGTAGGGCTAATTTCTATATATGGTGAAAGATTCGAAAATATGTTTTGCAACCAGTTGATTTTTTTTTTTTCAAATAAATTTCACAGGAATGGTCCTTTGGTGCCCCTTTATCAGATTCCTTAGAAGAATTTCTGATTGGATGAAAAACGTTGCTTTTAGGTGTGGGTGGAGTTTATTTCAGGATATAATATATAGTGAAATCTTAAAAATATATTTTTTTTTCTCAGAAAAAAAATTATTGATTTCAACTGAATTTTACAAGAATGATCCTTTGGATCAGTTTTTTTGAAAGAACTTGATAGCTTTTAGGTGGATGGGGGAGTTAAATTACAGATGGTTATTTATTGAAAACTTTTGAAAATCTTCGGAGAATCCTCATGTGTCTCTTTGTCACATTCCTTCATGTTAGATAAATTTTGATTGGTTAAAAAACATGGCTTTTATTGCTATGGCTTATATTCATATTTTTTGTAAAGTTAAAATTTTGAAAATCATGCTAATTCCTTTTCGTCTGACTTAGTAAATGAATTTTATGTAACTTTGACTTTTATAAAACAATTTGAATTTCTTCTCTAGACTTATTTCAATGATTTCAGTGACAAGATTGATTTGCCAGTTATAGCAAAGATCATTCAATTTATATTGAAGTCCTGAAAACACCATTTGCTCAAATCACTTATTCCAGGCCTGTAGAGCAATTCAAAAGCTTAACCCATTCCTACTCAACAAAACTTTAGACTGGTCCAAATTGAAAGAAGATGCAGACAGCAATTTCTAATTGTTGGAATTTTACATTTTTTCATCATTTTGGATGGAAAACATTGTGGATAATGAAGAAAATGCTTGTAACAAGCAATTTCTTCATCTTCCTTAATGTTTTCCAAAGCTTTTTCTTGAGGGGTGTGAATAGGAGGGCTTGTGTTGGAATGGGTTTACCTGTACGAAATATTACGCCTGGAGTTTAACCGGAACACGCCCTGAAATTTAAGCGTTTTCCATCTAGCCTTACAATAGAGAATGAATGCCGTCTTGAGTGGTCCTTAAAGGGCAAATCCATAGGGGTAACATAATTTCAATTTTCAAAATTCTATTAATAAACGAGTTTATTGATATTCATTGAATTTTCTTAAGAACGTTTCAAAACCACTTTATTGGAGTTTTTATTTTTACCTTTTCGTTTTTACGGCCTCGCTTACGTCCCTTACCTATTGGTTACACATGCTTAACTCCCCTGAATTGTGACGTCATAGTAGAAGTTTATTAAAAATGGACGTAGAGTATGAAAGCGATTTGAGCGATATTCCCGATGAAGAAATTGATGTTTCTGGTACTGTAAGGCCATATATTTACGAACCAGTTTGAAGGACAATCGCTCCGGAATCGAGAGATGGTGATGACAATAGTTCTTCGTCTTCTTTTTGTCACGATTTTGACGATATGTCCCTGAGGTGTCAACATGGTGAGTGATTAATATTTGCGGCGAATAGTGCCCTTATAAATATTTGAAACGTTATAAATTTAAATTATCCCCTTTTTAAACGTTTAAATCATAAATGATGCGTAGTATGAACATAAAACATATCTGTATTGACTTGAACAACGAATTTAAATCGAGGTCCCAATGAGGTGACGTTTACGAATGGGACCCATTTTGGATTTCACGGAGATTATTAACACAGTAAACAAATACTCCCTCGGATTTTTTTGCCGTTACGATCAAACATCTCGTTTATGAATTTAAGACGAGAATAAGAAATTAAGTGCATGGCATTTCCAGTCGAATTGCCCAAACAGAGCATTAGATGATTATCTGGCTGTCATAAGAAACTTTCAGTCTGAGCTATCTACTAGGTACAAAGTGAAGGTTGATCAGACAGGATCATTTATGCAAATGTCAAACACTGTCTTAAATGGTTTTTGTTCCTTGAAATCAGTACTACATTAGCAAATGTTTGAAAACAATTGTTGTTATATGGTTTACAATTGTACGCTATCTATATATACTGCCAAACACCCCTTTCGGGTATTACTGGCAGGTGAATAGGTTCTATTACCCTCATCAGATAAGTTACATTACTGTTTGTTTACTCTCTGTAAATATGGACAGTAAAATCATTCTCAAATTTGAAAAAATTCAATTTCACAGGTGTGAATATGCTATCTGTGACAGAATCCAAGTGCTGCATGACAACAAACATTATAGATGGGAGGGTTGAAGCAGAAGGATTGACGTGCATGACAGATCACATTGGATTCCAGGCCAATTTTCTGAACATTCATGTTTTGGAAGTTGCCTAATGACCATGTGTTAGACAGGCCCACTTGAGGGAAATCAAAGAAATCACGAGTAAGTGAAATATTTTCTTGTTTTGTTATCATGACCCTATATTGTTCTTTCCTGTTTTGAAAAAAAATTAGACCTGTCCAAATTCAAAGGACTTAAAGACGAAAATTCAAAGCGGATTCTAGTTGGAAAACAACCATTCTGTAGGGTAGAAAATATTTTGGAAAAAAAGAAATTGCTTGATACAAGCAACTTCTCTTTTTTCCAAAAAGTTTCTCATTCATAAATTTATAGGACCTTCAAATCAGGGATTGAACAGAAAATGGTTAAGGCAAGGAAACTGCCCCAAATTACAACATAATCCAATGTTCTGACATCCTGAAGCTATATAGTTTGCAAATAATTGTGTGGGAAAAGGAGTAAATGCTGTTAACATGCAATTTTTCCTCCAAAAGTGAACTTTGACTGCGATTTTGGCCATCTATCATTTCCTTGGTATGTTCACCTTGACATTGTAACTCCAGCTAATTCAATCTTTAGGTAAGATTTAGATCACCAGCCAACCATCTTGGAAATACTGTAGAAAAAGAAGAAAATGCTTGTTACTTGATTCTGCCTTGTTTAGACAAAGCCAGTAAAGTTCATCAACTTTATATTGTCATCTGCAATTTTTTAAATTTGGATCAGTCCAAACTCTGTTGTTTATTATTAACTTAAACGTCACCAAAAAATTCATGGTGCAAAAGCCAAGATCTCTTTCACAATTTTCTTTTTATTCTAGGCTATACAGAAACCCGGATGATTTATTAGATGGATTTATGGAATGCTTGGGAAAGGATTGAAAAACTGATTCCTCCATGTGTGGTGACTGCTGTCAGAGGACTATAGTGCATTCAAATACCTCCAGTAGTTAACTTTATGATCTTATTTTGCCATGGAGAAAAAGTGTTCAATTCATTTCCATACAATCCCTTTTTTTCATGCTCTGAAGAAAACCAAGCTGAAGAAAATACACAGAGAAAAGTATCCATTGCTCAGGACATTATCTCTTAACTTCATACCTATTTTACACATACTTTTCAATTTTTACATACTGAATTTTTGCCTGCTATTCATGTTCTAGACCCGCCTTAAATTTGTCATTTTTGGTATGAACCCATTGCCATAAAACCCAGCTTTTTGACACCCTAAAGATATATGGAAATTTTGCAGTAAAAGCAGAAATTGTTAATGACAAACAATTTTTCCTTTCCTCTCAAAGTTTCTAGACTATGTGTCAACCTCAATCCTGTTTAAGCAGGCATTGTCAACTTTTAATTTTGGACTAGTGTAAACTTTTGTTATCTTGGCATTATAGGTTAAGAGCCCCTGATACAGTGGAATCCTTTCAGTCTCAACACTAGCATGTCAACTATTTTACTATTGGGAAGGTAGTTTTCATAGGCTGTTAAAAAGGGGAAAAAAGTCCTGTAAATTTTGTATTTAATCCTTTCCTGTAAAAAAAATGGGATTTTACGTAAATAGAGAAAACATTGTGGGAAAAGATTTGTACCAGTCTTAAAATTCCAGAAAACAGAAAAGGATATGTCAGTTGCATATAAGCACTGAAGTGCAATTATCGGGGTTGTTATCAACCCCTTTCTAGATGATTTACCTGCCAGTAATACCTGAAAGGGGAGTTAGGCAGTATATAGTTAGATAAATTTTAGACTGGTGCATATTCAATCAATTTCTAAAAGGAACATGTTCAAGGCTTACAATGTGTTTTCATCCTGAGACTTGACAATTTCGAAAAGCTATTTTTTCACGTTGATTGAACTAAAACAAACTATAATGAAATGGCGAGATATACTGATAAAACGGGACTTGGAAAATAAATAATATCTGCAAGCTTCATATGTTTTATTCTGTTTCTTATTCTGTTTCGCTTGAATTTTATGCAATGTTATTCTACAATTCATTTGAATGACCTACTACCATACTATAAGACACAAAAAATGAGACCGGTTCAATTTTAAGGCTACAGGTGACAATTCACAGTGTTTGGAGTGAAAATTTGGGTACCAAATATGATCTCTAATAACAAGAAATCTCTCCTTTTCCAACTTTCTTTTCCATTTTATAATGTTTTCACATACCAAATAAGAATTGTGTGTTAATGGGTTAAATGCATGTACAAAGAAAGGAAAGTCGTGTGTAATGTGAACATGGGCAAAATTTAAGTGTACCCTAGAAACAATAATTCAAAAACAATCATGGAAAAAAGAAATTTTGGTTTTCAGAAAACCTTTCAATTATTTAAATCAATTATTAACCAATTTATAACAACCCTCAAGAAAAGGCTTTGATTGACATTGAGGAAAATTGGAAAAATTCTTGTTACAATAAATTTCTTCATTTACCACAATGTTTTCTGCCAAGGAAACAAAGAATTAAAATTCTTGTCTGCAACATCTTTCAATTTGGACAAGTCTAAAACTTTGAAATTCAGTAAAAGGTTAATTATATGTCATCTACTAGCCATACCAGCATCAATCACAAACTTGTCTGAGACACCAGATAACATTAATTTTTTGGCTGCTGAGAGCTAACTTACAAAGTTTGAGTTAGCTATTGGTGGAATGTTGTAAGTTGTCCATCTACAAAATCATTTCCCCCAGTTATGTGTTTGAGATTAACATCTGTACTCATGACCAAAGAAGTGATTTGATAGGCAATGATTTTTTGTTCACAATACGACATATCAAGCTCATATATATGACTTGTCAAGCAAAATGGGACTAACGTAAAAAAAGAGAGATTAGATACTGTACTGGTCAGTCAATGTTGGCTTGTCAGGCTTAGCTATGTAGATACTTATTTTTTTTTACCACTTTTTAAACTTGTCCAGATTGAAAGATGTTGCCAGCAAAAACAATCTGAAGTCAAACATCCTAATAAGTAGAAAATATTGTGGAAAAGAAGAAATTGCTTAATATTTGATGTTTGTGCAGGAAAGAGTTCAAGTGATTTCAAGTAGGCCTCAATTTGCATGACTTGTTTTCTTTGTCAATGTGAAAACTTGTATTGCCTATTCCCACAGAAACGGAGAAGAAGAACACTGGAGCTGGTGTTTTAATGTTTAACCCATTTTAATATAATGTACATGCAGTATAACAGTCATTTGCAAACTATTAAATTTTAAAAAAAACGATTTTTGATTTTGATATTGTGTCCCTAGTTTTTCTCAGATGTCGCAAACTTATGAGCTATTATGAGACATTTGTCCCATACTTTTTTCTATCTTGCCAGAACACTGCAATTGGGCTTAACCCATTCCCACTTAGTGACCCTTTTAGACACCCCAATTAAAAAAGCTTTAGAAGACATTGTGAAAAATGAAGAAATTGATTGTTACAAGCAATTTCTTAATTATCCTCTATGTTTTCTAAAAAGAAAGTTGAAAAAATGCAAATTACATTCACTTTAAATTGTCGTCTGCAACTTCTTTCAATTTGGGCCAGTCTAAAATTTTGCTGTCTGGTAATGGAATAAAATGATGGCTTCTGTTTATCTGTTTAATTGGTCTTTGCTTGTCTATTTGTCCATTGTTTTGTGTCATTGGTTGGTCGAATATCAGGGTAAGTTTGAAGTCAAATCTGCAAACCAAGTCACTGAACACAGAGATGATTGGCTAGTCTGTGAAATTGTCATACTTGTAGCTGATGCAGCTGTAGTTGTAATGATTGTGGTTGTTAAAGTAGCTGAAGAGCTCACAGTAACAATTGGATAAAGTGGAAAAGCTTTGTAGACTTCTCCAAATACAGTTACTTCCTCATCCATGCATGTTCTGCTGTCTGATCTCATGTTGATGATAGTACAATTTATCTAAAATCAAAGAAAAAATACAATAACCAAACAGTTTAACCCTTTCCTGTTTCGAACATTTTTAGACCTGTCCAAATTCAAAGGTTTTGCAGATGAAAATTTAGAGTGGATTCAATTTGAGAAATAACTACCCAGTAGGGTAGGAAATATTGTTGAAAAAGAAGAAATTGCTTCTTACAAGCAATTTCTTCTTTTTCCACAATGTTTTCTCAATTATAAAATTACAGGGACATAAAAACCAGTGATTGTACGGGAAAGGGTTAAAAACAATTTTTATGCATGATTAGAAAGGCTGGTAATCCAAACAAGTTGTTTACAAGAGTTTTCCTTTTTTAGTTAATAGTTTGAAAAAATGAGAAACTTTGCAAAAAAAGAAAATTTACCCTGACTTGTCTGGTGAAAACAATAGGTGGAGCTCAAAATGTAAAAAAGTTCAAACCCATTACCACACAATCCTGGTTTTTATGACCCTCAAGCTAAAAGCTTGGGAAATATTGTGGATAATGAAGGAATAGCTTTTTCCTTGTCTTCCAAACTTACTACTCCCACATAATTTTCTGTCCAAAATGAGACAAGGATTTTTGAAATTTAAAAGAATTGTCATCTCCATCTGCTTTGAATTAGGGCATGAATGAAATTGAGTCCTCTGTTTAAACCCTTACTAGGCGACAAAATGTTAGACTGGTTAAAATTGAAAAAAGCTTATCCTTTATTGGGTTTCCTCCATGAAGGCTACAGACAGGGTTTAGTAACGACCCCTGCCCCCTTCTATGTGCATACTTATCATTGTCTATATCCGGTCAAAACAGGAATATTCCAGAATTCTTTGATATCCCAGATTCAGCATTATAAGGGTTAAATCTTTTCTAATTTTGTCATTCTAAAAGTGTCAAAACCTGTCATGTTTGTCTAAGTACATAATATTTCCAAGAACTGTTACAAGGGTGATAATGATTTTTTCATTGGGGTAATTGATATAGATTCATTAGTCAGTTTAACAAGTCAGTTTACTGATAATAATTTCAAACTTTCCAAAACTCAAATAACAGATAGAATTCTCATTCATATAAACAAATTAAGATTAATTCATACATGACATAAATCATGACCTTTTCTAGTATCATCTTTGCTTATTTCCAAAGTCATAATAAGTTGCAATAGAATATAAAGGGATTTAAAGAAGGAGTTATACAGTCCTTGGAAGTATAAAAATTAAGGGTGCCATATACATCACTAGTTTGTCTAACATGAAAGGATGGTATATGCATCTGTTATGTAATCATTTCCTATATTGTTTAAAACACTCATTAAGACATGAAATGACCTTAGTTTACCCTTTACCAAACAATCAGTAGCTTGTCTATCCGCTAGTGACTATTGAGATCTTATTAAAATATTAACATAATGATAGCCACTGTTTTCTGTTCAAACATCTGTCCTAGTTTGTACTCACAGTAGGAAATAGCTGTGACATATATTGCAGGAAAAGGAGAAACTGCTGGGGTCCCTTCCGATTTTAAGGGATCCCGGAACACTGTTAGTGTCGACCCCTTGTTGTGGCTGAATGGATTTGTTGGTGGTAAAAAAAAGACAATACCTTCTAACAACTGTGTAAAAGGAACATTTTGAAACTATGTTGGAATTCTAGATAAACAGTATGTTTCTGGGGGAACTATGTTCATATCAATAATTAACACAGTTCTAAAGTAGTTTATAAGAGCAATTTAATTCAAAGCACCTCTTCTCAATTTGGACTAGTCTAAAATTATGTCATTTTTGAATGGGATTAATGAAAAATGAAGGTATGGCTAGGGTAGAAATTGATGAGAATAAAGGGAAATGACTTATAATTACTAAGTTCTCCTTTTGCCACACAGTTTTTGTGAATATATCAAAATTGACCAATTGCTGGCTCTGCCCATTACTACTAAAGCTCCGCCCATTGACTCCGACAGGAAGTTCCGCTTTAATTTTTACAGTATTCTCTTGCAAAATTTTTGCCCAGTAGTATGTAACAAACAGTAAATTGGTGTGTTCATGACCTAAATGTCGTAGCTACAAATTAAAAAGGCTGTAGCTACGAGGTTTAAGCCGCCAAATCAAAAATAAAGGTAAAGAAAAACGGCAACCAATGTTAGATTTGATAAGCTTAGGTCCAGGGTGAATGAATTATTTGATTGGTCAGTATATTCCTCTATTGAAAGCCCCCTTTTGTCAATTCAAAGGGCAATATCCCAGAAAAAAGGGAACACTTTCATTTCTGCTGTCTTATGAAAATTGGTGATGAGATTCATTATTTTCTTTTTTTATATATATAATCCCCATCCCATAATATAATGGCCGAGATATCAGTTTATTCACCATAATGAACTAATCTCAGCCTCGAAATTTCCCTAGCATATGTTCGGCATGTCGGTCCCTCTCCCCGTCAGTTCCCCGGGTTAAAGATTGTTGGCACGGCGTCAGGTTTCAATCGGAGTCGAAAGTTCTCAAAACCAACGTCATTTACTAGTTTCGGGCTGATAAAAAAATTAAAGTGTCTCACACAAAGCTTTGCATAACTCGATGGCTCAGAATTTGTTGCTCGGTTCAGTTTATGAATCCACAACTTTTTTCTTTTAAAATCAATCGGAAACGTAAAAATGCAGGTCCTCTGAGTTCCCGATTCATCATTACAACCGTAAGCATCACAGATCGTCATTATTCTGTTTTAAAATTGTTTTTTTTATGTATTATCGCCTGTATTTACTACAGCATCCATTTGACACAACTTCTACTATGACGTCACAAATGCAGGGGAGATAAGCGGTTTGGGGAATGTACAGGGGAAGTAAGCGATGCGCTGTTTTTGAGCAGTATTAAATCTTGACATTTCGAATTGGTTTTTGTACATGTGCACGGCCTGCAATCGCGAAAATATTGTTCATGTGTTTAAATAACACCATATACATAAAAAATAATGAATGAAAAGACAAAAAAATTTTTTTCTTGAATTTGCCCTTTAAGGAGAATAGGGCTCGAAATATGTAAATTTTTTCTCCCTAGTAAAGCGGAAACCGTCTTACTAGGAGGAAAAAATTTGAATATAAGGCGGAGACCTTTTAACTATAAGAAGAAAAAAACAACACAAATTTCCATCTAAAATATCCCTAAGGAAGGCGGAAACCGCCTTACTCTAGGGGGAAAAAAATCCGTCTTACAGAAAACCCGCCTACATTACCTGGAAAAAAAAGGCAGAAATCTCCCAAGCTTAGGTGGAAATTTACTACATAGCTGATGAAAAATAACGCCTTAGCAAGGCGGATTTCTGCTTAGCTTAGGCGGAATTTCTTCCATTAGGCTGAAAAATCTAAATTACCATGATAAAATCCCGCCTTAGAAAATCCAGCTAGCACAAGCTAAATTTTTGGTAAAAAAGACTAGAGAATTCTTTTTCTGAAAAATACATTCCTTATCAAGGAGTTAATCACTAGTTTTTCAGGACCACATCTTCCTTACTCAAACAGCAAACATAGATCATGATCAAACTGCAGGGTAGGCAATCTGATCTTAAATGGTATCCTGCATTTTCTATAAACACCTATCTGTAAATTCCTATTAAGTAATTTTCTCTGAATGCATCAAATCTTGTTACACGAAGAGCTCAATAATAATGCATAGTTTTATGTACAGATGACAATAGCCAAAGCTAAGTACCATCTAATTCAAGCTTGAAAGTTGTGGTGTTAGAGGTCATTTATTCAATGTTAATATGTTGGATTACTAACACTACACTTCAAAATAGCTACCTAGAATTTCTGCAACCATTTGGAAATAATTTGATATCGGTAAATTTTAACGATATCCAGGAGCCTAGATTGGAAAAAATGTTCACACGAAGTTACATACCAAATTTCAGTTTTGTATTTCCAATACTTTTTGAGAAAAGGCAAATTTGTTAAGTTTTCGGACAGACAGACGGACAGACAGTCACGAGTAAAACAATATGCCCTCGATCTTTCGATACGGGGGCATAAAAATCCCTAATACATGTATATGTCACTCCCCCCACCCACACAAACACAATCACAGTTTATTGTATCTATTATTTTTATTCCCCTAATTTTGTAAGTATTTAAGTAAGTAATTAAGTATGTTATTACTCAAGAGATTAATTGTTAACCTTCAACACCTTTAACCCTATCCTAAACAAGACCTGGTTTTGACGTCCCTAAAAGAAAAGGCTTGGAAAAACATATGGAAAAAAAAGAAGAAACTGCTGATTATACCCAGGTGAAATGAATCATGGTTTTTCATGAAATAACACGAACTATGATGGGCCAGGGACCCTGTTTAACCACGGTCTACCATGTTTTGTTAAATTGCCGCTAACATGGTACATTAACATGATATACCATGGTAAAAACATGGTTGACCATATTAAAGAAAACATGGTTGACCTTGTTAAAGAAAACATAGTAGACCATGTTAAAGAAAACAAGGTAAACCATGTTACAGACCATGGAAAGAGACCATGTTACCAGCATAATAAAAAGCCATGGTAGGCCATGGTCAAACTCAATAATCAATGTTATGTTAAAACATAGAAAACTGACCACGGTTAACTGAGTGTCTCCCCCAAGCCATTTTGCATGGTGCATTACCATGCCCCTTTTCTGGTGCACCATTTTGGCCCTAAGAAGATTAAGTGCAACATGGGCCCTTTTTTTCTTAAAAATAAATTTAACAGTTGTGAAATGATTGATAAAGTGCAAGTTTATTCTTAGCCCTTGGTCTTTCTACTTAACCCATTCCCACACGATAAAATTTTATACCAGTCCAAATTCAAAGAAGTTGCAGACGAAATATATTAATGACGAAACCTTTAAAAACCTTGCTTTTTCGGATAGAAAACATTGTGGATAATGAAGAAATTGCTTGTAACAAGCAATTTCTTCATTATCAACAATGTTTTTCAAAGTTGTCATATTGAGGGGCGTTTAAAAGCGTCACTGTGTGGGAATGGGTTAACAGATGTCAGAAATTCTTTTTCAAAGTTAAAAAATGAAAAACATAAATGTCCCTTGGGCTCAAATTTTAAATAAAAGTGCCCAGATTTATTTCAATCCAGTCCTGTGGGGAACACTTAAATCATAAACATGGTAATTGTGTTAAATTGTTATGATTTGCCACATATTTCTGTACAGACTGCACTTTTTCTGTAATGTCTTTGTTGCTCGCACTAAACTTTTCCTTCAGAACAGCAATCATAGCAGAAAATAGCCTTGAATCAAATGCAGGCTTGCTTAAAGTCTTGCTGTTAGGTGTCAGAAAACGAAACAAGATCGAAGCTTCAACTTTAATTGGTTTTCAAACTAAAGAGCATCCAACCACAATAATACGCAATGTACCATATATCATGTAAAGTAATATAATGTGTGCAATGTAGTATCAATACGTGACATCCCCCTTTTTGTCAAGAAAATACAGGTATAAATGTTATGTATTCATAACACTCAGAGATGCATTTTCTACAGTGTAAATTTCAAACACTAACTACTGGTTCATAGTCTTGCAGATGAACAAGTATCCTACTTTAGTCCAATTATGATTTGAAATTTCTAAGGAAATATATTAATGTTCAACTGTTCTGAAATTACCACTCTTTGTCAGTTTTTTAAATACTATATCTTAGAATACTACTACTTCAGTTTGTCATTACTGTATGAATCTCCTTTTTTACTAATTATCATATCATGACTAAGTCGTGAAAAATGACTAGAACTAATATCTAAATAAAATAAACAGAAATTTCTTCTTGAAATCTTCTGGAACTTGCTCAAGTCTTGAATATATAACTTCTTTCTGTCTCTTTTCCCTTTCCAGCTGAATGAATTTGCGGTTTTTAACCAACGCAATTACTTTGATCGACTTAACCATTTGAAACTTTTATTACCTTCACACTATATTTTCATATTTCTATTTCTTTTGATAACACTAGATTTGAACTGATTTTTTTTTAAACAAATACTTCACTGATATGACACACATAATCATCATACTTGGCTGGATTTCTAACAACTCTACCTGATCTGGTTGTTTGGATTTCAGGATTTTCATCACTTTGATTAGAACTTTGATTTGATTGATTATTTAACACAACTTTTTCTTCATTATTTGACTGATTATTAATCGACACTTTTTCATATTGATTTTGATTTGACACTGAATTTCCAAAATTGACTTCTCTTGGTTTGATCTCTGTATCATTCATCTCTTTGCTCTTGAATTCTGCTTTGGTTGGTTTCAGATGTTTTCGGTTTCTACGTAGTTTTCTCCCATCATCATTTTTCACTATGTACGAACGTGGAGTATGATGTTTACCCACGACCGTTCCTGGAATGACTTGTTTGTTGTGTTCTATAACAACCCATTGTCCTTCAATCAGATTTGAAAGAGAATTTTTTCCACAATGTTTGTCGTAGAAATATTTCTGTTGCTTTTGACGATTGCTATGTAATTTTGTTATGTTTACCGTGCCTTTATAGTTGGGTTTTAACCGTGAGCACCTCTGCTGTAGGTATGCTTGACTTTAGTCTGCGCCCGATATGCATTTGTGCTGGTGACAATCCAATTCCATCTATAGGTGTATTTCTATAATCTAACAAGGCTTTGCTAGGATCATTGCTCTTCCTTATAAGATTTTTGACAGTCTGTACAAAACGCTCTGTTTGTCCATTCGCTTGGCTATAATGTGGACTAATTGTCGTATGAATAAAATCACACTCTTTGGCGAATTGTTTAAACTCTTTACAAGCAAATTGTGGTCCGTTGTCACTGACCACTTCATTAGGGTATCCAAAACGCGCGAATAACTTCTTCATGTAAGAAATTACATTTGATGAACTTAAATTGTCGAATTTGTCTATTTCTGGCCATTTTGAATGGTAATCAACAGTAAGTAGATAGTGTTGTCCTTTACATTCAAACAGGTCTGCTCCAATCTTTGCAGAAGGTCGATCTGGTATCTTGACAGAAATCATTGTTTCTTTCCTGTTTGTCTTTTTATTATGCAGAGCACAAATTTCAAACTTTTCTACTATATTTTGAATCTGTACCAACATTCCAGGCCAAAACATGAATTGTCTCGCCCGCTCTGTGCATTTTCCTATTCCCATATGCGTTTCGTGTACTTTTTTTAGCATTTCATCTCTTTTAGCACGAGGAATGATTACTTTATGGCCTTTGAAGACTATTCCATCTATGCTTGTGATTTTCTGTTTGAAAGGCCAATATTGTTTAATAATATCTGGAACTAATTTTTTATGCTCTGGCCATCCATTTTCCAGCATCATTACCAATGTTTGTAATTCGGAGTCATTTTCTGTTTCACGTTTTAAACTTTCATACTTCTCTCGCGACATCGGTAAGTGTGCATTAAGATGGATTTCATGAACATCCAATTCTGGTATTAAACTATCATTACTCTCCGGTAAATATAATCTCGACAATGTGTCAGATATATACATTGATTTACCAGGTTTGTATCGTAACATGAAATCATACTTTTGTAATGTCATGACAAATCTTTGCACTCTAGATGGCGCGTCAATAATGGACTTATTAAAAATACTCTCTAAAGGCTTATGGTCACTTTCAACAGTTAAATGTCGTCCGAAAAGATAATAATGGAACTTTTGACAACCAAACACTATTGCCAAAGTCTCTTTTTCGATTTGTGAATACCTCTTCTGTGTGTTATTTAGGGCCCTAGAAGCATAAGCTATTGGTTTATTTTCTTGCAATAAGACTGCTCCAAGTCCACATGAGCTTGAATCGACATTAAAAATCAAATCTTTATCTTTGTCATAAAACGCTAGAACTGGTGTTTCTGATGCCATTTGTTTCAGTTTTTCAAAACTACTCTGTTTTTCATTGTCCCAATGCCATTCTATCTCTTTCTGTAATAGTAACCTTAAGGGATTACTAATCTCGGACATGTCTGGCATGAACTTTTGTAGATATGTAATGAATCCCATAAATGTTTGTAGCTCTTTTTTGCTCTCAGGGGCTTTCATGTTAATTACAGCTCTGACCTTCTCTGGGTCAGCTTTCAGACCATCTTTCGAGATTTTGTGTCCAACATACAGATGCTGTGTCACCCTGTATCACTCCTGGGTTGGGGTCACTACTACAAATCTTTTTATCTGCCAAGTAAAGATTTAAAGAAAAATAGACTTTTTCACCATTAATATTTATGAGGAAAATTTCTGTCTGTTATATTTCAAATGATGAATGCCAACATTTTTAAGGCAGTTAAGAGTATAGCTAGACCATTAACCCATTACCTGATGATTAATGCCTTCGAAAATAGAGTAGACCCAGATCAGGCAGCACCTGTAGGAGCTGCCTGATCAGGGTCTACTCAGTTTGCTTCAGAGCATATTGTAGTCCAGACTTTGCTTTACTGGTTACAGCATTGATATTCAAAATTTTTGTGACAAATTATAAATATATCCAATTATATATGCAAAGTAGGTGGAGTTTTGGATGAATATTAAACAGAAATCAACCTCATAAACAATTCCGGAAGGATAAGTACAAGCAGAAGGTGTAGACTAAAGTCAGCCTGCACAAACGTGCAGTCTGATCTTAGTCTACACCTCCTGCCAAAACCGGAATATTCCGGGTTTGGTATGACAAGGGTTAAGAGCTATCTGGCCTAGGCCTCCACTATTTGAAAACTAGACATTGTCGCAAAGCCGACTAATACCCCCCAACAACGCTTGTCCATATGCTTGTCCATATACAAGTGCTATCTGCAAAACAAGGACAAAAAATGGACTTTTTTAATTAAAGGGCCATAAAACCATAAAAAATCAATGGACCATAACCAGAATAGGATATGCACATGTCTGACTTATACCAAGCGTTTCTGTAAAATTTGAATCAAATCCGTCCAATGGTTGCTGAGAAAATTAGCGGACATGATTTTTCACTAAAGGGCCATAACTATGTCATAAATCAATAGACTGTAACCAAAATGGAATAGGCACATCTCTGTTGATACTGATTATATCAGTGAAGTTAAGGGGGGTATAAAAATTTAGAAAGGGGTATTCTGGGGGAAAGACTTTTAAGTTACTTCTACCCTTTTATGCATTTTAAGTCATATATAAACTTAAAAGCAGCAGTCGACTTTTGAAAACACTGTAGCAAACAAGATGTGATTGTGAAACACCATGCCCTCGATACAGGAATTCTTTAGAAACAGGTGATTTTTATTGAGTTTTTTTTTGTTGTTGTTGTTTTGTTTTAGGGAAAAGGGTTAAATGTTGAACTTGACCTTGATGAAATGACCTTCCCCAGTTGCACCTTGTTGAGACCTATCTACATACCAAATATTAGCATTGTAACTTAATTAGGGATGAAGTTATAGGAAAATGTTTAGTTGGCAGGTTAAGTTTTTGAGTAACGTTTTAGGGAAAAGGGTTGAAATTTTGACCTTGACCTTGATGAAATGACCTTCCCCAGTTGCGCCTTGTTGAGACCTATCTACATACCAAATATTAGCATTGTAACTTAATAAGGGATGAAGTTATAGGAAAATGTTTAGTTGGCAGGTTAAGTTTTTGAGTAATATTTTAGGGAGAAGGGTTAAAATTTTGAATGTTAAATGTTGACCTTGACCTTGATGAAATGACCTTCCCCAGTTGCGCCTTGTTGAGACCTATCTACATACCAAATGTTACAGAGTTTGACACAGTGTCTGATCCAGGATTTGAAAAACATGGGGGAAATTCCCCCATTAGTTTTGAAAACATGGGGGATCTGTAATGACTATGGGGGACTTAAAGTTAGCTTAACCAAACAACAAAACAATTGACTGGTCCGTACTGAAAGAAGTAAAGACATATTTTTAAAGTTCAGTTTATTATTATGTTTTGTAAGAATCATTGTGAGAAAGGAAAACAATGCTGATTAAAAGCAATCATTACTTTCTATCACAATGTTTCCTTCAATTTTAATTCAATGTGGTAGTAAACGTTGGGATTCTTGTAATTCATGTGTGAAAGGGTTAAAACCATAAAGTAAGAGCACAAATTCTGGAGCTGAGTCTTTAATTAAATTACTCTTTAAATATAATGACACCTTTATACATGTATGTTTAACTCAACTGCATGATAAGCATGTTGATTTAAATAGACATCTTTTGACAAAAAATTTAAGTTATGAAAGTTACAGGGCTTTGACTTTTTTCTTGTGACACGGAGTCTGAATGTGCAGTGGCGTCGTCAATTTGTGACTCTGATTCTAGCGCCGTTTCAGTCGACGTATTTTCGTCATCCACATTTGAATCACGGCGAAAGAAATCGGTAATACGCCGTTTTTTCCCTGTCTGACCCATTGTTCAACAAAGACAATGCAGACGATTCCATCATTACTATGACAACAAACGTAAAATTCGAATTTTCCTGTCAACGAAAACGATTTTTAAAATTTCTTTGTAATTCACTTCGAAAAAAACTTCATTTATTTATTCAAAGGTGGATTTTTTTATTGTCAATGTTTTTCTCGCACAATGAAAATATAAATGAATGTAATCAAATGTTCGTTTAAAATGATTCTTAACCCATTCCAACACAGCAAAATTTTAGACTGGTTCAAATTGAAAGAAGCTGCAGACGACAATTTCAAGTCGATGGAATTTTGAATTTTTTCATCTTTTAGGATAGAAAACATTGTGGATAATGAAGAAATTGCTTGATACAAGCTATTTCTTCATTTTCCACAATGTTTTCCAAAGCTTTTTTCTCGAGGGGCGTAAAAAGGAGGGATTAAGTTGGAATGGGTTAAATCATCGATCGACTTCGACTGCCACTAATAGGAATACTATAGTTGGAATGACTATAGTTACAAATACATGGTCTTAGTTGCATTCAAAGTCAACCATAGTAAACATTAAGGGAAGTCACTCTTATGATACCGCTCGAAGAAAAAGGTAAACAGTTAGACGCGACTTGCTGTCAAAGGCTAGGTTTATTAATAATCCTTTTTGATTTTTTTGCGCGACCATCCCCCGCTTGATAAAAAAACATGCGTGATCTTTCAGAAATGCCAGGGATTCTCGCAATCGCGCGTCCTAGATCAGACACTGTTGACATTGATTTTTTTGGCTGCCAATAAGTTGGGCTTGTTGCTGCCAGATACTGCTGGCCCTGACCAAATGTTCACTGGTCCTGACCAATTGCTTGTATGGGTCAACTCCACTCCGGAATTACTTCGGGGTGGTTGTACCCTAAAATATTCCATTAAGAAAATTTGATCTCCTCCTTTTGTCATGCTGTTTTAACATTTAATCAACAGCAAGTTGCTTGATGTTAGGTTCTGCAGAGTGAGAGATCACTACTGCATACCATGCATGTGATTCAAAGCTTTAATCAGGGAACAATTTCCTTGTAGAAACTGACATTTGAAAGTGGCACCCTACAAGAATTTCACTTCCGAGCCTAAACAATTTCAGGGGTTGATGTGCAGAATGAAGATTTGCGAAAAACTTTATCCCTAATGATACCATTTTCCTGGCCTGTAATTCAAGATCAAAGACTGCTCTTTAAGACGGACTAAGATTTAAGGCCCAACAAAACTTTTGGGAGGAGCTACAGATTGCGAAAATGGGCCCTTTTTGCTCTTTATTTAATGAGGCAAAAACGGGCAGGAGTGTAACCGTATCAGAAGTTAGAAAATGCATTATTACATGGTTTTCTTTACCAGATACCAAACTATTCCAAAGTTATTTCACCTTGAACATTTACTAACTAGATTTGCACAAAATATTAATAATGAACTTGTAGGTAGTTGGTACTAGGTAACAAGAAAAATAACTGATAAGCACATTAAACAATGTAAACTAAAGTAAAGCGTTCTGACCGTATTATCGTAAATCCTAGCCTGGGATATTTTTCGGTTTTTTAAATTATGAAAGACGGCCGGAATAGCTTTATTTTAATTAAAATTATTACACATGACATCAGAACCTTTATGTTTTCTGTAAAAGAAATTTGCGTTTTTAGGCCGCATTTTTGTATAACCACATTCTAGTAAAAGTTGGGATCCCAGAATTAATGATTCTCTGTTTCCGTAAAGAGTTACAGTTAAAACAGAAACCAGTCATGTGGAATTTCCCCGGCTAGTAATGCATGCGCGTCCATAGTGGATATGGTAGAATAGTAAACAATCATCCTTTCAACAAGGGAATAGGTCAGTTTGCAATCGTAAAATAATGAATTTATAGAGGACGAATGTAGATTTGAAATTAGGCCAACCAGTCGGGCTTTTTTCTGGCAGCTTCAACCTGACCAGACTGAGCATCAGGCAGACACAGTCTGTCGGTCGTAGGTTAATGTCGAACACTGTATTAGCATTGTAACTTAATCAGGGTTGGAGTTATAGGAAAATTGGCAGGTTAACTTATGCAGACAGACAGACAGATAGACAGGCAGACGGACACGGGTAAAACAATATGCCCCCGATCTATCGATGCGGGGGCATAAAAAGATAATGCTCAAGAGGAGCAAAACATGGGTTGAGCACAATATGGTCAACATCTTGTAACAAGATGTTCTTACATTCATTTTGCACTCAATCATCAAATATATCTCCCATCATGTGCATGATGGATGCAAATTTAGTTTATACTTTTATCTAAATTACAGAAGAACCAGCACAGTTAGCTCAGTTAGTAGAGCATCTAACTCCAGAGCAGTAGGTCAGGGGTTTGATCCCCGGCCGCAACATACTAAAAGTTGTTAGAAATTGATAGTAGTAGCTCCATTGCCAGCGCTCAGCATTAAAAAGAGTAGAGCACTATGACTGGTCGTCCCAGTGTCAGGATAATGTGACTGGATAGAGTGTTCATGCCATGTGTCTGCCACATGAGCATTCCAATGATGCAGCACTATAACTTGTCTTGTGCAGACACTGTTGTGATATAACTGAAATACTGTTAAAGAGACGTTAAACCCAATGTTTTCAAAAGGTTACCTTTTATATTGATGTCCAAAGGTGTTAAAGAATCATATGGTATGTAAACTTGCCTTACAATTATTGCCTTTGAGCTGTAGGCCATCTTGTAATTTTTAAGTTGCATCAGTGGCATAAGGTGAAGCTCCATCAGTTTGATTATGTAAAACTCCATCTCCAGCAGTCAAATCAGGCAAAGTTCCATCAGTAACATCAACCATTAGCATGTTGAAATTGGTATCCAACTGTTCCTTCATTTGTTTTTATTTTTTTTCCTGCAATTGCCCAATATGAACTTTACTCCTGTGAAGATAAGTGTTTCTCACAATACCAAAAAAGTGATTTTAGACTGAGAAATATGATAAATGTTGTTTGTATGCAGCTATGGCTGCCACAAGCCTCAGTGCAGACAACAGGTGCGGGCATGTTGAAATTCCTACCATTTTCCAGTTAGTCAATCATATGGGTATCGGTATAACTTGTTAAATAGGTTAAAAGTTGATTAAAACACAAATTCAAATTTATACAATATCAATTTTTTTATGTACATAACAAAATCAATTTATGATATTCATATTACAAATAAATTAAAACGAGAATTATGGTAGAGAGCAATTCGTTAATAATTTGGTATTAGTTCGGTTATCATGAACAGGGTTCTCCCCAGAAATTTTTGAAGGCGTAGTGGCAAATGCGCGGTGTGTTATCTGTTACCATCTTGGTATGACTATACATAATAAAGGTCATTAAAAAGGCTTTTTAGCTTGTTGTGTTATTGAGAATTATTCTTGAATACTAGTAATATTCTTCAACTTTTTAATTATTATTTATCTACTCTGAGGCTTATTTTGATACCAACCAATTGTGACATTACACAGCTTATTTCAACTCTTATCCTATTTGTTAGAAAGGGCACTAAATTGTCTGATAAAAAAAAGGATGTGAAAAGGAAAGATAATGAAAGAATATACCCCAAAGTCTCAAAGGAATGAGTAAAAAAGTGTCAACTGCTTGTCTATCAGATAGGATTTGCTTTTCATGCTTGGCCATTTTATCAAGTCTGTCCAAAAGTCATATCCTTGAGGACTCTTTAAAAAAGCATGGAGTGTTGGATTGACAAAAAATGCCCTTCATCAGAAAAAAATAGAAATTATTATCAGTAATTTCAAAAATGTATTTATAAGGTTCCTGTGTGAAATACCTGGTTTCATTTTCAAATTTTGCATCTTAAAGAGCTCCATTAGATTCTCTGTGTAAATTTTGAAATGCTCATTATTTGCCCATTCAGAAGCCTTTGGCTGTCTGACACTATAACTATTCTTCTAACAGTACTTTCAGCTATTTGATTTCTATAAGTAAATGAAAAATGTATAATATATCAGCAGCCCAATCTTAACCTTAATTCTCAAATTATAACATGAAACTTGATCAAATTTATAAAACAAGTGTCTTTACTCTTATCTTCTTTAAGTGATTTCAGCACTTTGATTTTCAAAAGAGGATTTTGTTTTCCAAATATTATATAGTGAATTATCTTTTCCTGATTCTAAATAATTATCAAACCATTACTTTTTATAAAAAGAAATCCCTAATTGGTCTAAGGCATTCTTTTCTTGAAATGCTTTCAGCACTTTGATTTTTATGAGGGTATTATTTCTTTTTGGGTAAAAGACATGAGAGGATGAGATGTTATTAGATGATTACTAAAAGTATAATAATATTTTTCATCAAACTTTTAAAACAAATTTATTGAAAAATGGGTTGAACAAACTAGGGTACGAATGTTTGAGATAATGCCCTCCATGTTGGATAAAAAATATTTGGACTTATTCCAGAAGATACACGTGTGTAATCATTAAACTGAGTTGAAAACAAGAGCTAAGTATGACTGAGATGGCTTCTATACAAATCTGTCTCTATTATTTTGGCAAATTCTCGTAAGGAAAAAAGATCGCGAAAAGGGTATGTTTTCAGCAATCAATGTTTAAAATAAACTGACCCAATTAATCTTTCCTTCAAAAAATTAAATTTTTTTGGCTTTAGTTTGATAGTTGTCACATCAAATAACCACACCCTTTACTTTTAGCTGGACCAATCTCAGCCGGAGTGCCAATTTTCCGAAACCGGGTCGCCATTTTGAATTCATTGTTTACATATTGGTACCCATCATGCTTGGTGACTGACAGCGAGGTACCAGCAGGAACGCGAGAAAAAAATCGATAATCACCAATTAGTAAGAGTGTAGGGGTCTTTTCAATAGAGATGTTACGTAACATGTGGTATACAACACTATAGATAAAGAACCTGTCGTGTCCGCGCTTCTGCAACCAATTTTAATGGTTTGATGACCCTTTCTTCAGCTGGAAATTAAGCTGTATCGGTAACAAAATTTAAGCGTATCGGCGATCTGAAGGCGTATCGGCCAACTCTCTTAATTAATGAAGGCGTATCGGTGCCGATACGCCATATGGGCCTGGGGAGAACCCTGATGAATAATTCGGTAATTCAATGCACCAAACGACGATCTGTCTTACAAATATATAGATGATGGTTTATTGCACAGGCATTTTAGATGAATTGGTTAATATCAAATGTCATGCTATCCGCTTCCCCACCCGCTTTCACCTTACCTCCAACAGCCAAGATCCGAAATTTCGATCTACCCGGAAAGCCTGGGAAACATGCATATCCTCCATCCTCGGTTTGTAAACCGACTTTTCAGGTACTAATATGTACTTCTGATCAGGCACAGAAAGTTTGTTGTTGTCGTTGAACCAGCGCATAACGGTAAATTTGTTTTCGAACGGTTAACCGCCATTTCTGTAATATTTTTTCCAGGCCGTGACGTCATCAGAAATGGGCTTTGCATCACGTGATACGCAGATTCTGATTCTGGCGAGTTAATTTCCGTTATTCTGACAAACCCATGTACTTTTTATATTTTGATTCGGAAAAGACACTTGTAAACGGTAAATTGAGAAATGTTCTAAGTGGTTTTGAAGTATTGTATGAATTTTCCCTGTTATTACGTCATCCTGGAAATGCGTTTGTGTACCACGTGATACACAAAGTTTTTTTCGTTACAAACAAATGATCGGTAATTCTCGGAGGCTCTACGAGCAAGTTCGCAGGTCGAGTTAGACCGAAAATAATCGATTATGTAACGGTTCCCAGCTTTGTAGTCTTCTTGTTTAGCTAGTCGGTGACCAGCCGCGATGGAGATTGTTTACTTCCTGCGACGTTTCACTCGCCGGGCTTAATCACGTAAATATTTCGTCACGGAAAATTTACTCGCTCTTTCAACACAGCTGATTTAACAGACTAGGTACTATAATATAGTATCGTCGGCTTATCAAAACTGAATTTTAGGAGTTTTTTTTTTTTTTTTTTTGCACCATCCATCAACTAAAGTCTCAGTCAATATTTATATAGTCAATGTTCTTGCTGAAGTTGCCATCTTTTTGCTTCAACTCAACTACGTAAATAGCTTAGTATTTGAAATTGATAATCATTGAAAATAAGCCAATAAAAATTTAAAAAAAAAAAAAAAAAAATGAAATTGTTATTTTTCCAAATAAAAAATCAACAAGGATTAAAATAAGAAAACATTCTAAAATTTGGGGTTGAAATATGAAAAGGCCAGGAAATTTTTTGATTGACTGCCAACCAAAACAGTTGCTGGCATTTGTTAATGACACAAGGACAGGGATCTATAATTTTTTTTAAATTCAGACTTGGGTCTGTTTTTTTTGTTTTTTTTTTCTTTCTTTTTTTTATCCTTTATAATAGCACAGAAAGTTTTAATTCAGTTATACAGTAACATAATTATATAGTTATTATCCATTTTTCTCCAGGTTCAAGTTTAACTGTTATAATATATTACTTAAACTTTGGCCCATTGTTTTAGAAGAAGACCCCTCAAAATCATGCTTGATGGGTCATGTGGCCTGTTGACCTGAAAATCAATCTGAATCTCTGAGTGGATGGGGTACGGCCATATATTCTCTTGAAAGTTTGTGCCTTCTCATAAGTTCATGCTTTTTTGTAAGAGCCTAACACTTTCCGTAACCGACACGGGTGGGGATAGTGTAATATAACCATAAATAAATTACTATCAAATGCAGTTGAAAACAGTGTGGTCACTGTTCATTTGAGGAATATATGTTTACTTTTATCATTTAAGTTTAGTTTAAAATTATGCCCATGTTATTTCTTGATATCATGGGTTGACCATGGTTATGATCTTTGTAAGATGGGTGACAATGGTATTTCATTTCATACCATGATAACACTGTAGAACCATGCTCTAATATGGTCGTAGTAGCAACTCTGACCATGGTATTACCATAGCAAGTGATGTTTTTTCACAGTTGAACCATGAATAATCAGATTGATCAGATGCCAATTACAATGAAATGCCATGGTAAACATTTCACATGGGTAACCAGCAGTTTCTCCTTTCGTCTCAATATTTTCTATACCTAATTTTACACAAATCCTATCTTTAATAACTTCCATTTTGTCATCTGTGGCAGGTTTTGAAGTGGATCACTCTAAAATTTTGCCGTTTGGGAAAGGGTTAAGTAAATAATATTATTCCATATGGTCACCAATGCAGGGTGAAATTTCAGTGAAATTCAATTTTCACTGGGGTACAAAATAAAATAAGAGAAGAAAGAAAACATGCTCAACTCTGTGTGGCTTCATCCACTAAATTAGAAGCAAAACAATTGGTCAAATAAGGTGTTTTCATATTGTCTAAAGACTCTTAAATCAATTTCAGCTTATCTGCTAATTAACTCCTTACCAAAAGACAAAATTTTAGACTGGTCGAAATTGAAAGTATTTGCATATGACAAAATAAAGGAGGATCTAAAATTGAAATTCGATTGGAAAAGGGTAGAAAACATTGAAGGAGAAGGAGAAAATGCTGGTTACAAGCATTTTCTCCTTTTCCCACAATCTTTTCTAAAGGCTTCTTTCTCAGGGTCATAAAAAGTAGGGATTGTGTGGTAATGCGCCAATAAACAGTTTTAAAAAGCGAAGTCTGAAATTCTGCCTAGAAATTTGCCAAAGACAAAAAATCCTTCTAGTAAAAGTGACTAAGTCGAAATTCCGCCTATGAGAATCTCTAGAAATATTCAGAGACAATTTTTCCTGGTAATTTTGAAAGTTAAGTTTAATTTTCCGCCTTTACAACACGGATTTTATTTTCCGTCTAAGTTGTTTTCAAATTTCCTGTTAAGATTAAGGCGGATATTCAGATTTACCTAGGCGGTTTTTTTCACTTTTCCATGTCCGTCTAGCAATGGCAGGAAAATCGGATTTTTTGACAATTTCAGGGCGTAAACCGTCTAAATTCCAGGCGTATTCCTGGTAATATTTTCATACAGGTAGTTTTCTTTTGCTTGCCTCTGATGAATGTGATTATACCCTCAATGTTGATGTCAGAATTAGTCTAGGAGTACCACTGATGCAATCAATCTCATGGAATGGCTTTGAAAATACCATGAATAATGAAGAAATTGCTTGTTTCAAGCAATTTATTTGATGTTCTCAATATTCGCTACCCTTAAAGACAAGAACTATAGAATTCCATCATCTTAAGATAAGTGTATGCACCTGCTTTAATTTTTGGCTAGTCTAAATTTTTGTCATTAGGTAAATTTTTCATTGGGTCAATTTGCTCATATGGACCAAGATGGATAGCCTAGGGACCTTCAACTGACCCAACACAATTGTGCTTTTTATTACCTGCAAGAAAAGAGATAGGAGTTGTAACATTCCAGGCTCCAGTGTCTTAGGTCCTTGGTTCAATTCCTTGCTTCTCCAGATTTTAAACCATGATACTGTCTTTATATGACCTCAGTTGTTGAGAGGGACGTAAAGCTGCAATCAATCATTTACCTGCAATATCTAGTTGTAATATGCTAGACTCCTGTGTCTTGGGTCCCGAGTTCAATGCCCTGCTTCTCCAGACATTCAACTGAGAGCTTGTCCCTATATGACCTCAAGTTAAGTGAGATGTAAAACTGTCTTCCATCAATCAATCAATCACAATCAATCAGTCAATCAATTAATCAATTTTTAGCTAGAAGCAATATCTTGTATTAACGTGCTAGACTCCATTGTCTTGGGTCCCTGGTTCAAAGCCCCACCTCCCCTGACTTTATAGTAGCTCTTGAACAGATTTTTATGATTTACAAAACCTCTATGAAATAACAAAAAAAAAGTGACACAAATTTAGGATTTTGAACCCTTTTAGCTGGGACTATATATCATACAAGTTATCAGGCTATTATAACTTCCACTGAGAACCAATTACCTTAACCCATTCCCACACAGTGACGCTTTTGGACGCCCCCCCAAGAATCACAAATGAGAAAACATTGTGTAAAATGAACAAATTGCTTGTGACAAGCAATTTGTTCATTTTCCACAATGCTTTCTACCCCAAACAATTGAAAAAATCTATATTTTCATAAACTTTAAATTGTCGTCTGCAACTCCTTTGAATTTAGACTAGTCTAAAATTTTGCTGTCTGGTAATGGGTTAACACATTCACACACGATTCCACTTGTTTACACCCCTCAAAAAAAGCTTGGGAAGTCATTGTGGAAAATGAAGAAATTACTTGTTACTGGCAATTTCTTCATTGTCCACAATGTTTTCTTCCAAAAAGAGAAAGATTGTTTTAAATTTTATCAACTATAAGTTTTCATCTGTAACTTTTTTTCAATTTGGATGAATCTAAAATTATGTTGTCTGGTAATGGTTACCTGCATGTGTATTTTAGAATGTGTTTGCACCAGACCAAGTCTCTAATAAGTCATAAGATTTCATAAGATTTTAGCTTTCTGAATACACTAAAGAAAAAGTTCATGAAATGTTTTACTGGTATATACTGTTCTTATTTGCAGTATCATTGCCTCAGTGTTTTATTTACCTTTTATAAGGAGGACAGCTGAGTTTTGTGAGAAAAAGTATCAAAACCTATCATAAACTTGTCATAGTCTAGGTATATATCAAGGATAATTGATCCTAACAAGATGACCATTATTTATGACTATACCTAACAGGAAAGTTTTTGACGGGTCTTAATTGAAGTATTTCTCCAGATACTCTCAAGCTCAAAAATAACAACAACATAGTCCAAGATTGAATTCTGGTTGAAACCCAGTTTTAACCCTTTCCTGATCAAACCAGGGATTTTATGTTGCATTGATTCTACACTTGGTAAAATATTGCACATAACAAATAATTTCTCCTTTTCTCACAATATTTTCTATATCATAGGATGGTTTAATTTAAAACTATTCTATTAACTAACCTTTGACATAGAAGCTTGTCTGAGATATCAAAAAAATGTTTGTTTGTATGGTTTTATGGTCATGAAATGATATGAAAGCAGATTATTGGTTATCCATCTTAACCCTTGTCATGCTGATCCCGGAATATTCCGGTTTTGGCAGGAGGTAAAGACAAAGATCAGCCTGCACTTATTTGCAGTCTGATCTTAGTCTACACCTCCTGTCTCTCCTTTTTGAAACCAGAGTTGTTCATGAAAATAATTTTAAAAAGCAGTATTAATGACAAAAACAAGCACCACCAGTGCTTTCAGCCCTTTGGTTTTAATGCTATTTTGAAAGATTTTATTCAGTATTACAAGGGTTAATACCATAACTTCAGCTTTAATTGATAAGCTAAGGTTATAGCAGTTAAGTCCCTGAAACAAAAAATTGCTTTACATAAATATCGGAGGTCAACATTCACTTCTGGCTTATTTGAATGATAAGATTGGTCAGTCCATTTTTTGATTGACAGCAGTGATCCGTCAATTATCTGCCTGTTTGATTTCAGATGACTTGGAGCTGTGGAAGGATGCTATTTCTCCAACGGCAAAGATCCACCATGAGCTTCTGTTCTTCAGCCAAGGTCCTGTAGATGGATACCTCTCAGGTGAGTTTCACCTTATTTAACCCTTGTCATTCTGATTAACCCATAACCAGACGGCAAATTTCATGACTTGCCCAAATTGAAAGAAGTTGCAGACGCCAATGTAAAGTTAATCAAATTTTGAACTTTTTCAACTTTTTGGGAAGAAAAAAATTGTGGTTAATGGAAAAATTGCTTGTGACAAGCAATTTCTTCATTTTCCACAATATTTTCAAAGCTCTTTTTCTTGGGGGCGTCTAAAAGCGTCACTGTGTGGGAATGGGTTAACATCTGTCTCAGTATCACATTACAATCAAAGGCCTTAAAGCACTGGAATAAATAGTTGTTATAGTAACTATAACTAGTAGTTATTTCTTTAGAAAATTGATTTAACCCTTTCCTATTTTTTTTAATTTTAGACTGGTCCAAATAGAAATAGGTTACAGTCAACAGTCATAGTCTGATGCAATTTGAAATTAAACCATCCTATGTCATAGAAAATATTGTGGGAAAAGAAGAAATTACTAGTTACAAGCATTTTCTTCTCTTTCAACAATGATTTCTCGATTATAAAATCATAGGCACGTAAAATCCCGGGTTTGTACAGGAAAGGGTTAACAAACAACTCTGAATTAATGGGAGAAACACGTTGTGTAGACTAAGGTCAGCTTGAACATATATATCATTGTCTACACCTCCTGCCAAAATATTTAAACTTTGGAAGAATATAAACTTGGGAGTAATGTTCCTTGGGTGTGCCATTTGTGAAATAAGGATAAGCATTTATGATATGGGCATATTAGGGAGGATTTTACTCATTTCACCCAGAATTTATAAACATCCCCTATACAAGGGCTATACTGACCCTTGTGTTAGCTAATTGATTTATAGTAGGTTCATTTTTGTATGACGTTTTTGTATGACAGTCAATTGAATTTTTTATTACTCCCCCACCGGTTACCGGTTAGGGGACTATAGGTTTGCTCGATTCCGTCTGCCATTTCGTCCGTCCATCACACTTTTTTCTGGAGCATATCTCCTAAACCATGAGAGCTAGGAACTTGAAACTTTATACACTTATAGATCACAATGTGGAGAAGTGTCATGTGCAAGAACCATAACTCTAGCTTGCCTAATTTTTGAGTTATTGCCCCTTGTTATTTTTACCTTTATATTTTATCTCCTAAACCATAAGTGCTAGGAACTTGAAATTTTATACACTCCAAGCAATAAATTTTACACTTCTCTCAAATTAAAGTGAAAAGCTTTACTATAAGAAAGACTTTTTTAATCCTGTGGGGGAATCCTGTATTGCATCGAAATACAACATGCACTTGTTTTTCCTAGTGTGTTTGATGAGGCGCAAATAAGGTTAATGATTCTTTGTCTGGCAGGAAAAGGTCATCTCATAGTATTTTTATGGAAGAGTGTAACTAATTCATCTTGTTTAGTCCACCAAAGACAAATTTTGATCTATTTGCCCTAAGGCAGGCCTATAATACTTGTTTGGTTGAGTGATAATTAACACTTTTTCAACCTAAAATTTCTTTTCCAGTAATCCATCATTAGGATATGTAATATCTGAATTGACATAAATATTTTCATGACGTTAACCCTTGTCATGCTGTATAAATTACCTTAATGAATTGCTGTCAAATCAAAGGACTGAAATCACAGATAGAACTTGTTGTTCAAAAATCAATATTTTTTCTTAGAAATCAACTTCATAAGCAACTCTGACAGGAAAAGTACAAGCAGGAGGTATAGACTAAGATCAGCCTGCACATAAGTGCAGTCTGATCTTAGTCTACACCTCCTGCCTAAACCGGAATATTCCGGGTTAAGCATGACAAGGGTTAAGATAGAATGCTTGGAAAAACAATGTGGGAAAAGAAGAAATTTCTTGTTGGAGCACATTTTTAACCAATTTCCACACAATCCCACAAGTTCGAAAAATAGCTAAGTTAGAAAACATAGTTGGAAAAGGAGTCTCATAGACACAAAATGGGAATAGCAGAAATTGCTTGTCTGAAGTTTAAGTGCCATGACCAACAAAAATGCTTAATATCAATGTGGGAGTTCAAAGTTCATGTCCACGCTAAATGTATGTTTTGATCAGTCAATTGAAATCTGCCAGCCTCCAATAATCATCTAAAAACAAATCTGTGTATTTTTTTAAAACATTTCTAATACAAAATATTCTTCAGCATTGCATAACTGTCAAACACCCACTTTCTTCAATTTTTGGAATACCAGAAGTGTTGTAACCAAGAAAATGCAAGGAAATATAACAAAAAAAAATGATGATTGATTTTGTGTACTGTAAAAATTCTAATAAACGCCAGTCAATGCCCAGTCAACATATTGTGTTTGAAATTGGGAGACAAATTTTTAAAGAGTTGATTTATTGCACAAATATTGACTTTCACTTGTTGTCAGGCACCCCTGAAGCTTTGGTACAACACGGAAAGAAAAATATTGGAATATGAGTTGATTGCAAAAAAGAGTTTTGACTCGAAAGATCGATGGAAATATTCATTTATTGCCCCCCAAAATTTGGGAAATTATGATAAAAGATATATCCAAATTATTAGTCACGATGCTTGGTAAAAACCTCAGTCTGAGGTGCAACTGCCGGAAACTTAGATCGCACTGGATGGAGTGGCCGTCATAGCGCAGTTGGTAGCAGACTCCCAATCTTCAATCATGTGGTGTCATGGGTTCAATCTCCGGCAGTACCATAAATCTTTTCCAACATTTGTCTCTCACCAATTGGTGGATATAGTAAGCCTAAGTGGGATAGCAGCTAGGAAAGGATATAATGGTCTTACTGGTGCAAGAAATACCTTGAATCCATTGTCGGGTGCTCCAGCCGCAGAAATATGACTAAAAAATTGTTAAAAGCCACGTTAAACTCCATTCAAACAAACAAACAAATTGATCACATTGGGTACAAACAAATTGATCTCATAGGGTATAGGATTGCATTCATCAAATGCCTGTACAGGATAAAGTTATTTCATAATTAAAGCCGCTAGGTGTTCAAACCAAAATATATTGTTTGAAACATGATATTAAAATCAAATTATTTTCTTATATATTTGTTAATCTGTTGGATTTTCAACAAGTGAAAAGTTAAGATGAAATTGTATTTGTATTTTAAATGATAATTTATCAATAACTGGTTAACAAAATACTGATATATTAATTAGCAGGAGAAAACTGTTGAAAAAATTCCAACAGATTAAGTTCCACTGTATAATTGAAAAAAGTGCCACATTTGTCATAGACTTAGGGTTGGATTTATTTTTTTTTTGAATATCACGAGAAAAAGTAAATTTCAGTTAACACTTTTCTATTTTCTCTTTGTCGTCTGGCTTGTTCCAAATGTTTATTTCATCCCATGAAATTGAATAATTTCTATTGAAAAAAGGATCTCTTCTTAAGGATGTTTAACCGAAAATGGACACTGCTGAATTGTTGATACTTTATTTGTTTGGACGGGTCTACATTTTACGTATTGGTCATCTTAATAACAAGATATTTCAGGACTAAACATTTCTCCCTGTGTTCCAACGAGACTGTATATCATATTTGGAATCCTTGACTGCTTTTTTAATGTTTCGCAAATCGTAAGCCTCCACCCCCTTCTTTCGGAAAGCTTATGATTCTAATAAACGGCCTGACTTATATTAGAATTTTTACGGTATATTCTTGTCTAATAGTCCTGCTGTTTTAGCCACACTAGATTATTCTGTAGGACACCAAGACTTGAACTATTTTGTCATCAATGATCTCTGCATTTAACCCATTACCTGACTACAAAATTTTAGACTGGTCCAAATTCAAACAAGTTGCAGACGACAATTACTAAGTGATAAAATTGTAAAAATCTTTGTGTTTTTGGTTAGAAAACATAGTGGATAAAGAAGAAATTGCTTGTAACAAGCAATTTCATCATTATCCACAATGTTTTCCAAAGTATTTTCTGCAGGGGCGTCAAAAAGCGTAATTGTGTCTGAATGGGATAATACGGTTTCCTAAGCATAGTAGCCCCAGTTAACACCTGCTCACATCTTCTGATAAGACGACAATTCTTATAAAGGCCACACCTTTAACCTGTGTCATGCTGATCCTGAAATATTCCTGCTTTGACATTGGCTTTTGTAGATGTATAGACTAAGAACAGACTGCAGAAGATGTGCAGTCTGATCTTAATCTTAATTACCTGCTTGTTGTTGTTATTCTTTGAACACAAGATCTATCTACTTATGTCAAAGTTTTCAAATATGGTGAAAAGAGGATAACTATTCAGCAGGACAAGGGTTAATAGGTAATTAACCCTTGTCATGCTAAATAAAATCCTTTACAAAATTGAAGAGTTGCAAGTACTGTATGCACTTATTCATATGAAAACTCTGGCTTAACCCTTTCCTGTTTAATACCTGGTTTTTACCTCCCTTTGTTTTTATATTTGAGAAAAAATTGTTGAAAAAGAAGAAAAAGAAGAAATTGCTTGTAACAATATTTTCACCTATACTGAATGATTATTTTTCATATAAGTTCAACTTAAGATTGCTGTCTGCAAAACCTTTGGATTTGGACCAGTCTAATATTTCAAGAAACAGGAAAGGATTAAAAGAGACAAGCAGTTGGTGTAGACTAAGATCAGACTGTACATATTGATCTTTGTCTATACCTCCTGACAAATAGGAATATTATGAGTTCAGCATGACAAGCATTAAAGAGTTTTTTGCTGTAAATATTTTTTTAAAAAAATTGGCTTTACAGTGTTAACTTTTAACCCTTTACATTTTTTCAAAATTATGGACCTGCCCAAATTCAAAGGGTAGCAAACAACATTATAAAGTAAGTACTATTAAAAAATATAACCACTCTGTATGAAAGGAAATATTGAGGAAAATGTAGAAATTGCTTGTTACAAGCAATTTCTTTTTTTTCCACAATGTGTATCACAGGGACATAATATTTAGGGATTGTATAGGAAAAGGTTAAAAGATCATTACTTTAGAAACATTAGGAAAGCCTTAATGTTAAATTTGAGAGAAAATAGTCTCAAAATAATTTAAGCTTATTTGGACGAATTTTGACAAAATCTTCAAGTTAAGAGTATAACTGCGATAATGTACAAGCCATATTTAGATAAAAGATTTTGTGATTGTTATCGATTGAGCACTTCCACTTTTTTATTTGACATGCGCTAAAGAAATTTATATGCCTACTGGAGATAAATACCCTTTTGACAGATTTTCCCTCATTTATTCCTTGTCCTGCTGAAGATTTATCCTTTCTTCTCAAAATTTTGAATTTTTGTCAAATTCAGATCAACTTTGTTTTCTAAGATTTCTCAACACGAAAAGAAGAAGCAGGAAGTTAAGACTAAGACCAGACTGCTTTTCTGTTCATGCTGATCTTATTCTATACACCTGCCACAGCTGCTTTCAAATTTTCCAGAATTAGCATGACAAGGGTAACATAATTATGTTTGTTCAGGGCTGTTCAGATTGATATTGTCTGCCCACCTTCTACTCTCAAAGCATACTGACCCAGGAAATTTTTCTGTCCAGACTTGCTTTGTTTGAAAGGGATTTAACGCTACTTTTAACAGTCATATTGTGGCGACTGGAGCACCTGACCATGGATTCCTGGTATTTCTCACACCAGTACTACTTCTACATCCTTTATAAGCCTTCAGCTGCTCATCCCACTAAGATTTACGATTATCTACCGATTGGTGAGTGACAAATGTATGCAAGGATATTTGCGGTGTGGCAATGGGTTAAATTTATCACTGTTACATGCTATCATACAGACGCACTGTGTTGCTGTAACATAGCAAAGGCTGTGAAGTAATTCCTAGGAACTGCGTACATTTTTCTCTCACAAATTTCGATAACATTGCCCTGCAAGAAGTTAATTACAGCCTTCAAAATACTGCGTATAGCAACATACAATACCATGCCCTATTTCTACAGCATTATGGTCAAAAGTGGTATCAGGTTTTTGTAAAGGTTGTTTTGTTTGTTATTTTATTCGAAGGGTGTGAAGCATGTCCACAAATAAAAGCTGTCGAAGATTATATGTACACAGCTGTGCATCTTATCAATCACACAAACATATGAATAAAGCTTGTAATCAATCCAAATTAAAACAGATCAGATCACACTCTGACAGCTTTGTTTACCCATTACCAAACAGCAAAATTTTAGACTGCTCTAAATTGAAAGGAGTTACAGACGACAATTTAAAGCTTATGAATTTTTTTATTTCTATGCCCCCGCATCGAAAGAGCAGGGGCATATTGTTTTACTGTTGTCCGTCATGTCTGTCCATCTGTCGGTCTGTCTGTCAGCAAAACTTTACAAAAAAACATAACATTGCCAATTACTACCAGCCTATTCAAGATACAATGCTCATATTTGGCATGATCATACAGCTCCGTAATATGCATCTCCTCATGTCAATGTCAAGGTCAGGTTATAAGGTCAAGGTCACATACCAAGATCAAATGAAAAAAACCAACCTCATGTACAGCAGTCGCATTGTGTTTCACAAGCACATCTTGTTTTTTTAAATTTTTGGGGTAGAAAATATTGTGGATTATGGAGAAAATGCTTGTTACAAGCAATTTCTTCTTTTTCCACAATGTCTTCCTAAACTTTTTCTTTGGGGCATCTAAATTGGAATGGGCTCAAATTCTTCCCATTAACAATTTTTCTTTTTTTACACCCTAACCCTTTCCCACTGAATGACACTTTTTGACAATCGATTTCTGCATTTTACACAATGTTTTCTACCTAGAAACTTGAAAAATCTAAAAATAATTTTTTTCCAACTGGAACAGTCAACATTTTGTTGTCTGGTAAAGGGTTAAACTAGACAAAAAATATTTCATAATATCCACAATGATTGAAAACAATCTTTGTGTATACGCTTCTCACTTCCCAAAAGGTAAGACAAACAAAGATTGTCCTACCATGAGATTAGTATGGTAAGTATGTAGGGCTGACTATCGGCTAAGAAAATCACTAATGCGATAGTTTTACTATCACAGTATTGATATCGTGATACTATCACTATTGTGAGAAATCAATCGCGATCACTATACAATCGGTATATGTTACTTTGTTTATTTTCTATGTTGATCTGTATAGATAGCATAGTCTACAGGCGACTCTCTTTTTATCAATGTTTTCGCCTTCCTTTACAAAGCCAAAATAGTTGCAAAATGGTCCAAAACATGGGCCTTTCTGCCTTTGTTTTTCACAATTTCTAAATTTGCAGCCATGACACGCTCAACAATGAGAGCATGTTTCATCAATATAAGTAAGTAAATCGTACACCTAAGTAGGAGGAGCAGCTGGAGGCTCAATAAGGATGTAGTGGTAGTACTGGTGTGTGAACTACCAGGAATCCATGGTTAGGAGCTCCAGCCGCCCCGATATAACTGAAATACTATTAAAGTTGCGTTAACCCCTATTCAATCAATCATGACCCCTTACTGTTTAACGAAATCGCTATTTTGATATATCACAACGTTTTCTTCTAAAGTGGGTGAAAAATTGTGGTTGTGTGGTAAAAGGTTGAATGATAAAAGGTAAAGAAATCAAAGCTAACATTCAATTCTTTTTTCGTTGAGCATATTATTATTATCACAATTGAAGTACTACATGTCCGTTTCAAAGATTTAGTCGAATTCGAGAGGTAAAAGGTGTTTTATTCGCTGGGGTTAACAGGCGCTTGAAACACGACTATAATAGGGTTGTAACTTGTTACATATACTGTGTATACGGGATGTAAATTTGCTGAGCTCTTCCGGGTCAAAACACTAGCAGACAGTTTACACGTATTCACTAGCTCCACTAACCACTGGCCTAGATTCTATCTTGAAACGCGAGGAAATCATTTCTCTCATTTTGACAATTCATTAGACACTTTACCATGGATATATTGAGTCAAAGTTTTAAACAATCTTCCTGGATATTCATGACTAAAAGGAGGCTGTTGGCATTCAGCAAGTAAGTTATTTTTTCATCAGCGATGAAACAAGATGGAGGCGATCAAATAGATTTTCACTTCAAGTTTATGAGCATGCGCTGAAATGAGCAGAAATGCGTGAGAACTTGTTTCCGGTTGATCGATATGAAATACCGGTTTTTCCTAAAAAAAAAAACGCTAAAAAGGAAATCAGCTCACTTCTATTGATCATATTCAAGCTAAATTTTTTTTCAAGATTGTTTGAATGTATAAACATGACTGTATTAACCCTTGTCATGCTGTATAAAGTACCTTACTGAATTGCTGTAAAATCAAAGGGCTGAAAGCACTGATAGAACTCGTTCAAAAATCTTTTTTTTGTGAAATCAGTTTCATTAACAATTCTCGAAGGAAAAATACAAGCAGGAGGTGTAGACTAAGATCAGACTGCACTTATGTGCAGGCTGATCTTGGTCTATATGTCCTGCTAAAACCGGAATATTCCAGGCTCAGCATGACAAGGGTTAACAAGGGAATCAGCTCACTTTCAAGCTTAATTTGTTTTCAAGATTGTGTTAATGTGTAAACATGTCTATTAATTGTTTGTCCTACATTCTGTGATTTGTATACTACGATTTGCGTGACACATATATTGCTTACGTCATAGATCAGGGTTTTCAAAAAGTATTGGGAAAACAGATATAATTTCGAAACCAACAGATTGGCCGTGGGTAAAGGGCGGCGCCCTAGGTCCCCTTGTAGGTCCAGGGCAACGATGGGGGTCCGAAAAAGAATTAAGACATTTCTCATTCCATTTGGAGAGCTCTCCTTAGTGTTTTACATTGCTGATTTTCTTACATTTTTTTAACTCATTTAATTGGATTTTTGTTATAAAAAGATAATACTTACCAATACTGCCTAGATCTAGACAAGAAAATTCTCAAACTACAGGACATTCATGATTTAATAACTATTTCAATATACCATTAACAAGTTATGGTCTTTTTTTATCATGTCGAAATGTGAATTAAGTAAGCAATTAAATAAGAGACTAAAAAGTTTTGAGGGTGAAAATACCAAGTCTATAAGACGCAATTATTGACCCATATTACACTATAAGGCAAAACGATACGCTTCAAAATTCATAAATGATTATATGTCAAACTTATCGAAATCATCATGCTTTTTGGCCTTTTCAAATGCAAAGTCGAATAAACTACAATTTTCTTCAGTCGAGGCTTTTTTTCTTTTTAGTTCTGCGTCTATGGTTACCAACATGCGAAAACAATTTTGTATCACCGTATATGATTGGATGACTGGTTTAAGGTATCCAATGATAGGCCTCGTAACATTGATGCGCAAATTAGACGGGTTTTGCTGTAAATAAACCGGTGGTGCAGTAAAATCTCACCGGTGTTGTGGTAAAACTTCTATCGTATTAAAGATTTATTTTTTAAACAAAACATGACAGATATTTTTAAATTCTGGCAAGAACAAGCAATCAAAAGTCATTTTCAACTGATGTTTTAGATCGACAATCAGCTATTAATGACAACCCTGTAGATGATTGCTGCTATTGATTAAGGCATCTTTCCTTGCTACATAGAGGAAATGTGTCTGCATGATACCATTTTACATAGATAGAATGTACCGGTATGTATGAGAAAGTAATTGGTCACAGCTTGTTGTTGAAAACTTTATAAAACTCTTGTATCATTTGGAAACAACTCTTGCTGTGATGTACATCTTAGATGAATAAGCTCTAGTTACAGTATTTTAGTTACCAAACCAACAAAAGTACCTCACATAAACTTCTGCTTATGCCAGAGTTCAAATTAACTTTTGATCTAAATGTATGAGTTGATTGGTCATCATTTGTTTGATTGACAGCTGCAATCTGTCAATGTTCTTGTCAGATAAGATACAGAAAACATAAGGATAAGAAAGGAATGAATCGGTAATTTACTCTACCAATCTTTAACTATTGAAGGAGTGAAATGTAGGGTTATTAATGGATATTTTTTGTATCAAATATCTTCATTGATCCTTCTCAGGTCATTCTCAATGTTATAATGAATTCCTGAGTAATCTAGTGTAACACAAGAAATAACAACAGATTGTACTCTTACCTTTGTTAACCCTTTCCTTTTTTTAGCTAGCAAAGTGTCAGCTTTGATAGCTTAAGTTAACAGACAAAGTTTTGGGGTCTTCTCATGAGTGCAAACTGCCACTGGAGGCTTTACCACCAAATCCATTGAATGCCTACCCAATAAAAGCAGTTCTTATGTATTTCAGGAATATTGAAAACTCTATTGAAATTGTAGAGAACTCTTTCAAAAACATTCTATCTAACCCACTCAATGCAGCTTTTTAAGCATCTCAAGAAAAATAGTTTGGAAAGAATTGTGGACAATGAAAAAATGCTTGAAACAAGCAATTTCTTCATGCATTGTCCACAATGTTTTCTGTCACACAAGGCAAAGATTTTCTCAATTCAACCATCTTGGAATTGTCGTCTGCAACTTCTTTTCAATTTGAACATGTCTCAAGATTTCATCATGTTGTAAAAAAACATTGCAAAAAAGATTACTTGACAAAACCATGCCTTGCTAGTTTAGAGTACATTCAGTACTTTGATTTGAAATGTTAGACTGCTCCAAATTGAAGGAGGTTGCAGACGACAATTAAAAGTGGATGCAATTTGAAATGAAACCATCCTATGTTGGAGAAAATATTGTAGAAAAAGAATGAATTGTGACAAGCAATTTCTTCTTTTTCCACAATGTTAACTCGAGTATAGAACACAGTAATGTGAAATCCCAGGTTAGAAAAGGAAAGGGTTAAAGACAAATCTTCCCACTTCCATGAATTGGATGATTCATAACCCTATGACTTTGTTCTAAGACTTGTTATTATGTGGGAATAAGTTAAGTATTTCTACTCTATCTGGAATACCAATGACATGCTCTAGAAAATTACAGATGAAAAACATGAAAAAGGAGAAATTCACAATTTCTTCTTTCTTTAGAATATTTTCCATCATATTTGTTATATTGTTCACACTTTCGAATGTAGTTTTGTTTTTATCTTCTTTGAATTTGGACCTGTTTAGAATTTGCAGTTTGGTAATTGGTTGAGGAAGCTATGAAAATCAGCTACCATTTGATTGTATCTGCCTTAGCATTGTCTGTCTGACCCATTCCCACACATCAAAATTTTGGACTGGTCCAAATTGCAAAGAGTTGCTGATGACAATTTAAAGTTTATGAAATTTTAGATTTTTTCAACTTTTTGGATATAAATCATAGTGTAAACCGAAGAAATTGCTTGATTCCTCCCTGTACTTATCAGTATGATGTGCTTTTTTCCTAAAGAAGAAAGTTTTAGTATATCTTTGGTCAATGTCAGACTTCAAGGTCAAGTATTCAGACTTCTATAATTAGTCCTCATGTAAAACTGTTGTTTATATAACTTGCATTTCTAGAGTATCGGTATCTCCTACATGGATGGATTTCAAATGCTTCAGTTCACTTTTTAGAAAAGTTCAACGTCAGCCTTTCATTCTTACAAATTCAAATTTTAACTGTTAGTAAGTATATCATGAACAATTGCCTTTAAGATTAGGAAAATGAAAAAAATCTTAAAGTAATGGCGTAAAGGTCACCGAGTATTACAAAGATTGATGGTGGTTAAACATGAAAGGTGATGATGTAGCCCTGACAACAAGATGTCCCTGTCAATTATCTTGTGAAATATCTTACCTTAAAAACTTGTACCATTTTGTATGACATGACAAAAAATGGACCATGTTAAGGACCTTCCTGACTCAAAACCCCTTCCTGAGAACTTAACCCTTGTCATGCTGAAAAAAATCCTTTTTTCAGAGTTGCGTTAACATCAAAGGGCTGAAAGTACTGGAATCATTAGTAGGATTCATTATTTGACATTTCTGTTGAGGTGCTGAAGACCAAGATCAGACTGCAAATATGTGCAGGCTGATCTTTGTCTATACCTCCCGCCAAAACAAGAATACTTTTGGTTCATGACAAGGGTTAATATTAGGAGAGGTGTTTCTGCAAAGCGATACCCTTATTCTTTTCTTACTTAGGTTTTATGCAGAAACTATCACTTACCCTCTGGCTGTGAAACACACGTTATGACTTTAACCCATTCCCACTCAGTGACGCCTTTAGACGCCCCCAAGGAAAAAAGCTTTGGAAAACATTGTTAAAAATGAAGAAATTGCTTGTTACAAGCAATTTCTTCATTTTCAACAATGTTTTCTACCCAGAAAGTTGAAAATGTCCAAAATTTCATAAACTTTAAATTGTCGTCTGCAACTTCTTTTAATTTGGGCTAGTCTAAAATTATGCTGTCTGGTAATGGGATAACAGGTATCATGTAGGGAATTATATAGCTGTAACATATTGTGCAGTTGTAAGGGAACAGAGGCTGTAGTATAGTTCGGAGGAAGTGGAGTGGTTTGTGAAGACTGCAGGCCTAACCTGATTAATAGGGAGTAGAAGGCCATGTTGAATGCTTAGCCCATTCCCTCACAACAAATTTTAGACTGGTCCAAATTCAAAGAAGTTGCACGACGATTCATAGTTGATGAAATTTTAAAATTCATTGGTTTTTGAGGGTAGAAAACATTGTGGATAATGAAAAAATTGCTTGTCACAAGCAATTTCTTCATTTTACACAATGTTTTACTACCAAGAAAGTTGAAAAATCCAACATTTCATTAACTTTAAATTGTCTTCTGCAACTCTTTTCAATTTAGACCAATCTAAAATTTTGCCATTTGGTACTGGGTTAAGTAGTTGAAACCTTACATAGTTTGACCTGCTGAAGGGTATTCAGGTCCTGACGGAAGTTAATTTTTGAAATATATTGATATTTACAGTTTTCGTTTTATGAGGTAGTTAAAAAATTTACTTCCTAATATTTCTCTTTATTTTGCTTATGGCTAACTAAGTTTGAAATATTTTCATTGTCAATGTCAAGTTTGAATACAGAATGGGACAAGATAGAGTAGATTATAATGAAAAGAGAGTGTACATCTGAGATACAATTGTCACATAGTTTTAGTCAACTCCACTCCTTGTTCATTAAACCCTTACTGGACAGTAAAATTTTAGACTGGTACAAAGGTTTTGCAGACAGCAATTTAAAGTAAAATTTATTTGAAAAATATTCAGTATCATTTAGTAGGGTAGAAAATATCGTGGAAAAAGAAGAAATTTCCTGTTGCAAGCAATTTCTTCTTTTTCCACAATGTTTTCACAACTATAAAAGCACAGGGATGTAAAAGCCAGGGATTAAACAGGCAAGGGTTAACCTTTTACCAGAAGGCAAAATTTTAGACTAGTCCAAATTCAATGGGGTTGTAGACAACAAGATAAAAATTTGTGATTTAAGATTTTTTCAACTTTTTGGTAGAAAACATTGTGTAGAATTATGAAAAAATGCTTGTTACAAGCAGTTTCTTTTTTTTCACAATGTTTTCTACCCAATATAACACTTATTCTCAAAATTGAAAATTCTTCAAAATGGCCTATGCTATTTCTTTTAATTTGAATCAGTCTAGAACTTTGTTGTCTGTTAATCGATTAAAATGCACAACAGAGTACTTTTATATGATACTGTAAATACAGGCAGTAACAAGCAATTTCATCATTTTACACAATGTTTTCTACCAAGAAGGTTGAAAAAACCTTAAATTTCATAAACTTTAAATTGTCGTCTGCAACTACTTTCAATTTTGACTTGTCTTAAATTTTGCCATCTGGTAATAGGTTAAAGCTTTTCCAAACAACAAAATCTTGGACTGGGTGAAATTAAACAATATTGCAGACAACAAATTTAAGTTCATGAATTTCTAATCACTATTTTTTTGTGAAAAGAAAACATGGTGAGAAATTTAGAATAGTTTATTACCAGCAATTCTTCATTTTCCACTATGTTTTTCCAAAGCTTTTTTATTGAGAGAGTAAGGAAGAATATTTGGGAATGGGTTTAATTGTACTCTATGGGTACAAGTTTGTATGTCTAAATTAACCCGTTTCCAAAACAGTAAAAATTTAGATTGGTCCAAATTGAAAGAGAATGCCATATGAAGAAGAAAAACATTGTGAGAAAGGAAGAAAATGCTTTATTTCTTTGTTTAGACTCAAAGGCAACAATTTTGACCCTGTCTCAAGAAAACTTGGTAAGAATGATTGTTAGGTCATTCAGTTAATGACTGTCTAAATGTTTTCAATCTAGTGGTCAATCTTGGAGAAACTTGATCTAATTGTTTATTAACCCTTTCCTGTTCAAATACGGGATTTTACGTTCCTGTGATTTTATACTCGAGAAATCATTGTGGAAAAAGAAGAAAATGCTTGTAACAAGCAATTTCTCCTTTTTTCACAATATTTTCTACCATATAGGCTGGTTTCATTTCAAATACCATCCAGTTTTCATTGTCGTCTGCAACCTCTTTCAATTTGGACTAGTCTAAAATTTCCAAAAGTGGGAAAAGGTTAAGTAATAACTATAAACGCTATAGATATTGAGACTATTCAGGAAAAGGCACTACATGAAATTTGATCAATATCTAAACATCTTTTGAAGATTTTTTTCTGAAATAAGATTTGCTTAGAAGTTTTTAGCTCCACTGGCTGAAAGCAAGAGAGCTATTGTCATAGCATTGTGTCCGTCGTGCTTACGTGCGTCCGTCCGTCTGTAAACTTTTACTTTGAAAATCTTCTCCTCAGAAAGTAAAGAACAGATTTCAACCAAATTTCACAAAAATGATCCTTGGGTGACCCTCTATCAGTTTTGATCAGCTGAAAAACATGGCTTTAATGAGCTGGGCTATTTTCCGTATATGGTGAAAGCTTTCAAATTCTTCTTCCCATAAACCAGTGGATGGATTTCAATCAAATTTGACAGAAATGATCCTATGGTGAACTTCTATCAGATTGCTTCAAAGAATTTTGATCAGATGAAAAACATGGCTTTAAAGGGCAAAGTTAATTTCCATATATGGTAAAAGCTTTGAAATTCTTCTTCTCAGAAACCAGCGGATAGATTTCAACCAAATTTCACAGATATGATCCTATGTTGAACCTCTATAAGATTCCTTCTGAGAATTTGATCAGATGAAAAACATGGCTTTAATGGGCGGAGCTAATTTCCATATATGGTAAAAAATGGTCCTTCTGAGGACCAAGTGGATAGATTTCAACAGTTTGATTGGATCGATCATTGGGTGACCTTTTATCAGATAATAAAAATAATTTTGATTAGATGAAAAACCTGGCTTTAATTGGCAGGGCTAATTTCCATATATGGTTTATACTGATGGATTGCAACCAAATTTCATGGGAATGATAACCAGATGACTGCCAGATTCCTTCATATAATTTTAATTGGCTGAAAAAAATGGCTATTAGGTGGTGGGCTATGTCCATAAAAGGTATACAGTGAAAATTTTATGTAATTAATCTTACATAACTTGACTTGACTTTTGTAAAAACAATTAAAAGTTTGAAATGGTTCTCTAGAACTATTTTAAAGATTTCAATGATTTAGATTCATTTTCATTATATTCAGTTTATTTTAGAATTTATGAAAAAAATTGCTTAATCAGTACATTCATGCCTAATGAGCAATACAGGCGCTCAAGGGCCTTTAGTTTTGTTCATTTCAGAACTTAGGTGAACAATGTAGAGCAATCTTGGCTCTCTTAAGAAATGTATCTTCAGCAACCCCTTGAATTTCGCATAAGTCTGTAATTTTGTAGAAGAGTTACCCAGATTTAGCTTCTGTTTAAAGAAGACAAATAATTACAGAATAACAATGTAATTTATTTACATAAACTTTCACACAAATATTTAAACATTATGAATTATTCATAAATCTAAACTTAGTGACTGATAAAATTTAGCCCATTTCCACACAATCTAGTTCTGCCCTCAGGCTGTCAGCGTTTAAGTGAAATAAAGGAACATCCTTCTTGCTTGGCCATACATACATTCTCTGATTCCATTACCATATAACAAATTTTGGACTGGTCCAAATTGAAAGAGGTTACATATGATGATTTAATTTCTATTAATTTGAAAGGTGGCATGAAGGATAAATATTGTGGTAATCTGAGAAATTGCTTTTAATATGCAATTTTCCTTCTCTCATATCGTAGTTCCTGAAGTGATTTTCATCAGAGCATCAAAATATGAGATAATGAGCTTATGGGCTCAATCTACTATCATGTTCTCACAAACTGATCAGCCAGTCAGAGTAAAATAAGCTGAAAAAAAGAGAAAGTTTTAGTTTTAACCCTTGCCCGTTTTTCGAAATTTTAGACTGGTTCAATTTGAAAGAGGTTGCAGACATTAATCAAAATTGGATGCAATTTGAAATAAAACCAACCTATGTGGTGAAAATATTGTGGGAAAAGGAGAAATTGCCTGTTACAAGCAATTTCTTCTTTTTCCACAATATTTTCTCAAGTATAAAATCACAGTGACGTAAAGTCCTTGGTTTGTACAGGAAATGGTTAAATTACTCAGTATATGTAGTAATTTCAGATCAGTCGGATGGGAGTCAGTCAACCGCATAATCTTGAGAGTAAACTTAGTCCCACGCAATCCTCCTCAATAAAAGGCGTTGGAAATCATGGTGGGAAATGAATAATCTGATAGTTACAAGCAATTTCTTCATTATCCACAATGTTTTTCTACCAATAAAGACAAAAGATTTTTTGAAATTCATCAGTTTACCTCTGCTGCAAGTTGGTTGAGTAATGTCTTCTTCAAATTTCAATTTGATTGTTTGTACCAGGTCAAATGTCAATTTCAGTATTACTGTCAAATCCCAGCGGCTAGTACACTTACCATGGCCTTCTGTTGTTTCTCTCATCAGTACTTTAACCATTCAATTCGAGCCGATTGCTGCTTGTCCTAGTTAGATGCATTACTCATCATTTTTCAATTGATGAGAGAAAAATGACGTAAGTCATGATGGCTTTTTATACGCCGCCGGAGGCAGTCGTATATTGGCATCATCTTCTCCGTCTGTTGGTCCCCATGTCCATCCGTCCATCCGACCGTACGTACGTACATCCACTTTTCTTGTGAGCGCAACTCCTCCTAAGTTCCTGGATTGATCTTTTAGAAACTTGCCTGGGGAATGCAACTCCTCTTAAGTTTCCGGCTTTATCTTTTTGAAAATTAATCAATGTTATCACCTTAATTGGTAGATGTGCATGAAGTAAGAAATTTATGGTTCATTGAATTTTGCCTCAATTATGCCCCCTTAAAACTTAGTCTCTGGGGCTTATTGAAATTGCAGCCTTATGAACACAACTCCTCCTAAGTTTCTGGCTGGATCTAAATGAAAGTTGGTGGATGTTATCACCTTAATAGGTAGATGTGCATGAAGTAAGGATTTTATGGTTCATTGGTTTTTGCCTCAGTTATGCCCCCTTAAAACTTAGTCTCTGGGGCTTATTGAAATTGCAGCCTTGTGAACACAACTCTTCCTAAGTTTCTGACTGGATCTTTTTGAAACTTGGTCAATGTTATCACCTTAATTTGTTGATATGCATGAAGTAAAGATTTTATGCTTCATTGATTTTTGCCTCAGTTATGCCCGCTTAAAACTTAGTCTCTGGGGCTTAGTGAAATTGCAGCCTTGTGAATGCAACTCCTCCTAGGTTTCTGGCTGGATCGAAATAAAACTTGGTGGATATTATAACCTAAATTGGTAGATGTGCATGAAGTAAGGATTTTATGGTTCATTAATTTTTCCCTGACTTATGCCCCCTTAAAACTTAGTATCTGGGGCTTATCAAAATTGCAGCCTTGTGAAAGCAACTCCTCCCAACTTTTTGTCTTGATTTAAATGAAACTTGGTCAATGTCATCACCATAATTTGTAGGTGTACATGGATCAAGGATTTTATGGTTCATTGATTTTTTGCAAGAGTTATGCCCCTTGACACTTAGTCTCTGGGCCCATTCAATCAATCAATCACAACAAACAGTTTGAACTTGACAATTTAAAAAGGTAGTCTGCAAATGATTTGAATTTGGTTCTGTCAAAATAAGAAGTGTCAATGATATTTTTGTGAAACAGCAGCAAAGTGGCGGCGTATATTGTGACGATGGCACTTTTGTTTCCAAAACTAGCCAGAATGAGGATTGAGACTATAATACTGTACCAACTGAGCTGAATTTGAGAATTAACCAACAGTAGGGTCAACACTTAGTGGGTGCGATGCTTCAAAGCAACAAACTTTTTTCATTTGTTGTGGTAGTGTTTGAAGGCAAATATCTCCATCCCCCTGCTCTTTGATTTCCATATCAACTGATTGCTGGCCTTGCCCAGTGACTCCAAGAAGATATAAAACAGTGTTATTTTTCAAAATTTATGGTAAGTTACATGCAACAAGAAAAATGTTTGATTACCTAAAGTTGTAACTGTATCTTGATTAATCTGTAGTTATGACGTTCAAGTCAGCGAAACCAACAAAATGCTTCGCATAAATGACAACAAATGTCCAAGTTCACATTTGGTCTAAATGTGTGATTTAATTTGTATGTTGATTTTTTTTTTTCATTGACAGCTGTGATTCATCAATTACAATGAGTCAAAGGGTGGTCAACTGTTGGCATTACTTTGGTTTTATATCTACTGTCTGAAAATCTTGAAGCTTAAACCCATTACCAGATGAAAAAGGTTTTATACTGATCCAAATATGTAGGAGTTGCAGACAACAAATTAACCCATTCCTGTTTTTCGAATTTTTAGACCAGTCCAAATTCAAAGGTTTTGCAGACGACAATTTAAAGTCGATTTTATTTTAGAAATAATCATTCATTTGGGTAGAAAATATTGTGGAAAAAGAAGAAATTGCTTGTCACAAGCAATTTCTTCTTTTTCCACAATATTTTCTAAAGTATAAAAATACAGGGACATAAAAACCAGGGTTTAACCAGGAAAGGGTTAAAGTTTATGAAATTTTAGAATTTTCGACTTTTGGGGTAGAAAACATTATGTAAAATGAAGAAATTGCTTATTTGCAAGCAATTTCTTCATTTTCCAAAATGTTTTCCCAATTGTTTTCTTAAGGGTTACCAATTGTTTTCTAAGGGGCGTCAAAATGGTTCATTATGAGGGAACTGGTATATGGTTTATTTGTTACATAATTTAAAATGTCTGTGGAATTATTAATGATTTCATTGTCAGATAATGAGTTAAAATTATTTTCCTGTTATCTACATCACTAATGTAATAGCCCTTCAGGGTAGTGCAGTCAGACAGATCTGGGAGATAACCCCTGTTGGGTGACAATACACTGGACAATGGCTGGACATGGCTGACCACTGATTATTGCAGCTTTATGACCACTTGATGGAATGTGAACAACTTGTGAACGACATGGCAAATTATCTGTCCATACAATTGTCAACAATGAGATGATGAGGCAGATAGGGAATTACTGAATCAATGGTTGAAATGAGTTTGTCCCATACTGTTTAACCCATTTCCACATGACAAAACTTTAGACTAGTCGAAATTAAAAGGAGCTGCAGACAACAATTTCAAGTTGATGGAAGTTTGAATTATTTTGTCTTTCTGAATAGAAAACAGTGTGCGGATAATGAAGAAATTGTTTGATACAAGCAATTTCTTCATTTTCCACAATGTTTTCCAAAGCTTTTTAGCTCACCTGAGCACAACATGCTCAAGGTGAGCTATTGTGATTGGTAATTGTCCGGCGTCCGTCTGTCTGTCCGGCCGTAAACAATTATTCAAAAATATTCTCCGCCTAAACCATAAGGACTAGAGCTTTCATATTTGGTACATATCATCACCTATTGACCCTCTACCAAAATACTTCAAAGAATTACTGTATTCTTAAGATTAACCCTTTTCTGTGTGATTCCTGATTTTATAAAGGATATCTTTAAAAATCTTCTCCTCCTAAACCATAAGGCCAAGAGCTTTAATATTTGGTACATATCATCACCTATTGACCCTTTACCAAAATACTTCAAAGAATTATCGTACTCTGAAAATAAGCCCTTTTCTGTGCGATCCCAGATTTTACAAAGGAATAAAGAAGGAAATCTTTGAAAATCTTCTTGTCCCAAACCATAGGGCCTAGAACTTTTACATTTGGTATGTATCATCACCTCTTGACCCTCTACCAAATACTTCAAAGAATAAGTGTATTCTGAAAATTTGCCCTTTTCTGTGCAATCTCTGATTTTACAAAGGAATAAAGAAGGAAATCTTTGAAAATCTTCTTCTCCCAAACCATAAGGCCTAGAGCTTTTATATTTAGTACCTATCATCAGCCATTGACCCTCTACCAAAATACTTCAAAGAATTACTGTATTCTGAATATTAGCCCTTTTCTGTGCGATCCCTGATTTTACAAAGGAATAAAGAAGGAATTCTTTGAAAATTTTCTTCCCTTAAACCATATGGCCAAGAGCTTTGATATTTGGTACATATCATCACCTATTGACCCTCTACCTAAATACTTCAAAGAATAACTGTATTCTGAAAATTAGCCCTTTTCTGTGCGATCCCTGACCATCATGGTCCTCTTGTTTAGTTAGGGGCGTAGAAAGGAGGGATTATGTTGGAACTATGTAATAGCTATAACTGTTTACCAGACAACGAAATTCTATACTCGTCCGAATCGAAAGAAGGTGTAGACGGAAATTCACAGTGCATTAATCCTCGTCTGAACCCGGAATATTCCTGTTTTGGCACACAGTGCAGTCTGATCTTTGTCTAGATCACTTGCTTGTCCCTTTGAAACCAGCATTGCTTATACCATTAATTTTCATAAAAGAATACCAGCCTAAAATTAGTGCTTTCTGTGCTATCAGTCCTTTGATTTTAAGAATTCTGGAAAAATTGGTGTCATAAAGGCTAGAAAATAATGTTACAAGCAATTTGACCTTTTCTCACAATGTTTACCCTCAAATATGAAGGAGATGGGATATGTTTCACCATGTATGTCTGTCTTTTCATCTGTCCAGTCTGTTTGTCTATCTGTAGACTTTTCATTTCCATGATCTTACTCTAGAACAGATTTACCTACCGTACAACCATGAAACTTTATACACTTGTTGTCAATGTTGTACACATAGGAAGTACCCTATTGTTTTTGGGTCACATAGATCATAGGTCAAGGTCACAATTGAACTTTGATCGAAAACCGTGTCCTTGCTCTTACCAATAAGCCATTTCATCTTGGACCTTTAAACTTTATACAAATGTTATCCATGACCCTACTGTTTTTGGATAATGTAGGTCAAATGTCAACTGTAGTACTTGAGTGACAAAATGCTGTGTGTGGGTGAGGTTGTTTAAATCCATATGCGACAGTTCTGGTCCTTCAGGGCTACACAATGTGGGTTGGTCTGTAAATGGGTAAACAAATGACAGATTTAATAAAACAGGTTTCAGGTAACATGATTGAAAATAGAGAATCTAGTAGGGTAAATCATTCTTGGTAATGACAGAAAAGTATTTTTTTCCCTAAAATGATTTCAATAGTATCATGGAAACTTAGTTATGTTAGGGTTAAAAGCAAAGGGGGTATCTAACCTAAAACCAAATTACATTAAAGAATAAAGTCAAAGGTGTAGATCATGATTCTTAGGTTTAAGAAATCGAAGTCTCTGATTTTGTACATTTGGTTTAGGAAGCAATGAGGAAAATGGAGAAATATTTCATTACAAAATCAAATTTCTGAAAAAATATGCGGCTTTAGGGGACATTAGTCTTTCACCACATCTTTTTAAATACCTTTTCTTTTTTTTGGGGAAATATTGTTAGTAATAAAGGAAATGAAAGAAGTTGATTGTTATGACAAGCACTTTCTTGAATTCTACAATGTTTCAGGAGTGATTTCTTGGCGGGGGGGGTTGTAACAAGACAGGGTTGTGGGAATAAGTTTACCTTTGTCATGCTGTATAAAATCTTTTCAGAATTTCATTAAAATCAGAGGGCTGAAAGCACTGGTAATACTTGTTCAATGGTAAATATATCTTTTGAAAATTAATTTCATGAACAACTCTGATTTGAAAAAGACACACAGGAGGTGTAGACAAAGATCAGACTGCACTTATGTGCAGGCTGATCTTTTCTACATCTCCTGCCAAAACCGAAATATTCTGGGTTCAGCTGACAAGGGTTTAGAAATTGATTAGATTTGTTTCGGTACAATTTGAAATGTTTGTGCCTTATACAGGAAATATCAACAATAACTAAAGTCATTGTTGCATGAATAAAAGCAAAAGAATATGGGGTGAAATTCAAACCTCAATTATTGATTGACTTGCTATTATTTAGACCCCTATCATTTTACAACCATTTGAGTTTCCATTGTAATACAGATAACTTTAACCAATTCCCGCACAATGACACTTTTATGAAATTATGAAAGCTATTGGAAAACAAATGCAGAATTTGATCGTTACAAGCAAGTTCCTCATTATCCACAACGGTTTCTATCCCAAAAGACAAAGGTTTTAAAGATTTCATCAACTTTAAATTGTCAAACTTCTTGAATTTGGACTGGTCCAAAAATTTATTGTGTGGGCACGGGTTAACCTTTCTGCTGGTATATATCTGTTCACAGTTTCAGACAAAGTTGGTTAGCTCATTTGGTTGGCCTGAATGCATGAAACTTTAACCCATTCCAACACAAACCTGCATGATCATATGCCTCAGGGGAAAAAGCTTTGGAGAATGAAGTATTTGCTTGTTACTTAACCCTTTCCTGTTTTTAAATATTTTAGACCTGTCCAATTTCAAAGGTTTTGCAGATGACAATTTACAGTGAATTTATTTTGAAAAATAACTATTCAGTAGGGTAGAAAATATTGTGGAAAAAGAAGAAATTGCTTTTACAAGCAATTTTTTCTTTTTCCACAATGTTTTCTCAAGTATTAAATCACAGAGACAAAAAAAACAAGGGACTGTACAGGAAAGGGTTAATGCAATTTCTTCCCTCATTATCATGAATATTTTCTACACAGTATACAAAGATTAACTAAACTCTTCATCTCTTTGAATTTGGACAGTTCTAGAATTTAGTCATCTGTTAATTGGTAACAAACATTTAGTGGATTGATTGATTGAATGAAATGAGTTTAATGCCACTTTAAATACTTTTTCAGTTATATGTAGGCGACTGGACCACTTAACTAAGGATTTCTGGCAGTACTGTCATCCAGCTGCCTACCCCACTTTAGTAACGATTAAACATCCATTGGTGGGAGTCAAAGGTCATAATGTATATTTGCTGCAAACAGTGATCTAACTTAATAACTGCACCATGAGTGCAGCCGTAACAATTAATTGAGATGAAAACTACATGGGTTTCATTGAATGATGATCCTGGCCTTACCACAGTTTTACAACAAGGGATGCTTCTGAATTCTGTATAGAGTTTTCATGCGGATGTTGTTACTGATTGATTGATTGAATTGGGTTTAACACCACTTTTAACAGTATATCAGTCATATTGCAGCAGCTAGAGCACTTATCCATGTACTCCTGGTATTCCTGGTATTTCTTAAACCATTACTGTAACAACATCCTGTCCGAGCCGCTCATCTCACTTAGGTTTACGATTATCCACCCATTAGCGGGAGACAAATGTTGGTAAGGATATTCGCCCCTACAGGGGATCAAAGCCGGAACCCATTATTAGGTGTCTTACAACGCACTACTACTGTGCTATGGCTGGGGCCATGTTGTTACTTAACTAAAACTCTAGCAATCACAATTTATCCTTGTAACAGGTAATGTGCAATAGCACTTTATCACTGCAACATGGAAGGAGCCATAGCATAGTTCTTTGGGGGAAAGGGGGCGGGGCAGGAGCACTATCAAGAATCATTTGGATTAAGTGTAATGTTGAAAGATTGTTTTAAAAGCTTAGAACTGAATTTTTCACACAAGCACCCAAATATTACACAAAATAGAAAAGTATCAAGCAAATGATGTACTGATCTCATGAACAAATTGCACTTTAAGATTGAAGTATTCAAATTATTGAATGCTGTAAAATTTCTCACCAGTGGGTGTTCAATAATTAACATCTCAATGAAAAATGTCTTTTATGATAGTGTGAAATTGCATTAACAGCAAAATACTTTCAGACAGACTCGTTGAGCACAAAATTACAACCTAATTCTGAATCCTAATTAATCATTATAAATTACATTGAAAGATAGTGTGTTTTGTCTGTGAATAATTGATAGATTGCTGCCGTCGGTTAAAAATCAAGAGACCAATCAAGTCAGACAGGAATTTGAATTCAACTCCAACACTAGTTGAAAATTAACCCATTACCAGACATCATTTTAGACTGGTCCTAATTCAGACGACAATTTATAAACAATGGTATTTGAATTTTTTGCATTTTGGGTAAAAAGCATTGTGGATGATAAAGAAAATGCTTGTAACAATGTCTTTTTTTCTCGGAGTCTCCAAATAGTGTAATTGTGTGGGAATGGGTTAATTACCTTCAATGTTTTCTAATCAAAAAGACAAAGGTTTTATAAATTTAATCATGTAAAATTTTCATCTGCAACATCTTTGAATTTGAACCTGTCTAAAGTTTTATAACCTAGTAATAGGTTAAACCTCTTAACATTACAAAACATGAACACCATATAAATAGCAGTAACAAAAAAAAGGAGAACAAAGTCTGTAAAGTTACATCGAGAAAACAATAGACCCTTATATTTTCTTTCAAATAAGTCTCGTGAAAACAGAAAACTTTATGGACTAACAAATTGTCTATTTGATGAATTTACATGGTACTTTTTCAAAGCAAGCATTTGTTCAACCCTTTCCCACCCTACATTTTTGAAGCTGTCAAGGAAAAAAGCGTTTGAAAACATTGTTGAAAATCAAGAAGTTGCTTAACCCTTGTCATGCTGAACCCAGAGTATTCCTGCTTTGGCAGGAGGTATAGACAAAAAATCAGACTGTGCATATGCACAGTCTGATCTTAGTCTTTACCACCTGTTTGTCCTTTTAAAGCCAGAATTATTCACAAGATCAATTCTTAAACTAGATAATGACCCTGAAAGCCAGATCTGCAGCTCTAACAGCTCTTTGATTTTCATGCAATTTTTGAAGAAATTTTATTCAGCATGACAAGAGTAAACACCCTTATCTTGGTATCACTCACTACAATCTGTCTAGCCATTGATGACTGCACCATATTAGTTGACCATTTTTTCTTCTATTTCAGGTGAAAAAGCTCGAGATGTTTTCCTTCATTCTAGACTTCCACTGACAGTACTCAGTCAAATATGGTAAGTTGCTTCAAACGTTTGGTTTTTAGACAAAGAAGGTTCAGATTTGTCCAAATTGAAGGATTTTTTTACCATATTTTAAACCATTATCACACAAGAAAATTTAAGACTAGTCTAAATTGAAAGTTCCAGACGAAATCTTAAATATGGCCAAATATATAAAATCTGTCAGTAAGGGTAGAAAATAGTGTGGGGAAAGAAGAAAATGATGATTATCAGCATTTTCTTCTTTTTCCACGCTGTTTTCCATAGATATTTTTCTTCAGCATGTATAAAAGGCGGGATTGATTGATAATGCTTTAAAGTGAGTGCAATTTCCTATATAAATATCATATACAAAAAATTTGAGAAAGCAAACTTTCTCCTTTACATGTTATGTTGCAATAATAATTTTATGAGAAAATTAAAACACATTTTTTTATGTAATAGATTGATTAATCCATTATTATTATTATTACTTAGATGACAAAATTTTAGAAATGTCCAAATTCAAGTAGATCTAGGTTACTGGCAATAATTTAAAATGGCTGAAGTTTCAAAAATACACCTTTGTTATATAATTATGAATAGAAAATGTTGGAATATAACCCTTTCCTGTTTTATGAAATGTTAGACTGGTCCAATTTGAAAGAGGTTGCAGAGGACAATGAAAAATGCATGCAATTTGAAATCTGACCATCCTATGTGGTAGAAAATATTGTAGGAAAAGGGGAAATTGCTTGTTACAAGCAATTTCTCCTTTTTCCACAATGTTTTCCCAAGTATAAAATCACAGTGACGTAAAATCCCGGGTTTGCCCAGGAAAGAGATAAACACGAATATGAATAAACCACTTCCTGCAAGATAGCCAGGCTTCATGATCTTGATGAGATTTTGAATTTAAAAAATGTGTGAAGTATAACAGAGACAATTAGAAGGAAACAAGAAAATTCACTAGATTTTGTCCTCAAAAAATGAAAGATTCCTTTTTAGATTAACCCATTTCCCAACTATCCAATTGTTTTAAGCCCGTTAAGAAAAAAGCTGTAAAAAAATGTGAAAAAAAAAGAAATTGCTTTTATTACATGTAAATGCAATTTCTTCTTTTTTGAAAAATATTTTCTACCTAACAAGACAAGGAGTTTCAAAATTCCATCAACTTCTTATATTTTGGACCAGTCTAGAAAAAATTCGGAATTGTGTTAAAAAAAAAGTGTTGGATACTTAATTGATTCATTTTCTTATATTAAAATTGTATGTTAATGATGTGAAGAAAACCATTATTGATTGGACAATAAGAATAACTGCTATTAAGAAAGTATTGTATTTTCCTAGGTTTCCCTTAAACTACTAATGATAACTGAATATGGCAAAGATTGAGTTTTTGATGTCTGACAGTCTTTAACCAATCCCCAAACAACAAAATTTTAGGCTGGTCCAAACTGGAAGGAGTTGCAGACGACAATTTAAAGTTTATGAAATTCTAGATTTTTTTCAACTCTCTGGGCAGAAAACATTGTGGAAAATGAAGAAATTGCTTGGTTCCAGAATTTTTTTCTTTTTACACAATGTTTCTCACTTGTTTTTCTTGAGGGGCGTCAAATTGACATGTGTATGCCGTAAATGGGGGCAAAGTAACAGCTTGCTGTAAAAAAGAAGTACATAGTAGATCAATAAAGTTAAAACATAGATTTATTTGAGTAGCTGTCAAGTTTCAACTCTTGTCATGGTAAACCCATCATATACCTGTTTTGGCAGAAGGTGTAGAAAAAGATCAGCCTGCTTATGAAGTCGGATTTTTTCTACACTACTTGTTTGTCCCTTTTAAGCCAGAATTGTTCATAAGATAGATAAAGAGATATAAGTACATGTACTTCTAGTCTTTTCAGCACTTTGATTTTCATGTTGTTCAGTAGAGGATTTTATTCAGCATGACGAGGGTTAAAATGAAAGCCATGAGTTCTTGAGGAACTGCTGGTCTTTTGCGTTTTTCTCAGGACAAGGTATCTTTACTCATATAATAATGTAAAACTATCAAACAAGAACCTGCATGAATGTCATGTATATAGTACTTTTGTACTCTAAAGGTATATTTTTAACCCATTCCCTAATGCCAAATTTATAGACTTGTCCAAATTCAAAGAGGTTGCAGACTACAAAACAAAGTTTGATAAACTGAAAAATGAGTGCTGTGTGAGGTAGAAAACATAGAACCACAACTCTTGTGCACAAGAACCACAACTCTTGCTTGCATAATTTTGGAGTTATTGCCCTTTTTTTAAGACTTTGATTTTGTCAAGAGTATATCTCTGAAAGTATAATAGCTATTATCGAACTTGTTGAGAAGAAATGCAGTGCATGAGAAGCCAAAATCTAACTGGCTTTTACAGAGGGAGATAGCCATGTCCGACATGGCACTTGTTGCAAGCAATTTCTTCTTTTTTCACAATGTTTTCCAAAGTTCTATGTCTTTGGCATCTTAAAATGCGGGATTGTGTGGTAATGGGTTAACCCATTCCAACTTAATCCCTCCATTTTACGCCCCACAAGAAAAAAGCTTTGGAAAACATTGTGGACAATGAAGAAATTGCTTGTAACAAGCAATTTCTTCATTATCCACAATGTTTTCTATCCCAAAAGACGAAAAAAAATAAAATTCCATCAACTTGAAATTGTGGTCTGCAGCTTCTTTCAATTTGGACCTGTGTAAAATTTTCTTGTGTTGGAATGGAATAACCTCTGATCAGGCTGCAAATTCTTTGAATTTTGAGTAGTCTAAAAATTTTCCATCTGATAATCAGTTTAAATAGGAATATAGGTTACCCTTTTGAAAGATTTTAGAAATAATAATTCAAAGATGTAGGGAAATAGAATTACAGTAAAAGCCATAGTTGTTGGATACGGTTTACGGTTGGTTTGATTTAATTGCCTAGATCTTATGATTCATGTTAGGCAATTAAAATAGATATCTGTTACTGATCAGAGGGGGTGACATCATCTGCAATATAACCATGAAATCAACATTATCTTTCGCCAAGACAGTATGGATAAATCCTTATTCTAAGCAAACAACTTGATTAACATTCTCAAGACTTTCCCTCTTAACCCATTCCAACTCAATCCCTCCTTTTTACGCCCCTCTAGAAAAAAACATTGGAAAACATTGCGGAAAATGAAGAAATTGCTTGTATCAAGCAATTTCTTCATTATCGACAATGTTTTCTATCTAAAATGACAAAAAAAATTCAAAATTCCATCAACATGAAATTGTCGTCTGTAGCTTCTTTTAATATGGATCAGTCTAAAATTTTGCTGTGTTGGAATGGGTTAATCACTTTGTTTTTTATAAGGGGAGATATTGAATTAACCCACTAGCACACAAGATGATTACAGACTTGTCAAAATTTAAAGAAGTTGCAGACCACAATTTGAAATTGATGAAATTCTCCGCACATCAAATCAAATGTTAAATCCATTCCCATGTAATCCAACTTTTTTTATGCCCTCAAGGAAAAAGCTTTAAAAAAACATAGTGGAAAATGAAGGAATTGCCTAAAACAATATTTCTTACCAGAAAGACTTTAACCATTAAAATTTGTTGTCTGCAACTTCTTTATACCTCTGCAATCATAGTTTGTTGGGGTATATACTGGAACAGTAGGTTGGATGGTTGGTTTGTTTACTTGATACAGAAGATGGGCAAGACACACATTTTGTAAAAAATCAGTAAATTTTTAGCTGGGCTGTTTTCAAAGAAAACCTGAGGTATTAAGATAGCCTTGGTATCATTGTCATCGCTGTTGTTGTCGTCATTTGAAAACTTTGACATTTTGTGATATCTCTGATTCTACTAAAGGCATTCACTTGAAACTTGGCACACTTGTTCACTATCAAAAGGGCAACCTATACTATCAAGAAGGATAACTTTAGATGCATTTTGTCCACTACCCAGCACCCAACAGCCGAGCATAGGCAGCTTTGCTAGCTGAAAATGCTTGTCCAGACCACTCTTCCTACAGTTTCTCTCCCATTCATTTTGAATTTGGCAGAATTGTCCATTCGGGGTTGTGTATGTGCAAGACGCTTTTTTCATGAAGAATTATTGTGTTACTGTCCCTAATTGCCCCTGATTTACATTTTAATACTTGTCAGGTCAACTTCTCAGACAGTTTCTGTCCAATTCACTTGATACTATCCAGAAGTGTTCATTAGAAGCTGTAATTATTTAAGACCAAATTTTTTGAAATTCCATGGAGAAGTATTTAGTTATTGCCCTTGGTTTGACTTAAAAATGCTTGTTCTGAATACTCATACAGTTTCTGTCCCATTATCTTTGAACTACTCAAAAATATTCTTCAGAAGTTGTAGATATGCAATAAGTAGTTGTAAATATGCGAGACCAAATTTTTGTGAAAATTCCATCGAGGATTACTGGTTATTTCACTTGGTGTGACTTGAAAATACTTGTCCTGACAACTTCTACAGTTTCTGTCCAATCCACTTGATGCTTTGCAGAAGTTTTCAATAGGAGTTGAAGATGGGCAACATGCACATTTTGTGAAAATTTTATGTAATGTTAATGAGTTATTGCTCTTGATTCAACTTAAAAAGTCTTGTTCAGCCAACTTTCCTACTGTTTTAGTCCCATTCATCTGATTGAATTGTTCATTAGGAGTTGTAGATGTGCAAGACGCAAATTTTTTAAAATTTCCATCACAGTTTTCAAAAGATATTGCCCCTTGAAAATTAGTTAATGTTGAAGAATACAGAATTTTTTGCAACTGATTCAAAGGTGTAAGTTTTGCATTGGTGGTGGCCTAACGATTACGGAGCTATGGCCCTTTAATTGACATTGCTGAGTTATTGCTCCAGTGAAATGAAATTAGGGGCTGGGGTATTTATCACCTCTGACAATAGTTGTGCTAGTTTAGTTAAGGACCATCCATGGTCGTCTGTGACTTTTTCATATGCCCCCGAAAATGGATGTTTATTGGTAACATCTTCTCAATCTGTCCTTTCTTTCATTTGTCAGCCCTGATGTCCCTATCTCCTTAAACCATTACCAGATGGCAAATTTTAGACTAGTCCAAATTGAGAGGAGTTTCAGACAACAATTTAAAGTTTATGAAATTTTAGATTGTTCATTTTTCTGGGTAGAAAACATTGTGGAAAATGAAGAAATTGCTAGATACAAGCAATTACTTCATTTTACACAATGTTTTCCCATTTGTTTTTCTTGAGCTCATTAAAAAGTGTCATTGTGTGGGAATGAGTTAATACATCTCCTCCATTATGGAAAAAAATGAATTGAATTTTCACAGAATTTTCTCTGCTTGTGCATTATACTGTTGGTGTTTTTCTATTTTAGGTTGCATTACAGAAAAGAGGGGCTTGATGCAAAATTTTTTGGTAGCACATCATCTTCTACATTTAGGGATGAATTTGAATGAAATGTTCACATAAAGTTCCTTAAGTCAGCTGACCTTGTCATAATGTCATGTTTTTATACGCCGCCAGAGGTGGTTGTAAATTGGCATAATCTTCTCCGTCTGTCTGCTCGTCCATCCATCTGTCCGTACGTACATACGTCCACTTTTCTTGTGAGCACAACTCCTCCTAAGTTTCTTGTTGGATCTTTTTGAAACTTGGTAGATCTTATCACCTTAATTTGTAGATGTGCATGAAGTAAGGATTTTATGGTTCATTGATTTTTGCCTCAGTTATGCCCCTTAAAACTTTGTCTCTGGGGCTTATTGAAATTGCAGCCTTGTGAATGCAACTCCTAAGTTTCGGGCTGGATCTAAATGAATCTTGGTGGATGTTATCACCTTAATTGGTAGATGTGCATGTTGTAAGGATTTTATGGTTCATTGATTTTTCCCTGAAATTATGCCCCCTTAAAACTTAGTATCTGGGGCTTATTGAAATTTCAGCCTTGTGAACGCAACTCCTCCTAACTTTTTGTCTTGATTTAAATGAAACTTGGTCAATTTTATCACCATAATTTGTAGATGTACATGGATCAAGGATTTTATGGTTCATTAATTTCCCTGAATTATACCCCCTTAAAACTTTTGTCTTGATTTAAATGAAACTTGGTCAATGTCATCACCACAATTTGTAGGTGTACATGGATCAAGGATTTTATGGTTCATTGATTTTTGCAAGAGTTATGCCCCTTGACACTCAATCTCTGGGCCCATTCAATCAATCAATCATAACGAACAGTTTGAACTTGACAATTTAAAAAGGCAGTCTGCAAATGTTTTAAATTTGGTTCTGTCAAAATAAGAAGTGTCTACAATTATTTTTGTGAAACAGTAGCAAATGGCGGCATATATTTTGACTATTGCACTCTTGTTTATTTCTGTGTGACATTCTTGTTTATATCTGAATGGAGAGTACTGGGGGTCCTTTCATATGAAATAAGAAAATGTTTAATTGGATATGTTTTATCCATTTTGAATCATGTAGTGGGCGATCAACAACCACTCCCTGCAGGATTGATATAATAACAAGTCAACCTATCTCTAATATTGAAAATAACATAGAAATTAGGTCACTTTATTGAATTAGAATATTCATAATCAAAGTACTGACAGTACTGTAAGCTACCAAAGCATGGTTGAATTTAAAGATTTCTCTCCCTTGTTTGGTAGAAAACATCGTAGACAATGAAGAAATTCCTTGCTACAGGTGATTTCTTCCTGGTCCAAAATGTTTTCCAAAGCTTTTTTCTTGAGAGGCTTAAAACCCGGAATTGAGTGGGAATGGGTTAAAAAGCATGCTTTTGACAGATTTCTCTACAATTTGAATAGAGTTTGCAATATACTGAAACACATAAGAACTATTTTTATGGCGTAGACATTCTGTGGTTAAGCCTCCATTGGCAGTTTGCACTCGTTGAACTATGAGACTACCTCAAAATTTTGTCTGTAAACTCGCGCTTTGCTAGCTAAAAAAGGGTAGCAGATTAACCCTTGTCATGCTGAATATTTTTTTGTTTAGAATTGCATTAAAATCATAGTGCTGAAAGCACTGAAAGGCCCTAACTGTGGGTCAATATTTGTTTTGTAAAATGGTTTAATAAAACAATTCTGACTTAGATAAGTCTAACAAGTGGTGAAGAATAAGATCAGTCAGCACATATGTGCACTATACCTCCTGCCAAAGCAGGAATGTTCTGGACTCAGCATGACAAGGGTTAACTCATAAATGAGATGATAACCTTTTTAGACTGGTCCAATTAATTACAAGAGGTTACAGAAGTCAATTTCTAGTCGATGAAGATTTTTAATTCTTTGTCATTTGGAGTCATAAACAATATGGATAATGTAGAAATTTTTTATAACAAGCAATTTCTTCATTTTCCACAATGATTTTCCAAGCTTTTTTCTTGTGGGGTCTAAAAAAGCAAAATTGTGTAGGAATGGTTTAATTAAAATATGGTATCTTTTTGCAACAGTTTATTCGATAATTTATGCATGTAATGAACTTCAGATAGAGTTCAATAAACTATTTCCTGGGTCTCTTGTATCTGGGATGTAATGCAAAAATATTGCAACTACAGCTACAACTTTTCCTATATGATAATTAGTTTTCACAACCATGAAATATATTATTTCCACCACAAGGTGGCAATTGAAGTTTAACCCTTTCCCGTTTTTTGAAATTTTAGACTGGTCCAATTTCGAAGTGGTTGCAGAAAACAATGAAAATTAGATGCAATTTGAAATGAAACCATCCTATGTGGTAGAAAATATTGTTTTCTCTAGTATAAAACCACAATAAAGTAAAATCCTGGGTTTGTACAGGAAAGGGTTATCTGAGATATGACAATCACTTCTATTTCTTGGGTAGTTCATGTTACCAGTGTAATAAGACCAAAACAATGCAATGTCATTAACCCATTCCAACACAGCAAAATTTTAGACTGGTCCAAATTGAAAGAAGCTGCAGACGATATTTTCAAGTTGGTGGAATTTAGATTTTCTTTGTCTTTTTGGATAGAAAACATTGTGGATAATGAAGAAATTGCTTGATACAAGCAATTTCTTCATTTTCCACAATGGTTTCAAAAGCTTTTTTCTTGAGGGGCGTAAAAAGGAGGGCTTGTGTGGGAATGGGTTAATCATTAAGTCTGAGATGAAATGGTATGATTTTTGTGCCTGCCTGTAGGAACGTGGCGAGTTGGCTTACAACCCCCCATCATTTTAAGAATTGAAAACGACCTGTTGCTTTGTACTTTTTTTGATATCCCCAGTATGAAATCTCCCAAATCGTAAGTTAACACCCCACATCTTAACCCTTTCCTGTTCAATCCCTGGTTTTTACGTCCCTCTGATTTCATAATTGAGAAAACATTGTGGAAAAAGAAGAAATTGCTTGTAACTAGCAATTTCTTCTTTCTCCACAATATTTTCTACCCCACTGAATGGTCATTTTCCAAATTAAATCCATTTTAAATTTTCGTCTGCAAAACCTTTGAATTTAGACTGGCCCATAATTCTGTAAAACAGGAAAAGGTTAAAGTGTTTCCATGTTAGCCACCCCAATCTCAGAATACTTTTTATGGGTCTGATGCCACTGATACTAGTCAAAAGTGCTAACCGGTCACTTCGAAATTTTAGGATTAAAATCTAAATATGTGTAACAATGCAACAAAAAGAGAAATTTTGTGTTGCACCTTCTTACATAACATTTTGTAATGCATAAATTGCACACTATAGTATGAAATCCAAAAGTCTCAAATTTGTCAACAAAAGCAATTTCTTCTCAGAGAATTCCAAAATGCCTTTACTGATTGGTTATTAACCAGTAAAAACATTATTTTCAAATTAAAAAGAACATGCCAGAATGAGAATTAGATCTTAATCCTCAAGTCCAGACTGAGCTGACTTACTGTTTTTCCAAACTGATTGCTAAGTGATTAACTGAAATCAGTGACTAGGCTAACTTTGATTGATTTTGATCAGGTGTGAAAGTTTGACATTCCAAGTTTGATCAGAATTTCCTTGTTTGTCTTTGATGTAGATTCTTATGTCTCAAATTTTCATTGGTCAAATTCTATAATCTTTGAATCTTGCGTTTAATTGGTTATGCTTATGATAACGTTTACCTTTATATATACCAACTTTTTCAGAATTTTTTAGATGAGATTTTTAGATTTTAATTTAGACTTTAGAATATAGAACAAAAATATGAAATAACTTAAAACTTTGTCAGTAGATCAGTGCTTGTCTAATTGTAATAATTTCATGCAACAAAATGTGTTCCACTTGATTAAAAGAAATATATAGAAACCAACATTGGACTTATTTATTTACATCTATATACTCTCATGCCAAGCGAGTTTGATAAACATTGCGTAAAAAGGAGAAATCCCCAACTCAAATCAACTCAAAGCGTGATCAGGAAAACAACCCTCGGTCACAGCTTTCTTGTGGTGTCAGAATCCGGAAGTAGATGATCCAGGAATATTGTGAGTGAAATGTGCATTTGGTGACATTGTGCAAATAGTGTGAACCAGTTGAAGATATATATACATATACAGATACAAAGCTGAACATTTACTGTGTGACACAAATAAGAAACAAGTAAGCAGAATGCATTATAATCAAAACAGTGTATGAAGTGAACAATTCCAACTTATATGCTGAGACTATCAAAACCCTTTACTAGACGTTACCATACCAGGAGCTAATCATTAACCAGGGACCGATACTAGGGACCAATCCTATACCACAAGCCAATGTGCCAGACCATAACCAGTAGCCAACCAACCTGACTGCGTACTGATGTGCCAGACGACCTTCCAAACCAGACTCTATGGACAATGAATAAAAAATCTTTGATATTCAGACTTTAAATTTGTCTTAAGTGTAATTGTATTCTGTTTTACTTTCACCAGTAAACTGATGAGCTACCTTATGACCTGAAAGCAGGGGTAAGTGAAATTTCAACATTTTAGTGCTACATTGTTTTATTGTTTGTATCCAAACAGTTGATCTTTCTATTTTTCCTTTTACTCTTTTAATCAGAGCAAATTCAACTGAAACCAGTAATTTATTCTTTTACATTTAAATTTACAATATACATTAATTTATGCTAAATTTCCTCACACTTAAATAATACAATTTGAATATTATCATAACGGTAATTTGTTACATTCACTTACAAATCCTAATTTCTCATACTTTAAATTTTTTTTTAAATCTAATCATAATTTATCGAACATGGCTACTCAACAACAGGCTTCCTGGAAGTGCTCAAAGCAAAATTGTGCTAAAATAACAGAATCTTGCTGTAATATTAAGCCCACAGTTTCATTGGTAACATCTTTGGACAAAACATGCAAAGCTTATATACAAATAGAGTCAAGGCAATTTTCTACACTGTTTGATTCAGGTGCAGGCATTTCATGCATTAACAAACATGTTATAGACAAATTATTTAAAAATCCCCAATATCAAAGTGCTAAAATTACACATGTATATGGTGTATGTGGTGAGATCCATTCTGTGCTAGGAACATTAACTCTTTCATTTCTTCTTGATGGCTTCCCTTTTGAGCACACCTTTCATGTCTTTCCTAACTTGCACGAGCCTGTAATTCTAGGTCGGGATTTCATGGCTAAGGAAGGGATTCAGCTCAATTTTCACTCTAATACTATCTCTCTTTCTAAACCCAACTCTGAACCTATTCACATCTGTCTAATATCACAAGAAGAATCAATAACTGACTTTGGCAAGACCTTTAGTTCACATGTAATTCCTCCTCACTCTGAATACATTCTTCCTCTGAAAACTAACAAGTTCTGTGATGGTGATGTTGTATTGTGTGAACCGCCTCAATCTCTTGTAAAGGATGAGCTTGTCGGAGGCAAGTGTCTTTCAAGAGTTACTGATGGCAAAATACACTATCGCCTGATGAACCCTACTGCCTTACCTATCTTTCTTAAACGTAACAAGAGAGTCTCTGTCTTAAGTAGTGCTTACAATGCTAACATAACGCAAATATCTGATCTTGACACCCTAATGTCTAAAAACTCTGAAACTCTTAACTCAGTAGAAACTAACAACCTAACTGATGATGAGTATATAACAATAGCTGAAGATCTTGGAATAAACCTTAACGACTCTGATCTCACCAATACCCAAAAACGCAACTTAATGATCTTTATTGGTAAAAATAGACAATCATTTGCAAAAGACTTTTCAGAATTAGGACTTACAAATTTATTTTCACACAGAATTGAAACAGGAAATGCTAAACCAATTAAGAAAGCACCATATAGACAAAATCCTGAAATGCGACGAGAAACTGAGCGTCAGGTTAAGGACATGCTAGAGAATGGCTTCATAATTGAGTCAGACTCCCCGTGGAATAGCCCAATTTGCCTTATTAAGAAAAAGTCAGGTGAATTCAGATTTTGTGTCGATTATCGAGAATTGAATAAGGTCACAGAACCTATGTCCTTTCCTATACCCCATATAGCAGATGTATTCGACACAATAGCCGATGCAAATGCAGAAGTTTTCTCAGTTCTTGACCTCAAGTCCGGGTTTTGGCAAGTTCCCCTTGACCCTGAAACTGCCCATAAAGCTGCATTTGTTACCCACCAGTCTGTTTATTCTTGGACTAGGCTACCTTTTGGTCTCATGAATTCACCTATTACTTTCCAAAATCTCATGACTAAAGTACTAAAAAATCTTAATTGGAAAATTGCCCTTGTCTACATTGATGACATTTTGGTTTTCAGCAGAAACTTTGATGACCATTTGGACCACCTTGCCCAGGTCTTTGCTAATCTAAGACCAGCAAATTTGACCCTTCAGCCCTCCAAATGTAGGTTTGCTGCTACAGAAATTGAGTACTTAGGTCACATTATTTCGAAAAAGGGCATAAAGGTTAATCCCGCCAAGACCAAAGCAATAGATGAATATCCACCACCAAAATCAGCCAAACAAGTAAAGTCATTTCTCGGCATGACCTCATACTACAGAAAATTCATAAAATCATATGCACAAATATCACATCCATTAAATGCACTATTAAAGAAAGATACTAAGTTCAAGTGGACACCAGAATGTGAAAATGCATTCAAAACATTGAAAAAAGCACTAACATCTCCGCCCATATTAGCTTTCCCAAATTTTGATCGCCCTTTTATACTGGCAACAGACAGTTCAGATCATTCTATGGGTTATGTTCTATCACAATGTGATAAAAACGGAGCAGAGCATCCAATAGCATATGGCGGTAGAACATTGCATGGCCATGAACTAAAATGGCATATTACAGATAAGGAAGGTTTAGCACTGATAGAGGCGGTTAAACACTTTAGACCCTATCTTGCTAACAACTTCTTTACAGTGTATACAGACAACGTTTCTGTAAAGTGGCTTAAACACATAAAGAATTGTCAAGGTCGTCTTGGAAGATGGGCCCTAACCTTACAAGGTTACAATTTCGAGATTGTCCATAAGGCATCAAGTGCTAATGGTAATGCAGATGGACTCTCACGTCGTGTCTACCAGCCGGTAGACAGTGAGAAAGGTGATCGGGGTACAGATGAGTCTGTACCAGTCTGTCAGATCTCTGACAACCAGTCTTTGCAACTGACAGCAGTGACTTTAATCTATAGTCATGAGACTGATCACTATGCATCTGTGGCACCTGCCACTACCAGCACTGAGACAGCACTGACACAAAACAATACTGACATAAGTAATAATGTAAATAATAACAATAATGACAATGTAAATACAAACACAAACAATGAACAAAACTTACCAATAAAACCTAATATAGACTTAATTTTCCTCCAAAGAGATGATGAATTTTACAAAGATATTATAAAATACAAATTACAACAAGAGTTACCAGATGATCCAAAACAATCAAAACTAGTAGTTGCAGAATCTGATCAATATGAATTATCGGAACATGGAGTTCTTCTACATATTTACTCACCGAGAACTAAAGGCATCCCAAAAGATCAGAAAATCATCACTCAAATATGTGTTCCTTCAATACTGCGTGATGACGTCTTAAAGTCATATCATGACAGTTTAGCAGGTGGTATGCACCAGGGCTTTGAGCGCACATATGCAGCTTTGAGACAAAAATACTACTGGCCTTCAATGTTTCGTGATTGTGAAACTTACATTAAATCATGTGATCAATGCCAAAGGGTGAAGCGTGACGTGCATGGTAAGCCACCTCCACTTCAACCTTTGCCAGTAGTTGATGTCTTTCAAAGATGGCACATTGACATTCTTGGAGGCCTACCGACAACTAAGGACAAATACAAATATATCCTTCTTGTTGTGGACTCTTATTCCAAATGGAGCGAAGCCTTTCCACTACGTACACAAGAGGCCACAGAGGTAGCAGCCATACTATTCAAGGAGGTAATTTGTCGGTATGGTGCTCCAAATGTCCTTGTCTCTGATAGAGGACAACAATTTCTTTCCAAACTTGTTAAAGCTCTCTGTGAACTATTTCAGATAACACGATTCTATACAAGTTCATATAGGCCATTACTGAATGGAGCTGTAGAACGTATGAACAGTGTTATCCTTCAATCTTTGCGTCTTTACTGTAAAGGACAGCAGGACGATTGGCCAGATCTTCTTCCTTCTATCATGATGGCTTATCGTATGACCCCTGCAACTCAGTCCACTCAGCACTCTCCATTCTTCCTGCTCTTTGGACGTGAAATGAGGCTGCCAATTGACACCTCTCTTACGCCCAAATCTACTCTTTCTGCTAACTTTAAAGCTCATCTTTCTAACGTCCTCCAAAATCTTGAAATAGCCCGAAAAATAGCTGCAGAAAACATTAAAAAAGCCCAAGACAAATACAAAGAGCAGTATGACAAAAGGACCCAAGAGCCAAAGTATAGGCCAGCAGACCGAGTGTGGCTATACTGTACCAAAGTACCAGTGGGTATGGCTCCTAAACTCCACAGAAAATGGGTAGGTCCATACTACATAGTCTATCTTGGCCCACACAACACATACAAGCTCAGAAGATGTGGAGATAATAAAGAGGTAAAAGTTCTTGTAAATGCCACCAGACTGAAACCATACTTTGATCCCAATGATAGACCCACCAATCCACCACCTGGCTATGAACACATAACACAACCACTTAATGCAGACCACATACCAGATGATCTATTACCGCCCCAAAACACACAAAATACTCAAGCAGCTCCTGATCCAAATGCACCAACAAATACAAATCCTCAGAGCAAAGGCAAACACCCTCTCAATATGAAATTCAAAGCAAGAATTAAGAAATCAAACGTAACGCAGCAAAATAATGATACAAATAACCAAAATGACACATCAACAATTCCAAATACACATACACAACCAAATCAAGCAGATAAAAATCCACAAAACAATAGCTCACACTCAAAACAAGGCACAAAACCTACCACAACAACAGACCCTTCAGACCAAGAACAAACACCAGACTCTGCACCAAATGCAACAACATCCAAACCACAAAAATTCCCAGTAGATGACATAGACAAAATCATTCAATCAAAACGGAGCAACAACACACTCTACTATAGAATAAAATGGAAAGAAAACAAAAAACCAAGCACTTGGGAATATGCAAGCACCATACCAGATGTCTTCATTCGTGAGTATCACATACACAGAACAATGAATGGTAGAAAACGAAAGCGACCCTTGGTGAAAAAAAACAGATTCTTTGACGATTTACCAACACTTCATCGTGAATGCAAGAACAGAGATGAAAATCCACCATATGTTGTTGGTTACATGGAAACTTTTGATCTTTCCAATCAAAAACTTATTGAGCATTCTCCATTTGAAGGTACAACTTATACTAATTCCATCCCATTTCCCATATCTCTAAGAAAACGTAGACTACAGCCATACATGAATAAACTTTTTGATTGTCTACAAGATACTGGCATTTCTTTGTGGCAAACTACAACAGCACTTCATGACAATGGAACTCCGGAAGAAGCCAAAATGGTCCGAGCAGTCTTTACAAGCGATTTAAATAACCCTTTGGAAACAACTTACTTCAAAGTTTTCACACAAAATTCACGGGAACCAATATGGTTACCTTTCAACCAAGCACCACTCAAATATGTCAGACAATTCTTGTACAGAATCAGAGCCAAAATTAATCAACAAGGCAAAATATTTAAAAGTGCTAAAACAAACAAAATTTAAACAAAAAAAAAGAACCTTTACTGAAAAACAAAATCTGTGAATTATATCTTCATCTTAAGTATTCAACATATTCATTACTAAAATTTTCTATATCAAAGTGTAGCTTCTGGTCTGATTGAAGGAAACAATAATAAAAAAAAAAAGCCTTTTCTTCTTACCCGATGTTAGTTCCTTTCAACTGTTTGGATGCTCATAGTGAGGCAGTAGATCACAATGAATGTTGACAATTTCAGCTTACCAAGCAACCAGAATATAAAGAATATTATCAATATGGTAAGAACTGAAAATTGTTAGAAAATCTGAGCTTTAAAAAAAACATTGTTGGCATGGCAATTTGCCTCAACCTTGCTTGTTGCAAAATGTCATGAAAATTAGAATACAATAAAAAAAATTTATATATTTCATATATGAAATGTAGTTCAAAAACTTCATATGAAATATGAATATGTATATCAAAAAAAAAAAAAGAAAGAAAAGAAAGAAAACATATTACAGCTCAAAAGGAGCAAAATACAAATAAAATATGTAGCTGATAGTGTTAACTAAAAGTATATTGAAATCAGTTACTTTAAGTATAATAGGGGCAGTAAGTGATAGACTATATTCAAGTTTCATATTACTCATGATGGTCTACTCACAAAAGAGGTTGTACCCCAAAGAAATTTAAAATGAAATGAATAAACAAAATACTATTCATGAAGTGTGAGATTAAGAACAAGTCAAAATAATTAATATTTAATCTTTCCACACCAGGTTTAAAAACTTAAGTTGCATCTGTACAAATACTATTCATGATGTGTGAGATTATTTACCAGTCAAAATGTACTCATATAAATCTCTTCCACACCATAAGGTTATACAAACCTAAGTTGCATGTGTGTAGTTACTAAATGTAACATGGACAACACTAGCTAGTAATTAGTCTTATGTCATGGGCCCTTTCAATTCAAATTCAAGGCTTACAAATAAAAAAAAAAGTATTTGTGTTAAGGCCCAACCCTATTTAACAACAAAAAAGGGTTTTCATTATGTATGTGTTAAGAGGATTTCAATTCAAAAAAAAAAATGTTAATTGCATTTTTCTTTCTTTATGTTGCATTATGTTGTGTACTCGTACAATAGCAATTTTTCTTATTTAAATTGAACAAGTTATCTTACAGATCCATGTCATTTTATAAGAAACTGAAAGTCAATGCTTTGCCTCTGTATACATACACATATCATATCTATGTAATTGTATTTGTTAATTGTTAACTGTATGAAAGAAGATGGATATATGTGTGATGATAGATAAACCCTGGCCAGGTCATGAGTGAAAAACTCTTTAATTGTATGAATGTTATATTTCATTTGATGAATAATCATGATTTGTTACTGTATTTCTTTTAATTAGAATATGATTGAGGACAATCATTTTTCAAGGAGGTGGAAAGTGTAACAATGCAACAAAAAGAGAAATTTTGTGTTGCACCTTCTTACATAACATTTTGTAATGCATAAATTGCACACTATAGTATGAAATCCAAAAGTCTCAAATTTGTCAACAAAAGCAATTTCTTCTCAGAGAATTCCAAAATGCCTTTACTGATTGGTTATTAACCAGTAAAAACATTATTTTCAAATTAAAAAGAACATGCCAGAATGAGAATTAGATCTTAATCCTCAAGTCCAGACTGAGCTGACTTACTGTTTTTCCAAACTGATTGCTAAGTGATTAACTGAAATCAGTGACTAGGCTAACTTTGATTGATTTTGATCAGGTGTGAAAGTTTGACATTCCAAGTTTGATCAGAATTTCCTTGTTTGTCTTTGATGTAGATTCTTATGTCTCAAATTTTCATTGGTCAAATTCTATAATCTTTGAATCTTGCGTTTAATTGGTTATGCTTATGATAACGTTTACCTTTATATATACCAACTTTTTCAGAATTTTTTAGATGAGATTTTTAGATTTTAATTTAGACTTTAGAATATAGAACAAAAATATGAAATAACTTAAAACTTTGTCAGTAGATCAGTGCTTGTCTAATTGTAATAATTTCATGCAACAAAATGTGTTCCACTTGATTAAAAGAAATATATAGAAACCAACATTGGACTTATTTATTTACATCTATATACTCTCATGCCAAGCGAGTTTGATAAACATTGCGTAAAAAGGAGAAATCCCCAACTCAAATCAACTCAAAGCGTGATCAGGAAAACAACCCTCGGTCACATATGAATCATACTTTAACAAAATGTGATATACCATGACTTAATATTTTTATTGAGTTTCATAAAAACTTATCATTTATTCATTCTATTCGAGCTACAGCCATGGCGCAGTTGGTAGCGCATCAGACTCTCAATAATGAGGTCCTGGGTTCAATCCCTGGTGATGGCATATATACTTTCCGACATTTGTCTCCAACCAATGGGTGGATAAATGTTAAACTAAGTGGGATTAGCAGCTTGAAGCTGGGAAAGGATGTAGTGGTAGTACTGTTGTGAGGAATATCAGGAATCCATGGTTAGGTGCTTCAGCTGCTGTGATATGACTGAAATACTGTTAAAAGTGGTGTTAAACCCCATTCAAACAAACAAAACACATTCTTGTTTGATAGTTCTTTATTATTGTTCTTGTTCCAAGAAATACACATGATACTAGCAGTCCTTTCAGTCTTAAACCCCATTCAAATGAACAAATCTTTCTATTCTTATGAGGCCGCCGTCATAGCGCAGTTGGTAGCGCGTCGGACTGTCAATCTAGAGGTCCCGGGTTTGATCCCCGACGGCGCCAATCATCCTTTCAGACTATTTGTCTCTCACCAATGGGTTGATAATCGTAGACCTATGTGGGATAGCAGCTGGAGGCTACCTGTAGGAAAGGATGTAATGGTAGTACTGGTGTGAGAAATACCAGGATTCCATTGTTTGGTGCTCCAGCCGCCGCGATATAACTGAAAGATTGTTGAAAGCGTCGTAAAACCCCTTTCAAACAAACAATCTATTCTTATGAGCAATGAAGGAGAAAATCTCAAAACCCATTAACCCTTTCCCGTTTTTTGAAATTTTAGACTGGTCCAATTTGAAAGACTTTGCAGACTACAATAAAAAGTGAGTTCAGTTTGAAACAAAACTATCTTATGTGGTAGAAAATATTGTGATAAAAGAATAAATTGCTTGTAATAATCAATTTCTTCTTTTTTTCACAATGTTTCCTTAAATACGAATTGCATGGACGTAAAAAGTAGGGACCATGCAGGAAAGGGTTGGAGAATGGGCTTTTGTTTCAATACATTTCAAATTTCAGTGACTACAACCATTATTAGCCAGAAACAAGAAAACATATTAAAGTTTGTCGAGAAGATGGAGTGTAAGACTACAGAAAGAGAAATTGCTGCTGCTGGTGCAACAGATAAAATTTGTGCAAATTTTCCATGAATATACTATTTTGTGCACTTAAATGAAAAAAAAGGGCTAATATTCAAAACTTGATCAATTGACAGGTAGCAGAATGTTAGGTGAGAAAGAATATTGTTAATGAATCAATTTGAAGGCATGAAAAACATCAAGGTTTCAAATTTAGACCAACATTTTTTTCTGTCATAATTCAGCACATTTTTCAATAAACTAACAGCTCTTTATATTTGTGCTGTGGTCATTTGTCATCATATTTTGACAAACATTTTGTTCTTCTTTATGAAGGTTGCAGCTCATGATCAATGAATTGCAAATCATTTTAAGTAATACATGTCGAGCTCCAGCGTAATTTTAGAATTTACCCATTTGAGCAAAAAACCAGAAAACGATTGGCTGTTACAAAAAGTATAGTGTGAGGATAGAGGACAAACGACTTAAGAACTTATCATCATAGCCATGGCCTCAATTTAACATGTTATCAGACAGACGGTAGTATTATGTCTGTCAAAGGCTCGAGCCGGCATTCTCGAGATTAGTATTCAAGTGCTGTATCAAGGGAGGGGGATGGGGGGGGGGGTAGAAGAAGTTATCTGTTAATTATAGTGTTACAACCTGTTGACAAACAAGTCTGTTATAAGGTGACAGTTTATCACAAATCTATCACCCAGTGTAACCTGTTGGTTCCCTGGTTACTGAAACATGGTGACAACAAAAGTATTGAACCCTGATCTTTATCATAGTAACTTTGGCATACTGCTTGCTGCTTTGTACAGACATTAACCCTGTCTTTAATCCATTCTCACACTTTCCTGCCTCTTTATGCCCATCAAGAAAAATAGCATAGGAAAACATTGTGGAAAGTGAAGAAATTGCTTGTAAAATCCACAATGTTTTCTACCCCAAAGGACAAATATTTTGATATTCCATCAACTATAAAATGTCATCCACAACCTCTGTCAATTTGAACAAGTTGTGTGAGACCGGGTAAAATCTTGGTTTCAAAAATTTAATAGCTAATTTACCCTCGCTGATCAATTCCCACATAATTCTACTTTTAACCCATTCCTAGACAATGACACTTTTGGATGCCCCTCAAGAAAAACAATTGAGAAAACATTGTGTAAAATGAGGAATTGCTGGTAAAAAGCAATTTCTTCATTGCACACAACATTTTCTACCAAGGAGTCAAAAAAATCTTGAATTTCACAAACTTTATATTGTTGTCTGCAACTCCTTTCAATTTGGACCAGTCTAATCTTTTGCCATCTGGTAATGGGTTAAACACCCATCCCCACCCCCACCCCCTAGAAAAACTTTAGAAAAAATTCTCTAATTGAAGGAACTGCTAACAGTAAGCAAATTCTTCATTATCCATAACCCCAAAAGACAGAAAATTGAAAATTTGGACAAGTCTAAAATGTTGTTGGTAATGGGTTAAACACATTCCGTGACTATCAGATTTATAAAATTAACATTGTGGAAAGAGGAGTAGCTTTCTTCAACTAGCAATTTTCACTTTACTTTTCAAATAAGGTGAAGATATCTTTTGTCTGCTTTGTAAGTGTTATACCATGGTTGAAGTTTTGTCTGAACACTGGTGTTTCCCACCAAAGTCAGGGCCACAATGCCTAATATCCTAAAAGAAGTCTCTATGGTTTTCAAGGCAAGTTAACCCATTCCCACACAATAGAATTTTAGACCAGTCCAAATTCAAGAAGTTGCAGACGAAAATTTAAAGTTGATTAAATCTTTCAAATCTTCATCATTTCGGATAGAAACCATCGTGGAGAATGAAGAAATTGCTTGTAACAAGCAATTTCTTCATTATCCACAATGTTTTCCAAAGCTTTCATATTGAGGGGTGTTTAAAAGCGTCTTTGTGTGGGAATGGGTTGAAGGTTATTTGTCTGATATTTGTGAAAAAAGCAAACAGTTTAATTCTGTTTTGAGAAATATTTTAATTTACAACCCCTATACAGTGGCTGTTTGTGACCTTTTCACCGCTTATGGTATGGTCATGATATATACAAATCATGATATTTAATGTCACATAAAAAATGTCTATTTTTTCTTTAATTTGTTTAACCCTGAATTGATATTGCTCTGTGTGTTAACTTTTTCTTTTGTGTGTGTTTTTTTTTATGACAGAAAATTTCATAAAATTAGAGAAAAGTCTGAAATTCTTCTGTAAGTGTTTTTACCCATCACCACACAATACCGCTTTTAGATGCCCTTCAAGAAAAGGTTCAGAAAAACAATGAAAATTATTTTCACATTGTTTGCTACCCCGAAAGATGGACATTTTTGAAATTCCATGAACTTGAATTTGTCGTCTGCAACTTCTTCAATTTTGGACCTATCTAAATTTTTGTCATTTGGTTATTGGTTAATTCCGAAGCATTTGGGACAAATCAGTTTTCTCATGACTGTCTTTCTGCCGATCCATTTATCTAACCAAAACATTACCAGAAGCTACACAATGTAATCCTATGCCTTGAAATGTGATACAAAATAATGCTCATATTTTAACCCAGTACAAGTTGTCAAAATTTCAGACTGGTCCAAGTTGAAAGAAGTTGCAGATGACAGTTCAAATTGTGTTGAAATTTGAAAGATTGTGAAAAAAGGAGAAATTACTTGTTTTTCCCTTTCCCACTAAGTTTTCCATGATTGTATTTCATAAGGGCATCATTATGTGGTAATGGGTTAAGTAAATGTATATGTTGTCTATGTAATTCTAAAACCTCATAGCCACAGCTAAGATCTATCTGCAGTTACAAGGTTTTAGAATTTTGAATTTGAACTTGCTTTGAACTGCCATTGGTAACTTCTTAGAATTTGGATCAGATATTTTTTATTGTTGGCTTAACCTTCAGTTTGGATGAGTACAAAAGATTATTGTCCAGTAAAGGGTTAACTGAAGTGATATCTATACAGAGAAAAAAACTTAATAGGGCAATCCATCATTTCGTAAATTGTCATTGATGGCAGAAACTCAATAGATTTTGTACTTTGTGATTCTGAACAAAGGCCTGTAACTTTAAAATGCCTTTGACAAATTGGTTAACCCATTCCCACAAATGATGCTTTTTGTTGAGCCCGCTTGTGGTGAGCGAGACATAGTTGTCACTGTGACAAGTAGCTGTATGTGCCTTAGTGCGTTAGTCAATCTGTCTGAATTTGTCTGGACAATTACTCCTACATTTATGGATGGATTTCAAAATAACTTGGCACAATTATTCTCCATCATGAGTAGATATGCCATTTGAAAGAATTTTGGGGACAGTTCTAATGTCAAGGTCACAGCTCAAGGTCAAACACTAAAATTGTGATTGTCAAGAGCATTTCTCCTACAACTATGGATGGATTTCAAAATAAATTGGCACAATAATTTTTCCATCATGAGTAGATGTGCCATTTGAAAGAAATTTTTGGATAGCTTCAAGTTCAAGGTCAAAGCTCAAGGTCAAACACCAAAATTGTTCTTGTCCTGAGCATGATGGCTACAAAATATTGCAGACTCGACAGCAGTTGTCCTGGGACATATATCTAGTTATAATATACCTATAAACATTTCCAGTAAAATATGTACATTCCACACAGACAAGTCAGAAAAAATCCTTATCTGACAGTGTCAAATACGATTCCATATAAGGTTGTCCAAGATGATGTCATTTTCATTCTGTATAATGACATTATAATGCGAATAAATGTAATGGTAAAGGAGAAGGGACATACTTGTAGAAATACAGATTTTTATGCCCCCGCATATTGTTTTACCGATGTCCATCTGTCTGTCTGTCTGTCTGCAAAAGTTAACCTGCCAATTTTCCTATAACTTCAACCCTAATAAAGTTACAATGCTAATATTTGGTATGTAGATAGGTCTCAACAAGGCTCAACTGGGGAAGTTCATTTCTTCAAGGTCAAGGTCAAAATTATAACCCTTTTCCCTAAAACGTTACTCAAAAACTTAACCTGTCAACTAAACATTTTTCTATAGCTTCATCCCTAATTAAGTTACAATGCTAATATTTGGTATATAGATGGGTCTCAACAAGGCGCAACTGGGGAAGGTCATTTCACCAAGGTCAAGGTCAAAATTTTAACCCTTTTCCTTAAAACGTTACTCAAAAACTTAACCTGCCAACTTAACATTTTCCTATAACTTCATCCCTAATTAAGCTACAATGCTAATATTTGGTATGTAGATAGGTCTCAACAAGGCGCAACTGGTAAAAAGATTTTCTAAATTGCATCAACTTAACCCTTGTCATGCTGAATTTAAAATCCTATACATAATTGCTTTTACCCATTAAAAAACAAAGGATTCAACTTATTATCACACACTTTAATCAGATTAAAGATACACCAATAGAAACCTGGACTTGTTCCAAACAAGCTTTCTTTTTCTCACAGTGTTTCTAGTAAAGATTTCTGGCCCTGGAATGCTTTGCTATTTTTGGCCTGGTAGCATCAGATAGGATACACTGCAGCTCCATTATAACGCTGTTGGTGGGGTCCAAGAAATGAAACAGCGGAAGAAGTGGAGTTATTATGCTATAACGCTCCCCCCCCCCGCCGTCGTAACTGGAATTTTCAACCATCGGAATCGGAACTAAACACCCTATAATTCGTGATAAAATTCCTGTAACAAGATTAATTCTATACAAGTTACTAGTCGGGAAATGAAAAACAACTGTAGTTAAGAGATTTTAGCAGAAACCGACGAAATTCAGCGTGCGGGGAATTAAATTCTAACCTTACCTTCCCGGTCTATCAGGATTGAATAATCCGTAAATTTCTACAGGTCTACAAATTGCGGTTCTCTTTCTCCCAATATTAAGAAGCTAGAACTTTTACCCGAAACATGTTTTATTATTATGAAAGTCGTCGGCATTAATCTAATTGAATTTATTTTTACTCGGACGTAAATATTTCCATCCGTAGACAAAAGGGATAAAATCTAAGTATCTCGCATAGCGAGGTCTCCTTGGAGACCGACGAGTTGTTGAACACCTGGGGTTACTGAAGCGTTCAGAAGATGTCGCGTGGATCGACCTTCGAACCTCTTTCGCGGTAATAGACTTGGTCTAATTTCTTTACCATTGTTAAAAATACGGTAACAATAAATAGACAAAGAACTCTATCTGAACCTAGTCATTTACGAATCGGGAATTTAAACCGACCAGTTGCACGTATACATGTAGCGGCTAACTTTTAATCGTAAAAATGAAGGTCATAATAATCGAAAAATATCCGAGACGGTGGAATGTCTGGTTTCATAACGACAAGAGAAAAAAATTCGGTCAGCAAGAATTACACGGGGTATGCGTCTGGCACGTGTCAACTCCGGAAACTCTCCCATAAATAGCTGAACATCTGGGGGCGGCGCCTTTGATCACCTTTCCTCTCTAAGAATAAAATAAACTGTACCCGAAAAACCTTTACTTCAAATTTGTCGACGAGCTTTTTGCCGTGTGTTTGATCATACAGAATGGCATTAAATTTTCGGATTATTGAAAGAAGTTCGGAAAAATAACGGTATTTTATTTTAATCTACTTATATTATCTACCCCGTTTCGGATGAAAATCTTCCGATATTGGGACATTTACAATTAAAGTTCACGTATTTTCTGAAAACGTCGCAACTACGACTGATTGTTTTCTAAGCACATTGTTGCGTTTTTATCTTGAAGTCACTATCCTCTACGAGCTCCGGATACCAGCAAACTATGAAGTGAAATAAAAATTAGACACAAGTCAATTTGTCTAATCTCACGGTCGCGCATTACTTTAAGAACACGTCCTACCGGGGATTGAAGAAAATTAAGAACGCCGAGAGTGAAACAGTGTGATATTTCAATCGCACCACCTTCAAGGTTTGTAACTGAAGGATACCGAGGAGCGTGCCTATTCACTATTGTTTTAAAAAATATCAATGACCTAAGGCATTGATCATCTCAATGTCAAATACTAAGACCAAACAATCAAACCGATTTTGTAAATTCAAACACTACGCGTGTCATCAATCAAACAAAGCAATTACCTCTGAACTAAAGCATTAATGGCCAGGACCGTCCACATAAGGTGTTAAAAACTTGCCTGGCTTCGGGTAATTATCGATTTTTATGTGCAACCCTTTTTCTTCAGACGGGCCGAAGACGGGATGAAAAAATCACGGCCAAATCAGGATTAACGTCGTATCTCAGCATCTGCAACCCAAATGCCCCCCCCCCTCCAAAATTTTGGGAGCCAAGCGGACCCCGCGTTATAATGGAGTCAGCGCTGTGTCGGGTAGCGTTGTAGAGGAGTTGCAGTGTAATTATGTTTCCTTCAAAACTGAGGTGAACAGTGTTTCCTACCTTATTTGGCACTTATTTTTCAATGTATACCTACTTTGAAACGTTGTTGTCTGCAACTTCTTTCACTTAAGGTGAATCTGAATTTTTGTTGCCATTTAAAGGGTTAAGGGATGATTAACATTAACCCTTTCCCGTACAAATCCGGGATTTTATGTCACTGCGATTTTATACTAGAGAAAACATTGTGGAAAAAGAAGAATTTGCTTGTGACAAGCAAATTCTCCTTTTTCCACAATATTTTCTACCACATAGAATGGTTATATTTCACATTGCATCTAAATTTTATTTTCGCCTGCAACTTCTTTCAATTAGGAAGACTCAAAAAACTGGAAAGGGTTAATATGTCAATTATACACAGTAAACCATAAACCATAATAGTAGCTCTATTAAAAAAAATGGCACAAAACAAACAATTTAGACTGGTCCAAATTGAACATTTTACATGTGATCAAATCTTCAACTTTTGTATCAGATAGGATAGAAAATATTTCAAGAAAAGATGAAAATATCAGTACTTTCTTGTTTTTATAGGTCGTCAAAAAACGGGCATATTATGGGATCACCTCTGTTGTCAGGGCCAGCAGTGTCCAGTTCTTTATCTCAAGCATAACTTTGACATCATAATGTCAGGTTGACTTGAAACTTGGCATTTTTTTTTCATTGTTATTTCACTGCACAGAGTTTAGAGTTTAAGAATTATACCTTAATTTGCGTAATTGTTTAGTTATTGCCCTTTGATTTTATTTTCAGACTTGTAGTTTCTCTAAAAGTATGATAGCTTTGATTGTAAACCATCTAGGGTAGATAGATCCTATCCAGGGCAAGCGCATTGAACAAGAACCATAACTCTCTCTAGATCCTATCCAGGGCAAGCGCATTGAACAAGAACCATAACTCTCTCTTGCTTGCTTTTTGAGTTTATGCTCTTTATTGACTTAACCCTTTCCTATTCTAACCCAGGATTTTACGTCACTGTGATTTTATACTCCAGAAAATGTAGAAAAAGGAGAAATTGCTTGTAACAAGCAATTTCTCCTTTTCCCACAATATTTTCTACTACATAGGATGGTTTCATTTCAAATTGCATCCAGTTTCCATTGTGGTCTGGAACCTCTTTCAATTTGGACCAGTCTAAAATTTCAAAAAAGGGAAATGGATATGGCTTATATTTTGTCATAATCATAAATATTACCTAATTTTGAAATATATGCCCTTTTTTTTCCTATTTTAATTTTGTTGTGCCTTTCATCACACCATTTGATGATTTGCTTTTGTTTCAACAATGTTTTATTTTGTTATTGTTTAGTTATTGTTCTTTAGGGTGTAAAAATGTTAGATTGCATGTAATTGGTTAAAAAAGATATAAATGGTTAGAAAGTAATGCATTTTAGATTAAGTTATTAGCCTTTACAAGTTATTCTCCATTGAAATAAAAGCAGATTTGTATAATCCAGTGTAATTGACTTTGCACCTTTTGTAATCTGCCTTAATCTTATTGACTTTAGTTTCTGTCTGAACCAATTAGTGCTTATGTAATATAAAACTAATCTATTTCAAATTAATTCATAGAATAAGGGATTCATAAAAAACAATATTGAAGAGTGGGGAGAGGGGACTTATAGAAGGGAATGACAACAAATATGCCCACTAATAAATTTGTCTAATCTAATCCTACATAAGAATTTTAAACTGGTCCAAATTGAAAGGAGTTCCAGATGACAATTTAAAGCTTATGTAATTTTTGGATTTTTTCAACTTTCTGGGTAGAAATATTGTGGAAAATGAAGAAAGTGCCTTTTAGAACCAATTTCTTCATTTTTTGCATTTTTTTCCCAAGTGTTTTTCTTGAGGGGTTGCATTTGTGTAGGAATGGGTTAAAATAGCATATAACCCCATTCATCTATTTTTCAAGATTGGTTAGAGAACATTTTCCTTTTCACCCTTTCCCATTTTTGGAAATTTTAGACTAGTCCAAATTGAAAGTGGTTGGAGGCGACAATAAAACTGGATGTCATTTGAAAAGAAACCATCCTATTTTGTAGAAAATATTGTGGAAAAAGGAGAAATTGCTTGTTACAAGCAATTTCTTCTTTTTCCACAATGTTTCCTCAAGTATAAAATCACAGGAATGTAAAATCTCGTGTTTAAACAGGAAAGGGTTAAATTAGGGATATGTAATATGAATTAATTTTAAGGTCACCTGACCGAAGGTCATGGTGACCTATTGCAATCATGTTTCATCCATCATCATGCGCATTGTGCCATTGGTTGGTTTTCAACCAAACTTGGTAGGAAGCATCCTCATGGGAAGGCGCTTCAGATTTGTACACTTCACGGAGTTATCTCCCCTGAGGGCTCCATAAAGAGCCAAAAAGGGGCAAGAAAGGGTACATCTTTTAAAATCTTCTTGTCATGAACAGGCTGTTGGATTGAATTTACATTTGGCATTTAGAGTCTGTAGGGCAAAGACTATCAATGTCCGTGTTGGGGGGGGGGGGGGGGAAAGTGGCAGGGCATAGGCATACATAGTAACAACTTTGAAAATCTTTTCTACCAAACCAAAAGACCTCCAGCTCTGATATTTGGTATGTGGCATCATCTGGTGGACTTCTATCAATAAAGTATGAATTATAATCCCAGGGTCAAAATTAGCTAGTTTTCGGACGTCACAAGTTTAACATAGGTCTTATATAGTGAAAAGTTTAATGTATGTAGCATCAGCTGGTGGATCTCTATCAAGATTGTATAAATCAGGCTTCAGGGTCAGAATTAGCCTGTTCCCAGACATCACTAGTGTAACAGGGGCTTATATAGTGAAATCATTAAAAATCTTCTCTCAAGCAGAAAGGCCTAGAGCTTTGATATTTGGTATGTAGCATAACCTGGTGGACCTCTATAAAATTGTATGAATTATGGCCCCAGGGTCAGAATTAGCCCATCCCCGGGCATCACAAGTTTTACACAGGTCTTATATAGTGAAAATTTTAAAAACCTCCCACACAGGAGGCCCTAGAGCTTTGATATTTGGTATACAGCATCATCTGGTGGATCTCTATCAATATTGTACAAATTATGGCCCCAGGGTCAAAATTAGCTTGTTCAGGGATGTCACAAATCTCACATGGATTTGTATAGTGAAAACTTTAAAAATCTTCTTCTCCAAAACAGAAAGGCCTAGAGCTTTGATATTTGATACATAGCATCATCTGTTGGACTTTATCTATTTTTGTGCTCTTTGGACTCAGGTGACCAATAAGGCCCTATGGGCCTCTTGTTTGCAGATGAAATAGGGACAAAACATCATTTCCCTACTCATGTTTTGCATAGCTCTCAGGAGCATTTATTAACCCTTAACCAGATTTAAGAGTGCTCCAAATTCACAGAAGTTACAGACAACTATTAATTAGTTAATGAAATGATAAACATCTTTATCTTTTGGGGTAGAAAACATTGTGGATAATGAAGAAATTTCTTGCAACAAGCACTTTATTTATTTTCCACCATACTTTTGTAGGCTTTTTGGGGATCATGTGGTAATGGGTTAAAAAAACTGTATATGAAGCTGTGTATCACATATTGAATTTTCATTTCAGGAATCTTGCGGATGTTAGCAACGACAATGTGCTGAGTTGTGAGGAGTTTGTTCTTGCTATGCATTTAATCCTGAAGGTGAAAGAGGGACTTCCTGTTCCCCGACGTCTCCCAAAACATCTAGTCCCAAGTCCGGAACCTGTCCTAGAAATCAGTGATATAACAGATATAGAAAGAGAGGCATACCACAATGTGTTCAATAAACTGAATCTTGAGTCAATTGATGGTAAAATTTTACTCAAACAGTATTTATTCTACTGCCGAACAGTACTGCAGCTAAATCATGATCAATTTACTTAACCTGTTAGTGATGGCTGATGATCGATTATAATTGATAATCAGTTGGTTATGGCTTCCGATTAAGATAATCAACTAAGAAATTTCATAATTAATCGGTTGAGAGAGACATAGTTATCACTATGACAAGTCCGTGTATGTGTGTTAGTGTGTTAGTTAATCCGTCTGTCAGACTGTCTATTTGTCTGTGCATATTTGTCCGCACAATTATTCTCCATCATGAGTAGATGTGCCATTTGAAAGAATTTTTTTTGATAGTTCTAATGTCAAGGTCAAAGCTCAAGGTCAACACTAAAATTTTTGTTGTGTTTGTGTGGACAATTACTTCTAGATTTATAGATGGATTTCAAAATAACTAAATAGAATTATTCTCCATCATGAGTAAATGTGCCATTTGAAAGAATTTTTGAGATAGTTCTAATGTCAAGGTCACAGCTCAAGGTCAAACACTAAAAATGTGTTTGTCTGGACAATTACTCCTTCATTTATGGATGGATTTCAAAATAAATTGGCACAATTGTTCTCCTTCATGAGTAAATGTGCCATTTGAAAGAATTTATGAGATAGTTCTAATGTCAAGGTCAAAACTCAAGGTCAAAAACTAAAATTGTGCTTGTCTGGAGTATGATGCCTCCAAAACATTGTGGGCTTGACAGTATTTGTCCTGGAACAATCATCTAGTTATCTGACATTTGGTACATTGGCAAACAATTGCGATCTGATGTGATATGTTTTCAGAATTGACCTCCAACGCTGAATGACTCTTTGAGGTTTGAGTTTTAACATTTTATATTTGATAAGGGGGAGGAAGTTGCAGGATACAAACTCAAAAATGAATCAATGGTCATATGATTGTTTGTAAGAGATGAATCTTCCCTTTGAAAATAGGCCAAGTTTATATTAGCTAAACAGCTTAAGATTACTGTTAGTTTGCACTTGATTATAATTTGTTAATAGTCAGCATCGTCTGTTTACTATTATTGACTCTGATTTTTTCTGGAACTCCTTGTGGGTTTCAGATTGAGTCCTCTGGGACTCACAGTTTACAAAACCTAGATTACACACAGCTTGAATTCTGCCTTTTTTGTTCAAATAGCAATACAAGGGAGGCAACTCTTATTAGAGTCTAAACTACCGGTAGAGGAGTTATCTAACATCTGGGACCTGTCTGATATAAACAGAGATGGCCAGTTGGACAGAGATGAATGGACAGTATCATGCCATCTCATTAGGAATCTCAAAAAAGGTTGGTTGTGAGTTTACAGTTTTAGGAGGGCCCACTCCCCCAACATTACCCCCTATTCATGAAATATATCTTAGAATAATTCATTATAGTTATTTTCATCTTTAACCCATTCCCACACAATGACTTTTTTGGATGTCCTCAAGAAAAATAAAAGAGAAACCATTGTGAAAAATGAAGAAATTACTTGAAACAAGCAATTTCTTCATTTTCCACAATGTTTTCGACCCAAAAAGGTTGAACAAATCTAAAATTTCTTAAACATTAAATTGTGGTCTGTAACTCCTTTCAATTCGGACCAGTCTAAAATTTTGTCGTCTGGAAATTGGTTAACATTTACATTTAGGCTCATTGGGTCTTGTGTTAACAAAATTAGTATGTTTTGGTAGTCAAACAAAAATATATTTATACATATTTCAATACATTTAGAAGAAGTAAAGCATTGACATCCATGGAGTTCATTTTTAGCTCCATTCGCCAAAGGCCAATTTGGGCTATTTTCATGGTTCTGACTTTCCTTTGTGTGTCAGTATGTGTGTCCATGTTTGCATCATCCATGTTTGTCTTTTAATCCATTCCCATACGATACAATTTTAGACTTGTTGAAATTGAAAGGAGTTGGAGTTGACATAAAGCTGATGAAACTTTAGGGATTTTTTTACTTTTTGGGTTGCAAGCAATTTCTTCATTTTGAACAATATTTTCCCAAATGGTTTCCTTAGGGGCGTCAAAAAATGCGACAGTGTCGAAATTGGGTTAACATCTCCTCAGAAACTACAAGGTCCTCTTAACCCTTGTTATGCTAAACCCGGAATATTCCGGTTTTGGCAGGAGGTGTAGACTAAGATCAGACTGCACTTATGTGCAGGCTGATCTTAGTCTATACCTCCTGCTTGTACTTTTCCTGCCAGAGTTGCTTATGAAGTTGATTTCTAAAGACAAATATTGAATTTTGAGCAACAAGTTCTACTAGTGCTTTCAGCCCTTTGAGTTGACAGCAATTCAGTAAGGTAATTTATACAGTATGACAAGGGTTAATTACATAAAATTATTTGAATTCTTAAAAAAGGCTTTTATGCATGTTTTTTTCCATATATAGCATAAATATGTAGTTTTTACATTGTATTTAACCAACCAATTGCAACTCAATGACCCTTTTTTGATGTTCCTCAAAAAACAACAATTGAAAACCAAAATGAAGAAATTGCTTGCATCAAGCTATTTCATTTTCAACAATGTTTTCTACCCAGAAATTTGAAACATCTAAAATTTCATAAACTTTAAATTTGTTTTTTGCAACTTCTTTCAATTTGGACCAGTCTAAAATTTTCTTATGTGGTAATGGGTTAATGGTCTCTGGGAGACAACATGTGTTATCATGTAGATCAGTCAAGCATTAGGATTATTTCACTTGTATCTTAATCCATTCTCACACAGCATATTTTAGACTGGTCATGATTGAAAGAAGCTGCCGATGACAATTTCAAGTTGATATAATTTTGAATTTTTTTTGTCTTTTCGGATAGAAAACATTGTGCACAATGAAGAAATTTCTTGATATAAACAATTTCTTCATTTTCCACTATGTTTTCCAAAGTTTTTTTCTTGAAGGGCATAAAAAGGAGGGATTATGTTGGAAAGGGTTGATCAAAAATAGGTCATATTGTGGTAGTGAAGTGGGAGGTGATTATAGGAATAGCCTCAATCTGTTACCCATTTCTTGCCCACCCAATATCTCCTAGGTGCATTGTCTAATTGTCAATGCATATGGCACAATGGTGTATATTGATGAGACTTTGAATAGAGAGCAAGATTTGGGTACCTACCTTTAAGGCCAAGGTCACATTTCAAGGTCAAAAGACCATATTCACCTTATCCAGAGCATATCTGTAATATTCATGGATGGATTTCAAAATGAATTTACATTCTTGTTCAACTTAATGAGGCCATGTCCAGAGTTCAAGATTGGATGGCCTACCTTCAAGGGGATGGTTTAAGGTCAAATGACCAAATTCACCTTGTCTGGAGCATATTCATGATATTTATGGGCGTGAAAATATCTTGACATGCTTGTGTATCTTGACGATATGGATTGTACTGCAAGGACAAAATTAAAGTACAAATTATTACAGCCAGGCCATGCTTTGTGATATATATGAAAATGCTAGTGGCAAGGGAATGATGGGGGAACTTGTTAAACTTATCAGTAGACAACAAAATTTTATAGTTAAAATTTTGAAATTTAAAGCTTTTACATGAGGCAATTTCAAGTTAATGAAATAATCAATAATGAAAATCATGGAAAATGAATTACATTTGATGGGTAAATATATTTCAGCCAGTGGAGCAACATAGACCCTCTTGGGTCTCTTGTCTAAAGTTAAAAACAGTCATTTTTGTTACAAGCTAATCACCTTCATTCAAATTTCAAAAAGTATTACAGATAATTTGAAAATTGAGAATAGAAATTGTTCTTTCTTAATCTATTCAAGAGCAACTTTAAGTGGATGGGGATTGAAATAGGTATCTTAAATGAAAGAAACATTTTTGAAATGAAGAAGAAAGTTATTCTTATCCCTAGACCATTTGTCTGTCTATCTATCTGTCAACAGTAAACATAATGCCAAAATATTTGATCTTATTCAAACACAATAGATACATAACTCATATTTGGGTTATAGGTTCCTTGCATTGATGGGCATCAGTGGTTGTAAAGTCAAGGTCATCCATTAAGGTAAAGGTCATTAAAAAGATCAGCTGAAGGCAAAAACCTAACATGTTTCTGTTATTCATATGCTGTTCAAAATACATGGCACAAGATTTTAGGCAACTTATGCCTTATAATGTAAAGCTTTTAGAATGGCCCATGTTAAAAGAAATATCAGACAAACAGATGAATCAATTAGATGAATAATAAAAAAGGTATCTGATTGGAGATATGTTTTGAATGAAGAAATTGCCTGATGTAAGACATTCATTTGTCTGTCTGTGAGCAGTAAGCTTCATGCAAAAACTAAGAATTTTGCTCTTATGCACACCATTCAAGAAACATTGTTCATATTTGTGACATGGCTTCCTTGCATTTATTGACAATGTTTGTTAAAGGTCAAGGTCATCCATTAAGGTCAAGGTCACTTATCACTTACAAAGGTCAACTGAAGGCAAAAATTAACATTCCTGTTTTCAAACACCTTTCAAGATACATGGCTCATATTCCTTGCATTGATAGACATCACTTAGTTGTAAGGGCACAGTCATCCATCAGGATCAAGGTCACTTATCAAGGTCACATTTCCAGAAACAGCTTGTTACAGAGGCATAGTGTTCCTCAAACAGTTTGTTCTCAAGACAGTATTAAGAAAAAGGGACAGTTTGTAGAGGCAATTATTATTATTATGTACTACTTTTCAGAAAGAAATATTTTTTACCAAAGTTGACCTAGAAATTATTTACAGTTAATTAGGCACAAATGAAGTGTGTGATAATTGATGTGTTTTGTGAAAGATAATTTATAGACAATTGAAGAAAGAGAAGATGTACCCTTCATATATATACTGTCTGTCATTAGCACTACGATTTAATTCTGTCCATTTTTGTTTGTCTGAATGGGGTGTAACGCCACTTGTAACAGTATTTCAGTCATATCATGGCCACTGGAGCACCTAACTATGGATTATGGTATTTTTCTGACCAGTAATACCACTGCATCCTTTCTGAGCCTCCAGCTTCTCATCCCACTTAGGTTCTCTATGTATGTTCTATTGTGTGTTGGAAAAGAAATTTTAAAAGAAAGAACTTCAACTATTCGTATAAAGTATCCTATTTAAACCCTATGAAGTGTCCTTTTCAAGAATGTTCCTTACTGTTGCAATATAAATATATCTCTATAACCCCATTACAAAACAACATTTTAGACAGATCCAAATTATAAGAAGTTACAGATGGCATCTTAGTTGGTGAAAACTTTACATTCTTGGCTTTTCTAAGACTTTTTTAGCTCACTTGAGCACAAGGGGAGCTTTAAGGATCAATCGGTTTGCGTCATCTCTCAAGCTTCATCCATTTTGCATTGTCCATCTTCCATATTTTCTTTAATTATCTTCTCTTAAATTACATGGTCGATTTATACCAAACTTGACAAGAATATTCCTTCTGTGACCCTTTTCAAAACTTGTTGGTGAAATTTTTATTCACAAAAACTGGGGACATGCTCCTCCTTCTAATTTCGACCAAACTTTGCCAGAATGTTCCTTAGGGTGACCCTTTCAAAACTTGTGCATGAAATACAGATCTTTAAAAAAAATTGGGGCGTGGCAGGGTTGGCTTATCAGAGTAAGAGAAAACATGAAATAATTCTTTAAAAATTTTCTTCTTCTAACCATTGGGAAGATTTGTCCAAAACTGGAATGTTCCTTTAGTGACCTTTTTTCAAATATGTTCATGAAATTTCGATTTGCGAAAAATGGGGCGTTACAGAGAATAGCTTATCAGATTGAAAGAAATCTTGAAATGATTCCATAAAAATATTCTCCTTCTTAACCCTTGGGCCAATTTATACTAAACTTTGCAAGAATTTTCCTTTAGGTGACCCTTTTCAAATTTGTTCATGAAATTTTCATTAGTGAAAAAATGAGGGGGTGGTAGGTTGGGCTCATCAGACTTGGAGAAAACATGAAATAATGCTTTTAAAATCTCCTTCTTCTTAACCACTGGGCTGATTTGGACCTAGCTTGACTTGAATGTACTTTTGGTGAGCCTTTTCAAAACTTATTTGTGAAATTTTGAAGTGCCTAATATACTTGACCATTCTCATGCTGTACCTGGAATATTCCAGGTTTTGCAGGAGGTATAGATAAAGATCAGCCTGCACATAAGAGCAGTCTGATCTTAGTCTATACCACCTGCCTTTCCCTTTTAAGCCAGAGTAGTTTATAAATCATTTTTTCTAAAGTAAATATTAAACTGCTATTTGTGCTTCCAGTGCTTTCATTCCTTTGATTTTAACCCTTGTCATGCTGAACCCGGAATATTCCGGTTTTAGCAGGAGGTGTAGATTAAGATCACACTGCACTTATGTGCAGGCTGATCTTAGTCTACACCTCCTGCTTGTACTTTTCCTGCCAGGGTTGTTTATGAAGTTGATTTTTAAAAGAAATATTGATTTTTGAACAACAAGTTCTATCAGTGCTTTCAGCCCTTTGATTTGACAACATTTCAGTAAGGTAATCTATACAGCATGACAAGGGTTAATGCAATTTTTGGGGAATATTTCATTCAGCATGACAAGAGATAAAGTTTCTGAAAGTTTTTATATAGTTGAAATATATAATTCTGAATCCATTCAAACCACTTTTTCCCATCTTCTGTCTGACAAAATAAAAAAAGGACAATTTACAAGGCAGGGGATCCCGTTATATTGTTTTAGTTATGGTTTATAGGTGAAATATTGCCATAAATAAGGGGTAATCATCTGTCTGGTTTAAGTGCTCTATTGTAAATAATGGATGAATCGTTTCAGACTTTATTGTGCTATTTAAATAGTTCTTTGCTTTCACTGATTTTTTTTGTGGGATTTGGTTGTTTAACGAGAGGGTAACGCATTTCTTACTTTTTGTTACATGTATATTTCTTTTTTCTTCAATGAAAACACTGAAGGAATTACAATGACATTTTGTATGAAAATAATTTGATGATTGACAGGTCAGCTGCTGTCAATAAAAATTGGATTGACCAATCAAATCATTCATTTAGGGTTGAAGGGCAATGTTGAACTTGAACAATTGATTTTAAGCATTTTCTTTGTGAATGACTCAAATGTCGTAACCAAAGCTGTAGTTACGAGGTTTAGGTCACCAATAAACAATTTTTTTAATCTTGTGTGTCCCTTACTATATATTTTAAAAAATAAGATTGTTTACAATCTCAGTAAAACTGCCTTGTCGGAGGTCAATAGCAATCTATCAATTTGGTTATTGCACTTATTTGTCACTTCCCTTTCCCCCTGGATACAAATGTTGCTATACCCCATTTTCACACAAAGGTGCATTTTGCTAAAATGCTAAATTTGAGTAGTCTGGTAATTGGTTACTTTTAAACAACATACTTATCTTTTTAAATAATTCTATTGCTCTTGTACAGTACTGTCCCTCTATTTTCCAGGTGTTAAACTAAATGGACCAGTTGATGTGTTCAAATGTGTTCCTCATAGACTTTCGCCCATTTCTTACCAAGCCAGAAAACACAGGTAAACTGTTCAACCTTTTTCTGTACAGTAAAATTGTTTACTGCTCCAAGATGAAATCAATTTCAGACAATTACATTCAGTTAAATCAAGGCTCTATTGCTCCTTATCAATCTTAATCATTTCGAGTTCAAACACGGGATTTTACGTTCCTATGATTTTAAACTTGAGAAAACATTGTGGAAAAGAAGAAATTGCTTGTAACAAGCAATTTCTCCTTTTTCCACGATGTTTTCTACCACATAGGATGGTTTCATTTCAAATGGTGTCCAGTTTTCATTGTCGTCTGCAACCTTTCTCAATTTGGACCAGTCTAAAATTTCCAAAAACGGGAAAGGTATAAACTATTCCCACACAGTGGCGCTTTTGAATGTCCCTCAACAAAAAGGATTGGGAAAACATTGTGTAAAATGAAGAAATTGCTTGTGACAAGCAATTTCTTCACCAGAAAGTTGAAAAAATCTAAAATTTTAAAATGTCTTCTGCAACTTCTTTCAATTTTGGCAAGTCTAAAAATATGCTGTCTGATAATGGTTTAAAATAAATCTGTCTTTAAAAAAATTCTGTTTTACTGAAGGACACTGTCTTAATATTAGGTCAGTAGAGACAAGCGGCGGCATGTTTGTTTCCTTGTCTGCTCACTCTCCTTAATTTTGTCTTTTTTCAAAATTTAAAGTATAGTATCATTGTGAATGTGACAATATCATTACATAATCAATGTCAGTGTTAGCCAAAGGCTAGCAAAAGTTAGATCAGGATGTTTCAGAATTATGGACTATCCAATCACAAAATATTATATTTTGCCAACATGAAATAATTTTGAAATTATTTTTGTTTCCTGTTGGCAAGTTTTTCATTGTTAGCTTGTGACCTATTCTGAAATTACTGATTGAGTGGTCTCTTCTCATTTTTAAAGAAGATTTTAGGGTTCTTTTTGTGATAAATTTTGTCCCTATGAGAGCCAAGGAGCCTTTGAATTTGTCTTACTGGATAGAATAGATTGTTAGAAATGAAGTTGCTTGTCCTGGAAAAAAAAAACTTTGAGAAAACTTTGTTACTAGCAATTTCTTCATTATCCACATCTACCCCAAAAGACAAAGACCTTCAAGATTTCATCAACTTAAAATTGTTGTCCGTAATTTCTTTGAATATGGACCAGTCCCATTTTTTGTCATCTGGTAATTGGTTGAAGATTGGTGTTGGTGCTGGTGTAGCTTTCTTGGTGACTGTTACTGAAGATATCTTTATTATCCCCCGCCGTTTCTGCGAAAGGGATATAGTAATGGTCTCCATCCGTCATTCTGTCATTCCGTCATTAAGCTTGTCCAGAATATATCTCCTAAAGTATAAATGCTATCAACTTGAAACTTCATAGGTGGATAGATCTCATTGAGGAGAAGTGCAGTGCACAAGAACCACAACTCTTGCTTGCATAATTTTGGAATTATTGCCCTTTGTTGTTTTAAAGACTAAGATTTTGTCTGGATTATATCTCTGAAAGTATAATAGCTATTAACTTGAAACTTTATAGGTGGATAAATCTTGTTGAGAAGAAGTGCAGTGCAAAAGACCAACAACTCTTGCATGCATTATTTTGGAGTTATCTCCCTTTGTTGTTTTTAAGATTAGATTTTGTCCAGAGCATATCTCTGAAAGTATAAGAGCTATTATCGAACTCATTGAAAAGAAATGCAGTGCACAAGAAGCCTAAATCTAACTGGCTTCAGTTTACTATCAAGCTTTTACGGCGGGGGATGGCCCTGTCCAACATGGCTCTTGTTTAACTAAGTAGTTAGCTTGTATATTCACTTTCAAACTATCAAGAGATCAGTCCATACTTTTAACCCTTTCCTGTTTTGCAAAATTTTAGACCTGTCCATATTCAAAGGTTTTGCAAACTAGAATTTAAAGTGAATTTTATTTTGAGAATAACCATTTTGTAGGGTAGAAAATAAATTCACAGAGACGTAAAAACCAGGGATTGAACAGGAAAGGGTAAAGGGAGATAACTAAATACAGTTTTGTGAGAATTATGCTCCCTTTTTAATTTCGTTTTTTTTTTTCTTCATTATCTTGCATATGAATCCAAGTAATCCTCATGTGGTACTCTTAATACATGTGCTTTCACCTTAGTTCTGAAGCTTTCATAGGTAATAGTTAAAGGTAAAAAACTCATATTAATTGCTATTAATTTCTTGATCAAATTGTTTTGAAGAAAAAGCAGATCTTGGTAGTGTTTTATATCAGAAAACTGTTTAACGGTATATTTTCAAATTTCCAGGTAGATTTACAATGTTAACAATCATTGATTATGCTAGAATCAGCTTGTTTAAACAATTGTTAATTGTGCAACTTGAAATGTAAAACTTAAAAATACTGTATTGTTGGTTTATCTGAGCTTTTAGTCAATAAAGTTATAGACTGATCTAGAATGGAAGAAGTTACAGGCAACAGTTGGTGTCAGTCTTCTTTTTGGAAGAAGTATCCAATAGGATAGGAGGATTTTTTTTCTTTTCTTACAATATTTCCTGTAAAAGATATTTCAAGATTAAGAATATATTTGGATTGTTTCAAAAGAGGTTTAATACATATAAAATAATTCTGAAATTTATTTTCATTTTCTGTTTGGCAAAACTTTTCAAAGCAATCTTGTGGCATAGATAGAGGGGTCTGTAAACAATTTTAACCTTTTCCCACTAGACAAAATTTTAGACTGGTCCAAATTGAAAGAAGCTGCTGATGACAATTTCTAGCTGATGGATTTTTTTTACGTCTTTTTGGTAGAAAACATTGTGGAAAATGAAGAAATTACTTGTAACAAGCAATTTCTTCATTTTCCACTATGTTTTCCAAAGCCCTTTTCCTCTGATGCCTTTAAAAGCGTCACTGAGTAGGTGGGGGTTAACAAATATTTTAGGATTCCATTTGCTGAGAAGTTTTGTCCCTACGAGAACTGTAGAGCCTTAAACCAAAATCCACGCAGACCCGCATTTTTATGCATCTAAGATGAATAGTTTTAATAACATTGTGAGAAAAGAAGAAATTGCTTGTAATAAGCAATTTCTTCTTTTATCACAATGTTTACTACTTCATAAAGCCATTATTTTTCAAATTAAACCAACTTTGTTTTGTCATCTGCAACCTCTTTCAAATTGGACTTTTAGTAAAATTTTGTTGTTTGGGAATCTGTTAAACATAATACTCCCTTTATGCAGGCACTTACGATCTTTTATCAGTTGAATGTTGATTTGTTCTAGATATCAATTTGAAGCCAAGAACAATCAAAAATTGAAAAAAGATATTTACAGAAAAGCAATGAAGTGTTATCTTAATACTAGAACACAAAAACTAAAACTGGTCCAAATTCAAAGATGTTGCAGACAAGAATTTTAAGTTGATGAAATTTTAAAGATTTTTTATCTTTATGGGTAGAAAATATAGTGGGAAATGAAGATATTGCTTATTATAAGCAATGTCTTCATTTCTCAAATTGTTTTTCAAAGTTGTTTTCTCGAGGGATATCAGAATGTGGAATTGTGTTGGAATAGGTTGAAATGTTACGATATGAGTAAGAACTGATATGTCCTCTGCTAGATTACATTGAGAGAAAATGTTTCACTGCAACTCTGGAGTATTTTAATTATTGTGTAATGGTCTTCAGTGGACTCTATTATGTAACCAATTGGTGATTTTATAGATTTAACCCTTTCCCGTTTTCGGAAATTTTAGACCTGTCCAAATTCAAAAGTTTTGCAGATGATATTTTAAAGTGGATTTAATTTGAATAATAATCATTTAATAGGGTAGAAAACATTGTGGATAAAGAAGAAATTGCTTGTTACAAGCAATTTCTTCTTTTACCACAATGTTTTCTCAAGTATAAAATCACAGGAACGTAAAATCCCTCATTTGAAAGGGAAAGGGTTAAATAAGTTATTAATTCTCTTGCGAAAAAGGACAGTCAAACGTAGATCTGGCAGGGTTTGTATTACTATCATTGTGGTTGTCATAGGTGGAAAGGTAGAGTTTTGACTTACAATTTAGAGGTTCTGAGTTTGGTTTCCCTGAGTACTTTTTATATGCTGTAGGTGCACTTATATTGGTATCATCTTCTCCGTCTGTCTGTCCATCTGTACACATGTGTGTACATCCACACCTGTTAACACGTATCCTCCTACATTTATGGACAAATATGAAAGAAATTTTAATGGAATGTTCCCTGACCTTGTGCAGGCATGTTCCTTAGGTGACTTCCTTTGAAGATTCCTAAAAAAATTGAAATCCATGGAAATCCTGGTTATCATGGCAACAAAAGTGAAATGTTAAAAAAAATCAACTCTACTTGATCCAGAAGACATAAAGCATTGCATGAAGCACCAGTACTTTGACCTCTTTTAGACCTCTTTATCCTGGATTCCCCAGGGGAGAGCCCCAGGGGCATGAGGTCTTTATAGAATTAAGGAGGGATTTTTAAAATAACAATTCCCCCAAAATCTTAAGGCCAATTTTATACATATTAGGCCGGAATGATCTTAGGTTTTCTCCTTTAAAAAGTACAGAAAGATTTGAAATCTGCTTACAGTTTTTGTTGCCATGGCAACAAAAGTTAAACTTGAAAAAGTCCTATCCAGACCCAGTGAGTTGGCCTTTAGCCTTGAAGGAAAAGAGCCCTGGGTCAGGCGAGTGCCTGAGGGACTCTGACCCTCTTTTTTCAATTCTATCGCATTTTAAATATTATCTGAAACTTCATCTAGTTTGGACCAGTCCAAAATGTTGTTTGATAATGGTTTAATAAATTTTCCATTTCCTAGATGACCCATTATCAAACAATCTGGCTTTCTGACACCCTAAAGAAATATTCTTATGGAAAACTTTTTGGGAGAAGGAGAGGTAATTTCCCTTTTCTTACATTATTTTTGACCTTATGTGTCATTGATTTTCCCATTTCAGCACACTTTTAAATTTTTTCTGCTACTTCTATCAGTTAGGACCAGTCTGAAATTTTGGTGTCTGGTAATTGGTAACTGGTTAAAGAAAAATACTTATGTACTTCTATTTTCAGAGTGGATGAATATAACAGGAAAAAGCATCATCTTATGACACAAAAGGTAAGGAAAATTCAGGTTATATTAGCCCTTGCCCAAGCAATCCAACTTTTTCATGGTCTCCAACAAAAGAGTTCAGAAAAAACTAATGTTGAAAATGAAGATACTGCTTTATTACCAACATTTATTTCTACCACAATGCTTTCTACCCAGAAGTTGAAAAAATCTAAGTATTCATAAACTTTAAATTGTTGTCTACAACTCCTGTCAATTTGTACCAGACTAAACTTTTGCCATCTAGTAATGGGTTAACCTATTTTTCAATGGAAGAGGGGAGGGTAAAACCAATTTCTTTGTACAAACAAGCATGGAATGTAATGTTAGAAAGGGGAAAAAGAAGCCCAAATATTAAGAATTTTTATCTAACATTGGTTGTTTAAATTTCCGTTACCCCACACAGTACTGTATTGAACTGCCGAGTGATTGCCAATAAACTTGAAGTTGACAAACAATGATCTATGGCCAATATAGATACAAAATTGCTCATAAAATTTGCCTATGAAATAGTCTATTGAAATCAGCTGAATAGACTTTAAAACTCTTCTTTATTATTGTCATCTTTAGCCTTCAAAATTAACATTTTTGTATACTAGGGAAGATTTAACCCATTACCACCAACGAAATTTTAGACAGGTCCAAATTCAAAGAAGTTACAGACAACAATTCTCAGTTGGTGAAATCATTAAAATCTTTTGTCTTTTGATGCAGAAAACATTGTGGACAATGAAGAAATTGCTTGTAACAAGCAATTTCTTCATTGTCCACAACGTTTTCCAAAGCTTTTACATTGAGAAGCGTTTAAATGGGTCTCTGTGATGGAATGGGTTAAGGTAAAATTGTCCACTTGCTAAGCTGTCTGCTGAACAGATTCAATGGATTTTCTTCAAACTAGTGTCTCATTATAAAGATGCTTCTCTCTAAAATCTTTATTATTCTACTTTGAAATAAAAGGAATGGAGTGTTGATGAAAATATTTTTGTTTAAAGGATGAATTTAACTGAACAGCTCTCAGGTTTTTATTTACTTCCATTATAATGATTGCAAAATATAAGTTTTTTAGCTCACCTGAGCACAAAGAGCGAGATGAGCTATTTTGATCGGTCGTTGTCCGTTGTCCGTCCGTCTATCCGTACGTTTTTCCGTCCGTCCACAATTTCTTTAAAAATCTTCTCCTCCTATACCAGTAGGCTAATCAAGCTGAAACTTTGCAGTGATGTTTCTTGGGTGAAGTTCTTCAAAAGTTGTTAAAAGAATTTAATTCCGTCAAAAACTCTGGTTGCCGCGGCATTTGAAAATGGGAATCTTTAGTAATTCTTTAAATATCTTTAAAAATCTTCTCCTCCTATACCAGTAGGCCAATCAAGCTGAAACTTTGCAGGGATGTTCCTTGGGTGAAGTTCTACAAAAATTGTTAAAAGAATTTAATTCCGTCAAAAACTCTGGTTGCCATGGCATTTGAAAATGGGAAATTTTAGTAAATCTTTGTTGTTGTTTTTTTCATAGACTACCAAGTCTACCAAGTTTTGAATATTTATTCTTTGGGGTAAAAATGGCCCCGCCCCTGAAGTCTGAAGTTTGGAAAAATGCTTATTTAGAGCAATTTCAAAAGACTTCTCCTCTTAAACTATAAGGTCTAGGATATTCATATTGGGTATGCAGCATAACTAGATGGTTTTGTACTATATCACTTAAAGTTATCTTCCTAGGGTCAAAAACTGCCCTGCACTAGAGGTCCAAAAATTGTGAAAAACACAAAATTTGAGTATGTTAAAAAAAATTCTTCATTTTAAGGCGGAGGGCATTTATAATTTGAGTGTAGCATAGCCTGGCTGTTATCTATCAATTTTGATTAAACTATGCCTGTAGGTTGAAAAACACCCCTTCCATGGGTGTCCAAAGTTCGTAAAAATGCTCAAATAAGACCATGTTCAACAGTCTTCCCCTCCCAATCTACAAAGTCTAAGGCATTCATATTTGGTATATAGCATGAACAGATGATTCTTTACCATGTTAGCTAAAATCTTAGCCCTGGGATAAAACATGGCACTGCCCTATAGGTCCAAAATTTTGGAAAACATCCAATTAGAGCAACTTCGAAAGTCTTCTTCTGATGAAATATAAGGTGGAGGGCATTCATATTTGGTATGTAGCATGACTAAATAATTTATACTATGTTACAGGAAAATATGCGCTTAAGATAAAAAACGTCTCTGCTCTTGGGGTCAAAATTGCATTGAAAGAATTCTTAAACAGAAATGGAGAAATGGCTTGTCACTCCCTTTCTCAAAATGCTTTTTTAAACCTATTTTCCCTGAGGGTGACAAATTCTTGGATAGTTTTGTAATGGATTAAACAATAAAGCCAAATGTATTCATTTTTATTGTAAAGCATTACTGGATTGTTTTGTACAAAGCCCAAAATCTTATATTTCTTTTATTTATTTTGCCCAAGTTGTGTCTTTTTTATACAAAAAAGTACTGTAATTTGCAGATGCCTCAGGTGAGCGATTAAGGACCATCATGGTCCTCTTGTTTTATTAAGAAGATTTAGGATAATTCTGTTTGAAAACAATTTTGAACAGAACAAGTGCTTTTAATCCATTCCCACACAGTTCTTGGTTTTGGAAACAATGAATAATAAAACATTGTGGAAAAAATGAAGAAATTACTTGTAGCAAGTAATTCCTGAATTTCTCATAGTGTTTTTTACCATGACAGACAAAGAATATTTTTGATTGTGTAAAATTTGTGAGCCAGTCAAAATTTTCCTCATCTGGTAATGAGTAAAACTCTTCTTTAAATAATGAAATTGCTAATTTTAATCTTTTACAGTATGGTTACATTTATTTACCCATTGTAAGGATTTTAAATGATTCCTCAAATTTCATTCGGTCACAGAGTTACAAGCTATACCAGCTTTGATGATGCTTAGAGAACTAGTGCAGAGTCCTAGGCCCTTATGACCCTCTTGTTTATTGTAGACTTTTAACCCATTCAGACACAATGAAATTTTAGACTAGTTCAAACTGAAAGAGGTCACAGACAGCAAAACATTTTTTTTAACCAATCCCCACACAGTGACGCTTTTTGACGCCCCACAAGAAAAACAATTAGGATTACATTTTGGACATTTTCCACAATATTTATAACGAAACAGACAAAATAATTTGAAGTTTCCTCAACTTAAAATTGTCATCTGCATCTTCTTTTTAACAAGAAATTTCTTCTTTTCTAACAATGTTTTTCATACCTATATTTCTTTGTTGGGTAAAATTATGGGGTTGTGTGGTAATGGGTTAATAGGCATTTCATTATAGCAGGGTTATATTTACATATAATACTTTAATGCTGTGGTCGTGATTATTTAGGTATCCTTTTATCAGTAACAATCAATAAGCAGGTATCATTTAACAAAGTTTGATTGATTTTTCATTAATCTGTCAATACAGACAGTGATTGATTAGGACAATGCAGAAAGACTTTTCGGAGATATTAAAAAGTGTTTGAATGCTTTAGATTTTATTATAATATGGAAAAAAAGTTAAGCCAAAGGAGAAAATGCTGTCTAACAGCAATTTCTTTTTTACCCACTTTTTTTTTTATAAACATAAACATATTTATATCTTGGGTGGATATATTTTTGCATGATAATAGATTACAGTACAGAACATATGAAAATCTGATTGGAACCGAATTGAACACTATACGATCGTGTTTGAATGATTGTGATTGAACACTGATCGCTTTTTCACTCTGAGTGGATTTGTTGTTTAAGCGCAGTTGTTCAATGATTGCAACGTTTCATTAAATCCCTACAACATTGGGAATCATCGTAATCAAATATATTATTGTTATCATTAAAATTTGAATTACCAAATTTAATTTTTACCAAAATATTAATCACAAAAACTAATATGGCGATGTTAGTTATCGGAATGATTGAATGCTGCTGAATGAACACTTTTGTTGAAGGATTGATTGATCACAGATTGGAAAACCGTGATTTTACCAGATTGAAGACACTGATTGAATGTGATTGCCCAGAATGTGATTAAAATGATTGTTAAATTAACAATGTTCCCTACTGTAATCTGCATGTATACAGCACTGGATCAGAATTAATATTTTCCCATGATAAGCAAAAGTTATCTCTGGCCAGCAATTCTTTGGGGAGGGGGAATAGTTCATAGTCAAGCAGTTATAACTTCTAAATGTATTATAGTATACAGTATGAAATCTGAATATTCCGAAATACTGATAACCAGACATTATTCCTTTCTTCAATAAATGAAACCAAGAAAGCAGCTAAAATGCTAACATTCAAAGTAATGTAACTGAGAAATTTTCATACATAGGGACTTAAAATAAAGTGTATTGAAAATATATGCATATGTTTCTGTTATTTCAGGAAAAAAGAAAAACTCAGATAGACAGTGAGACAAGAAGACTTGAATTGTTGAAACGGAGATACAACCTTCACAAAGAACTGGTAATGGAAATCTTATTATTTTTATCAGATTACTAGTTTTTTGTAGATGAAGATCAAAAATCTATTAACCCTTTACTCTTTAAACTCGGGATATTACGTTGCTATGATTTTATACTTGAGAAAATATTGCGGTAAAAGGAGAAATTGCTTATTACAAGCAATTTCTCCTTTTTCCACAATATTTTCAACCACATAGGATGGCTTCTTTTCAAATTGCAGCCATTTTTATTGTTGTCTGCAACTTCTTTCAATCCGGACCAGTCTAAGATTTGGAAAAACAGGAAAGGGTTAAATGTGTTTTGGGGTATACATGATTTGGCCTGTCTGTCCATCTGTCCTTCCACACATCTGTCTTTGTACAAAAAAAGTAATTTTGCGTCACCAACTCCTCCTACAATTTACCTTCAAAAGTAATCAAACTTTATAAATACATTGATCACATACTTAAATTTGTAACAAGCTTTTTCGAAATCTCAACTCCCTCTGGTAGAAAAATTATCTCCCCTTGAACTCAGACACTTTTTCGTAAACAAGGCTCTTTCAAGTAATTTTTATATCATATACTCATCCTTCAATTTCACTTGGAAAGTATTCAAACTTTGTACATAAATTAATCACATGCAATTTTCTAACAAGCTTTTTTTGAGGTCTCAACTCCCTCTGACAGAAGAATCATCTCCCCTTGACCTTAAGTTCTTTTTCATAAACAAGGCTATGGCAGAGGTATAAAGTCAACTCCTGTGACAAGTTCTAGTTTAAGCTGTAGCTATGACATTTAGCTCAACCACCAACTATTTATATTTTGAAATATATATCAGACCATATACTTTTTCTAAATAAAGTCATTTGATATCTCAGACAAGTTGCCTTGTCAGAATGCAGTGGGCATGGCTAGCGATTCCATTAACTGCATGGGTATTTGTAAAGCTTATTAACTCATAAGACTGGTCCAAATTGAAAGGAGTTGCAGACCGCAATGTATAGTTTATGAAACTTTAGATTTTTAGCCCCCCTGAGCACGAAGTGCTCTGGGGGAGCTTTTGTGATCGGTCATCGTCCGTCGTCCGTCCGTCCGTCCATTCACAATTACAAAAAAATCTTCACAGAAATGATCCTTAGGTCATGCTCTTTCAAAATACTTCAAAGAAATGAAATCCATGAAGAACTCTGGTTGCCATGGCAACGGAGTGAAAAACTTAAAAAATCTTCTCCTCCCAAACGGTAAGGCCTAGAGCTCTGATATTTTGTATATATCATCATCTATTGACCTGATTGAACATAGAAATAAAGGAGGAAATCTTTAAAAATCTTCTTCTCCCAAACCATAAGGCCTAGAGCTTTGATATTTGGTATACATCATCATCTATTGACCCTCTACCAAAATACTTCAAAGAATTACCGTATTCTGAAAATTAGCCCTTTTCTTAATGATCCCTGATTTTACATGGAAACAAAGGAGGAAATCTTTAAAAATCTTCTTCTCCCAAACCATAAGGCCTAGAGCTTTGATATTTTGTACATATCATAATATATTGACTGTCTACAAAAGTACTTCAAAGAATTATTATACTCTGAAAATTAGCTTTTCTGTGCGATTCCTGATTTTACAAAGGAATAAAGAAGGAAATCTTTGAAAATCTTCTTCTCCCAAACCATAAAGCCTAGAGCTTTGATATTTGGTAAATATCATCAGCCATTGACCCTCTACCAAATTACTTAAAAAAATAGCCCTTTTCTGTGCAATCCCTAATTTTAGTTAGGAATAAATAATGATATCTTTGAAAACCTTCTTCTCCTAAACCAGTAGGCTTACAGCTTTTATACTTGGTATGTATTGATGTCTATACTTCAAAGCATTACCATATTCAGGAAATTAGTGCTATATGGTGGGTTCATCAATATACCTAGGATTAAAAGAGAAATCTGTAAACAACTTCTCCAAAATAATTAGACAGAGGGCTTTGCCATTTTGTTTATATCATAAATCCATGAACCATCATACTCAGGGGAGCGATTTAGGACCATCTTGGTCCTCTTGTTTGAACTGACTTGGTAGAAAACATTGTGGAAAATGAAGAATTTGCATATCCCATTTTTCAATTTGCACAATATTTTCCCAAGTGTTTTTCTTGAGCGGTATCAACAAGCATCATTGTATGGGAATGGGTAACCCAATACCACACTTTCCCACCATTTTTTTGCCACTCTAGAAAAATCTTCAGACAAACAATTTTGAAATGTAGAAATTTCTTATTACTAGTGATTTCTGCATTTTCACAAGAAAAACAGATATATTTGAAATTCTATGAATTTGTAATTGTTGTCTGAAACTTCTTTGAAATTGGACCAGTCTGATTTTGGTTGTCTGGTAATGGGTAATATTACTATAATCTCACTGGTGATATGTTGAAGTATCTGTATAATTGTTGTGAATTTCAGTACGAAGTCTCAAAGACATCTACAGAGCTAAACATACCAGAGGAGGAGTTTGTACTTTATAAGGAGAAAGAGGAAAATAATATTGAAAGAGTGGAGGCCATTGTTTACAGGTATATCAATTGTACTATGATAAAGGGTTGGTTCAAAATGATAGAATTACTTGTATCAAGCAAATTCTTCATTATCCATGTTTTCTATCCAAAAAAGACGAAACGTCCCAGACGGCAAAATTTTTTGACTTTAAGGTGTGGACAGCAATTTTTAGTTGATGAAATTTTGAAAAATCTCTGTCTTTTGGGGTAGACAACATACAGTAAAACCCCTGTAGTTCGTAGCGCAAGGAAATTTATATTAATTAAGCGTAGTACGAACAACACGGAGGGCAAGTGGTCGACTGTTTGTGATACACGGAATCAGACACAATCTTGTTCTGTCCCCCATTTAGGAATTGGTTCTAAATTGGTTATTTTTTCTAAACAAGACCTGCATATGATAATTAAGGAAAACATAAATTAAGGTAAGAGGTGATTTGTGACAAATTGTTTATCACACCTACTAATTAAATATAGGAGTTTGTGTTATAATCATACTCTCGGGACTTCAAATGGCCTACGAACTACAAACCAATGACGTAAGAACTAGACAGAGTTTTCTAATAAAGATAGAGAAGGAAAAAGATCGGGACCCCGAATGAACACATACCTATGAACCAGTGACGTTCGGGTTATCGAGATTCTACTGTAGTTATTCAAACTTGAGGGGCATCAAAAAGAAGGACTCTGTGGGAATGAGTATAATGATTACATGAAAACAAAATGTAGGACAGGTCAAAATTGAAAGAAAGAAGTTGTAAACAACCATTCAAAGTGCATTTAAATAAAGAAGTAAGTACAATTTATTGAAGAAAACATTGTTGTAAAAGGTGAATTTGCTTATTACAAGCAATTTCCCACCGTCATAGTGCAGTTGGTAGCGCATCAGACTCACAATTTTCAATAATGGGATGTCATTGGTTTGATCCCTGGTGGCGACAGATATTCTTTCCTACATTTGTCTTTCACCAATAGGTGGATAATCCTAAACTTCAGTGGGATAGCAGCTGGAGGCTAGGAAAGGACTTAATGGTGGTACTGGTGCGAGATATACCAGGAATCCATTGTTAGGTGTACCATCCACAAAATATATTACTGAAAAATGGTTAAAAGTGGCATTAAACCCCATTCAAACTAAAACATCCTTTTTTCACATGGAGAGCCTTTGTTTTCTAGCTGTATCTGTATCACATATGTGCAGTCTGATCTTAGTGTACACATCCTGCTTGTCCCTTTATAGCTGGATTTGTCTACAAGATAAGTTTAAGTAATTTCAGTTCTGTCAGCCCTTTGGTTTTTAATGTAAACTGCAGCTTCACTATAACGCTGTTGGTGGGGTCCAAGAAATGAAACAGTCGAAGAAGTGGAGTTATTATGCTATAACGCTGCCCCCCACCCATAACTGAAATTTTCAACCGTCGGAATCGGAACTAAACACCCGATAATTCGTGATAAAATCTGTAGTTACGAGATTTTAGCAGAAACCGACGAAATTCAGTGTGTGGAGAATTTAATTCTAATTAACCTTACCTTCCCGGTCTATCAGGATTGAAAAATCCGTAAATTTCTACAGGTCTACAAAGTGTGGTTCTCTTTCTCCCAATATTAAGAAGCTAGAACTTTTACACGAAACATGTTTTATTATGATAGTCGTCGGCATTAATCTAATTGAATTTATTTTTACGTAAATATTTCCATCCTTAGACAAAGAGGATAAAATCTAAGTATCTCGAAAAGTGACGTCTCCTTGGAGACCGACAAGTTGTTGAACACCTGGGGTTACTGAAGCGTGGATCGACCTCGAACCTCTTTCGCGGTAATGGACTTGGTCTAATTTCTTTACTATTGTTAAAAATACGGTAACAATAAATGGACAAAGAACTCTATCTGAACCTAGTCATTTACGAATCGGGAATTTAAACCGACCAGTTGCACATATACATGTAGAGGCTAACTTTTAATCCTAAAAAGGAAGGTCATAATAATTGAAAAATATCCGAGAGGGTGGAATGTCTGGTTTCATTACGACAAGAGTAAAAAATTCGGTCTGCAAGAATTATCACGAGGTACGCGTCTGGCACATGTCAACTCCGAAAACTCTCCCATAAATAGCTGAACATCTGGCGGCGGCGCCTTTGATCACCTTTCCTCCCTCAGAATAAAATAAACTGTGCCCGAAAAAACTTTACTTCAGATTTGTCGACGAGCTTTTTGCCGTGTGTTTGATCGTACAGAATGGCATTTAATTTTCGGATTATTGAAAGAAATGCGGAAAAATAACGGTATTTTATTTTATTCTACTTATATTATCTATCCCGGATCAGATGAAAATCTTCCGATATTGTTACATTTACAATCAAAATTCACGTATTTTCTGTACTTAGCGAAAACGTCGCAACTACGACTGATTGTTTTCAAAGCACATTGTTATGTTTTTATCTTGAAGCTACTATCCTCTACGAGCTCCGGATACCAGCAAACTATGAAGTGAAATAAAAATTAGGCTCAAGTCAATTTGTCTAATTTCACGGTCGCGCATTACTTTAAGAACACGTCCTACCTGGGACTGAAGAAAATTAAGAACGCCGAGAGTGAAACAGTGTGATATTTTAATCGCACCACCTTCAAGGTTTGTAACTCAGTAAATTGTTTTAAAAAATATCAATGACCTAAGGCATTGATCATCTAAATGTCAAACAGTAGGACCAAACAATCAAACCGATTTTGTAAATTCAAACACTACACTTGTCATCAATCAAACAAAGCAATTACCTCTGAACTAATGCATTAATGGCCTGGATCGTCCACATAAGGTGTTAAAAACTTAGCTTCGGGAAATTAACGATTTTTATGTGCAACCCTCTTTCTTGGGGCGGGCCGAAGATGGGATAAAAAAAAATGGCGGCCAAATCAGGATTAACGTCGTATCTCAGCATCTGCAACCCAAAATGCCCCCCCCCACCCTCCCAAAATTTTGGGAGCCAAGCGGACCCCGCGTTATAATGGAGTCAGCGCTGTGCCAGGTAGCGTTGTAGCGTTGTAGAGGAGTTGTAGTGTATTTCGATAGATTTTATTCAGCATGAAAAGAGTTAAAAGCTCTTTGAAATTGTCAAGATGAAACAATTTATGATTCTGAATGCAGCCATGTCAAGAAGTCGAAATCACTTACAATTACAGGTTAAAGAAAGAGCATGAGAAAATTCGTCAGGAGACAGTGAAGGTTATTCTGGGTGAGCAGGGAAGTCTACAGGAAGACGCTCGTCTTGTTAAACGGGAGCAAGACGACGTCAAGCAGCGTCTACTCACCAGGCATACAAAGGCTACAAAGGACCCTGATCCCTTTCATGAACTTTATGAATTGAGAAAAGGTAAATCACAAATTGTTTGGTTTTCAAGATTACCAATCTCTGGAATTATTGTAAATATTCTTATTAACCCATTCCCACATAAATGAAGCCTTTTGACGCCCCTCAAGGAAAGAGCTTTGGAAAACATCTTCATTCTCCATAATGTTTTCTACCCAAAAAGATGAAGATTTTAAAGGTTTCATCAACTTTAAATTTTTTGCCTGCAACTTCTTTGAATTTGGAATGGTCTAAAATTTTATCGTGTGGGAATTGGTTAATTGCCCCTGGTGCTTTTTGATTAACTGGCTTAAAGCCAGCAAGCTATTGTAATGGTGTTGTATCCATCATGCATCTGTGTGTTTGTCCATGAGTCTATCTGTGTATCTGTAAACTTTTACTTTAAATATCTTCTCAAAAAGGTATTGAGCAGAAATTTCACGGGAATGATACTTAAATGACCCTTTTTCAGATACCTTCAAAGAATTTTGATAAGATCAAAAGCATGGCTAAATTTGAAATTTTGTGAAAACTTTGAAAATCTTTTTCTTAAGACCTTGCGGGTATATTTCAACCAAATTTCACAAGAATGATTCTTTGGTGACCATATACCAGATTCCTTGAAAAAATATTATTTAAAAAACATGGCTTTTGGTAAAGATACTCAAGGGACCCAAGAATATGAATTGTTACATCAAACATCCTTAAAACTGATGGATATTTTTTAAAGAAAGACTTTGTCAGGACCATCAACCCATTTCGAAAAAACAAGATCTTAATCTGGTTCTAATTCAAAGAAGTTGTAGAAAACAAATCTTATTTGATTTTGCATTTTGAGGTAGTAAATATTGTGGATAGTAAAGAAATTGCTTGTAACAAACAATTTTTTAAATTTCCACAATAATTTCTTAAGCTCATTTTAAACTTTTTTTTTTGGAGGCGTCAAAAAGCGTCACTTTGTGAGAACAGGTTAGAGCATCACTACATGCAACATATCGTATTTTGTGATACCATCATAAGTTGAGTGTACCCTATAGCTTTTAATAAGGTTGCTGAACACTAACATCTTGATACTTTTACTTTTCTACTACTCAAAACTGAACTATCAAGTGTAAATTTAGTCTTGAATTATATCACAAGGGATCAGCAAAAAAAATGTTATAATAGCCTATGAATATTTATATAGGGAATATTACAAAAGTGTCTTTTACTATTTGTTGTTATAGTGTTTGAGAATCGTGTGTAAGTATATTTTTATTGGATATGAGACCAAAGGTTGAATCCAATAAAAAATACCTACATACAATTCGAGAACACGATAACAACAAATAGAAAAAGACACTGTTGTAATATTCCTTTTATTATATACCTTTCAGGACAAGACTTTAAGAAAATTCTCCTAAATAATTAAGAAATAACCAACTTTCGTAAAAACCCGAAAGTCAATACACAAAAAAGTAGTCTGTGTTTAACGGTACTTGACGAATACGATTTATTGGTACACACCAAATGCGGATTTTTTTTCTGTCGAGTTGTAATAGATAGCCAGATTTTAATCCATACCTTTTATAGGTATATAAAAAAGTCTTTTATTATATATTTTTACACTGATCCCCTAATTTTATAATATGCGAATCTATGAGGTAGATGGGGATATATTGGATTCACCATGTCATTCTGTCTGTCCATCCATCTGATTGTTCATCCATCCTTAAACATTTATTTATATGCCCTAACTCTAAAATTAATTGACCTGCAGCCATGAAACTTCATACAATAGACCTTTTCACGCTCCCACAGCGCATGTGTCAAAATAAATCTCGTTTAACACGATATTTACATAAGACTAAGTCACGTGATCGGTTGAGGGGAGTCGATAAATTATCCCTATATAATCCTATATAAAATGGCTATTTCGAATGAGCAAATACAAAGGTTAAAGATCAAAATTTGGTTAAAAAAAGTTCCAACCTGTGAGCAGATATATGCAGACTAGTTGTAGCGAGTACAATTGATGATATTATCGTGTAATAGTAACCGAAATGAGTTTAAAACAGCATGGTATATTGGCCATATGAAATATAACTTTCCTCGAATTTGGCGATAACAATATTTTTTCCAATTTAATAACATTTTTTTGAAAATATTTTAACCCATACACACACTGATAGAAGAAAGGAAAAATATAGAGTTACAGTTAAACTCTCAATGACCACTTTGGTGAATTATGATAAACAACAAATTACTAAAAGTTATTTGTGCCGGAAATCATTATTATTATTACTTTTTTTTTTAATATTTGCAACTATCGACACTACACAACAGACATAAACAATCCAAATTTTTCCAGCACACTGAATGGTTAAATTTGCGAATATGCGTCAATCACTGGCACGTCAATCATTTCAAGCCCCGCCCCTCACACGGTAGGCCTGATCACAAGTGACAATTATCCTGATTGACATGATTTACTAAATTTATATGTTTATTTTTAATGCATTTAAATACTATCGACCACATTATGGACAATAAAGATAAAAAGTTGCTTTATATATGCTATGTTGATACCAATCTCCTAAAGTCTTTACCAAAGTGCATATATTTATTTGAAAAATTTACTTGTTATAAAGTTTAAGGTACATGTATTAACAGAAACATTATGAAGATAAATAAGAACAGAGCAGGCGTGCTGTTTTTGAAATATTTCTTTCTGTCTGTGTTTTCACCAAAGTAGATCCCCCCCCCCCCCTCTCTCCCTCTCTCTCTTTCTCTCTTCCACTCTCTTTCTCTCTCGCTCTTTCTATCTTCTTTTCACTTATTGATATCAAACATGCCCGCATGACAGCATTTCAGTTGTTTTTTAAACATTCGCATCATTGCAATAATAGAAATATGGGAGAAAAGGAGGAAACATTCTATTGATATGAATAATCCACTTTACGTAAAAAATGCCATACAATGAATTAAAAGAATATATCATGATGCCAAAATAGGGAGCATTACCTCGACCATGAATGCCATTGACCGTATTCATGATGATGAAATTAATAGTGCAAAGAAAAGTATGAAAATTAAAAATGATTAAATGTAAAAATATAATGATAAGAGATATCTGATCAGAAAAAATGATGTGTTAGCAGCCTTGGTGTAAAGGATTCCCTTCGATATATCACGATACATATGGGGTTATTATGTAACCAGCAACATGTCACAAAGAAACCGATAATCACTATTACAATTAATTGGTCAAATTGATGCTTTGTTGAGACAAAATTTATCTTTTTATGTGTCAAGTGATATGCCGCAAAAAACTAATTCCTTGATTGATCAAAGGATGCGAACGGGCTTTGTTTCAATCAGCACGGTTGTATGACACCATGTTCATCTTTTAAGCATTTTCCACAAACAGAATAAGTCATTACGCTTATTTTCATTGAATGGATTTAAAATTGTTTTTTCACTGGAGGATATATTGCGAGGTAGCCTTTCATTTCAAAATATCTCGCTTTGATATTTGAAAAATCCAGCCTTTCTAGTAGATCAAGGGGCCAATATGCATATTATAACCAGAATATCAACGATGGGCTAACAAAGGTCGTATTGAGATAATAATGAAGTACGACATTTTTGTCACCCAACGATGATACAATGTCTGAATTGATCTTTAATTTCATCTTTCCTCACACAAACTATCATAACTCCAATATTTCTGGGGGCGAAGAACATGAGTTTTGGTGATTCTGGGGTTGCCGGATACAAAACGCGTTAATGGCCTTTCCATGGTGTATTCACCTTCATACATTAAAGGTATATGTTTCAACTTATACAATATACATCATACAATTTATTGTATATGGTGAAAAAAGTTAATGAAACAAATCACCCGTCATTTATTGGTTAAGGCCGATAGAATAGGGTACTTTAAATTCTTCTGAAGAACATAACTTGGACAACGGAGCAAAACATATTGTAACAAACGGATGCTACATTTCCAACAATATTATCTACATAATTTAGCCCAATTAATTTTATTGTAAAAACTCGAAAAAAGATGTTAAAATGACTGGACGTAATTGTAAGGCTTTCGAAAAGCAAAACCGGAAGTAATTCCTTCCCGCAGTGGAAATTTGTTGTTGTTGTTTTACTTTGAAAGCGTCTAACGGATACAGACTTTTTAGTCATCTGACGCTTTGCATGAAAAGGTCTATTGTTGCCAATGATCCAGGAATGTGCCTAATTATTTTGAGGTCACATAGGTAAAAGGTCAAGGTCAAAATTACATTTAATTAAAAACCATTTCCATGCTCTAACTCATAGGCCATAGGCCATTTGACCTAAGACCTTTAAGCTTAACCCATTCCCACTCAGTGACGCTTTTAAACGCCACAAGGAAAAAAAGCCCAAATTAAAATTTCATCAGCTTTGAATTGTCGTTTGCAACTTCGTTCAATTTGGACCAGTCTGAAATTTTGTTGTGTGAGATTGGGTTAATACAAATGGTATACATAACCCAAGGAGGTGCCTTACTGTTTTTTGGTAACATAGAATAAAAGTTCAACTGTGCTACTTGATTAACAAAATGCTGGTGACAAAAGTCCGTTTTGTGATAATTCTAGTGATTATATTTCATTCCTGCGATAAATATTTATTTTTTATACAATTCTTTTACTTCAGAACTGAGAAAAAGAAGCACACTGTCAGAAGGTGAAGAACCAGAGGTCCACTTGCCTTTCGTTACCAACCCTTTCGATAAAACCTCCTTACACCCCAAATTCAATGGACACAATATTTTTATAGACCCATCACCAAGTGTTTTAAATAATAACAATAGTAACCACAGGAAGACAGAAGTATTGAATGATTTGTGTAGTTTTGACGAAGGTTTTGTAGATAAGTGGACTAGTGGAAAAGATTGTGTAGTGTCAGAGGGGGATTCAAATCAGGATTCTATCTTTATGTCTTTAAACGGTGAGTGAGTTTGTGATTTAGTTGATGAAACCCCAGCCACACCAACTGAGCTCAGATAGGAAGTTCACCTAGATATAACTGTATAGCACTTTATTTCTGGGAGGTCCAAATTCTGCATTTATCTGAAAACCATGTGGTGAAAATTTCTACGTAAATTTTCTGCTGTCATTTACCTTGCTAGAAGAAGGATTAAATTTCTGCATCATATGAAATCAATTTTTGTCAACTTTTGGTATGGTCTAAAACAATGTTGTTGTGGTCTTTGATAGATACAAGTAATGACCATTATAGAGAGTCAATCAATTAACAGTTGCTTACAATGATAAAGATGTAATACCAGTACTTTAATATGAATCAGATATTGAAGAACAATACTTCCAAAATAATTTTAACCCATTCCTGCTCAATAATGCTTTTTGACACCCATGAAGAAAAGCAATTGGGAAAACTTTGGTTGAAATGAAGATATTGCTTGGACAATGTTTTCTACAGAGAAAGTTGATAAAATCTGGAATTTCATAAACTTTAAATTGTCGTCTGCAACTCCTTTCAAAATTTGGACCATTCTAATTTTTATCCATCTGGTAATGGGTTTAGTGTACACAGTTCTTTATACTAGCTTCTCGGAGACATTGTTCATGTTTAGCCTGAAACTTTGGCTAATATAGTGTGAAGAAAAAATAGTCATTTATAATAAGCCTGAAATTTATGATACCCGTGATCCAACAAAATCAATAAGTAATATGTCATGTGAAGCTATTTGCTATATAAGGGTGAGGCAGAAAGAGACATGTAAAAATGTTACCAGTCAATCAAACTTGTTAAAAATAAGGTAACAGTGAAATGACACTATTGATATACATGTGCAGGGCTCCGAAATCCGATAAATTGCCTGTCTGGACTGAATTTTAAATTGCCAGACCGATTGGAACCCCAAAAATCACACCAAAATCGGTTCCGAAATTTTCATGAAATTTCATGTTGAAATATTGATAAACTCGCCCAACATCTATCAAAATCCACATGAAACTGAAATAATTCAAGTGTTTTACACGTTACCTGAAGATTAAGAAATAAACAAAAGTGCCAAAAATTGATAATCGTGAAATGCCCATCCACACATGGACCTTAATTGCAGTTTCACGCTTGACCGAACTTCAGGTTCACGCTTGACCAAACTTCAGGTATCGAGTAAATCGGTTTGACTTACACACGTTCAAAGTCTTATTAAAATGGACATCTTATACTGTGTCGATTCAAATTGCCGTTACTCATGAAACTAATTTCTTTTACTATAAAATGGGATGTGCATATAAATAGAGACATTGACAGGGTCCAGTTGCCGTTCAAACAAAGTCTGAATAGCTCAGCACAATGCTTTTATGAAATTGATTTATCAAAAGTAAGCATGTGAAACTGGGTTAAAAAAGTCACATCATTAATATATGTCTTATAGTTTTTCAATCACGGTAAGAAACATAGCTGATAGTATTAAAACAATAATTGGAAATCCGTAGAAAACAGATAATTCAAATATAAACGAAAATGCTTAATAATATGGCTAGTTCTGTCAATAAAATAGGGGTGGAAAACTTCGAATAATAAATCTGAAATCAACAACAATAAATAAATGACTGAGATTTGTGCACTAATTCTACTCTAGGAAAATAGTGCAACACTTGGGAGACCTACTCGAGTTTGTCTCGTTGGTCTGTTTGATGTATGTCACGACATTTTTGTGACGTCAACTGTGATTTTCCATCAATGGACGCTTGTGTTGTGAAAATCGACATGACTGTGTTAAAATAACAATACTTTGAATAACTAGCTTATGAAAATGAAAAAGCATATCATTACTATAATTTAATTGGCAGTACCTGGGGGGGGGGGGAGCTTTCGTCACAGAAATATTCTGTTAAACCAGGAAATTTTAATAATGTAATTTATTTGTGTCAGTCTAATTTTACAATATATTGGAATTTTGTTGACTGCCGTACATTGCCGGACTTGCAGTTTATACCCAGCCAATTTTCAAAAACAAAATGAAAGTAGGATCTGTCGGTTGTTTTCACCATCTTCTACTTGATGAAGATTGTAATCATCTTCGGGAATTTGAAAAGGCAATTACTGAATGAATCATGAACTCTTTTACGTACGGGTAAGGTGGGTAAGGTGAAAAAAGGCGGGGGTATTTGTTTTTGTCAGCGGGCATTGTCCCGGACCGATTTGAATTTCTGGAGCCCTGTACATGAAACTTCTTTATATAAGGCCCATTATAGAACAAATATAATATGCTTTTCAGTACCGATGGACAGTCGAAGTTGGTCAGGTATAAAATGGGCAGACAATATGGATATGTCAAACGTCCAGGCCTTACATATACGACTTGTAGATCTGAAAGAGGAAATGGAAAAATTAAATGAGGACACAGGAGGACAGCTACTATTTGTAAGTGTATGGGTAGGGGTATAATGATAGGGGACTAGCATACCTATTGAGCAGGTTTAACCCATTTCAAACATAACAAAATTTTAGACTTGTCCAAATTGAAAGTAGGTGCAAATGACAATGTTAAGTTGATGGAAATTTAATTTTTTCGTCTTTTTTATAGAAAACTTTGTGGATAATGAAGATACAAGCAATTTCTTCGTTTCCACAATGTTTTCCAAAACTTTTTTCTTCAGAGGCGTAAAAAGGATGGATTGAGTGGGAATGGGCTAACCCTAGGAAACAAAACTCTGCATCTTTGCAGTTTGAAAGATTTTCATCTGCAATGTGACGATAGTTCAGAAATTATATAATCTAAATCTTTTTGTTTTAGAAATTATGGTAGGAAAAGAAGAAAATACCTATAGATAGCAAGTCATTTATATTTTTCCCAGAATATTTCCCTCCAATATCTTGGGGTATGGAACAAACAGTGTTTGTTTTGAGGGTTTTGATATGTATTATTATCCCATTCCCTTGCAATCCCACTTTTTAACACCTCTCAAAAAAAAAACAGCTTTGGAAAACACGGTGGAAAATAAAGAAATTGCTTTTTACAAGCCATTTCTGCATGATCCTTTTCTAATTGAAAAGATACTCTTTTTAGAGTTTCATTAACTGATTATTGTTGACTGCAATTTCTTTGAATTTGGACCAGTCTAAAATTTTGTCAGCTGGTAATGGGTTAATTAATAAAGAGTTGCCCTAGTAGCCTGTATTCAAGAGATTTTGTTTATAAATACTTAGGCAAGTTGAGGCTGAATTTTAAAAAGATATTGAAGTTGAAACATTCTAGAATTTTTTTTTATGTAAATGGTCACATTCTGATAATGATTTAAATTACGAGACAACATACTTGGTGCAGTTGTAGATGGTATATTTACGTTTGTTGAATTACAAACATGATTTTAACTCATTACAGTATGGCGAAAATTCAGAATAGACTAATATCAAAGACGTCAATATTGACACAACTTTAAATATTTCTGTCTTTCTGGAAAGAAAACATTTTGGAAAAAGGAAAAAAAATGCCTGTAACAAGCAATTTCTTCATTTCTCACTTTCTTTTCACGTGTAAAAAGTGAAATTGTGTGGGAAAGGGTTAAAGGGAACTCTTGCTGTATGAGGAAAAGAGAATTGTCAGTAGGTAAGGGGAAACATATGCTTGAATTGATAGTATTCTGAAGTAAGAGTTAATTCCCTTGCTATATATCTCTATTTAACATTATAAAGATTTTTTTTTATTTTTCTGCAGCAAAAAAGAGATTAAAGTAAACATTGAGATCAGAGAATTATTAAAGATAGAATATTAAATTTGAACACAATGTTAGAAATGTAAGCTAATACAAACTTAAACCCAATCCCACCCAAGACCCGCAAGAAAAAAAAGTTAAAAACATTGCGGAAAATGATGATATATCTTATAACACGGAAATTCTTCTTACGCTATTATATTTCCCAGAAAAAGTGTTTTTTATTTCATTAATTTGAGTTTGTCGTCTGAAACTTATTTCATTTTGGACCATGTTGTGGTGACCGCGGCGCGTTCATCTATCCATCCGTAAACTTTTACTTTGAAAATCTTCTCCTCAGAAAGTACTCATCAGATTTCATCCAAGTTTCACAGAAATGATCCTTGGGTGACCCTTTATTAGATTCCTTCAAAGAATTTTCATCAAATGAAAGATAGTGCTTTAATGGGCGGCTTATTTCAATATATGATGAAAGCTTTGAGAATCTTCTTCTCAGAAACCTGTTGATGCGTTCAACCAAATTTCACAAAGATGATCCTAGGGTGGCCCTTTATCAGATTCCTTCTTGGCTTTAATGGGCAATTCCAATTTCCATATATGGTGAAAGCTTTGAAAATCTTTTTCTCGTAAACTATTGACGGATATCAACCAAATTTCACAGTTATTATCCTTTGGTGAACCTTCATCAATTCCTTAAAAGAATTTTGATTGGATCAAAAACTTTGCTTTAATAGCCAGAGCTAATTTCCATATATGGTAAAATCTTTAAAAATCTTCTTGCTTAATCAGTACATTCAGGCCTGTGGATCTAAACAGGCACTCAATCGCCTCTTGTTTAGTACACTTATCTATTTTTATAAACTTTCTAGTATTTAAGCAGAAATTCATGTACATCTCCATTCACAGCTGAAATTTAGGGCAAACATTCTGTTGATTTAATATCTCCAGCGATTTGAACCATTTTCTTCAATGAAATTTAATGGTTATGAAGTTTGAATTTTACTTACAAATTTGCATTGATACTTTCTCTATACTTTTCATATAGCAATTCTCTCAAGGAAAACAATTTTGAATTAGTCTAGATACTTTCAAGATAATCCTTTTTTAGACTGGTATAATTCGAAAGAAATTCCAAATGACAATTAAAAGTTTGAGTAATTCAACCCATTACCAGATGACAAAAGATTAGAATGGGAAAACTTGAAACAAGTTTCAGAAAACAATTCTAATTGCTTTTAAATTGAGAATTAAGTACCAAAAATGGTAGAGTGAGAAAGTGTTGTGAGAAAAGGAGAAATGGCTTGTTATTAGCAATTCATCCTTTTGTCATGATCTATATCATACATATTTTTCTTAGGCAAGTAAAAAGAAGCTTTACAAAGTTGCTATCAGCAAAAAGTATAATTTAATGATATTGACAATGAATTTTAAAGATTTTATTGGAGGGAAGTATTTTTACAACACCATGGTATATTGACTTAAGTTATTTAACAAGGTGTAAAATACAGACATTTGTAAGGGGATCAGCAGATCAGACAGTTTTATCTAGAGATTATCTTGTAATAGGGAATTCAATATCACCTAATGTGACTGACAAAATGGCTGCTTAAAACATTTGTGACCCGTCATTCAAAAAGGAACCATCTCAGAGGCAGAAATATATCTACACAGATAAATCAGATAAGATCAACCAGCTGTGAAGCTTTTGCATTCTGCAAGTTTTGTTCACCTAAGCAAGAATTGCTCAAAGTGAAATATATTGTGATTTCCTTCATTTAACTGTCCATTCATAATTCAAAAAAAAAGTTCTCCTCCTAAATGAACATAAGATTTAAAGAAAAAAAAATCAAAGAACCCAACTTGTTTTCATGCTCTTTGACCCATTGCTAGACAGCAAAATTTAAGACTAGTCCAAATTGAAAAGAGTTGTGGACAAATATTTGAAGTTTATGAAATACTATATTTCTTCAGCTTTCTTTGTAAAAAAACCAATATGGAAATGAAGAAATTGCTTGTTTCAAGCAATTTCTTCATTTTCCACAATGTTTTCCCATTGGTTTTCCTCTAGGGGCATCAGGAAGTATCTTTGTGTGGGAATGGTTTAATACAGTTTTTTTTGTGACATAATTATATGAAAACTTGGTGCATACATACATTATTGCAGGATTCTCTGTTTCCCCGGCTTCAGTACATATCCTTTCCAACATTTGTCTCTCACCAATGGGTAGATAATTGTTAACCTAAGTGAGATAGCAGCTGGAGGCTAGTAAAGGATGCGGTGGTAGTACTGGTGTGAGAAATACCAGGAATCCATTGTTTGGTGCTCAAGCCGCCATGATATGACTGGATACTGTTTAAGTGGCGTTAAACCCAATTCAATTAATCAATAAAACTTAAACCTATGTTGATGCAGGTCATTAGAATTGTCTCATAGAGATGATTCTAATGAGTTCCACCAATACTGGATTTAGTTTTGATCGTTTTATTAGATTTTTTCAACTCTCTGGGAAGGAAACATTGTGTAAAATGAAGAAATTGCTCGTTGCAAGCAATTTCTTCATTTTAAACAATGTTTTCCCACTTGTTTTGCCTGAGGGCATCTAAGAGTGTCATTATGTGGGAAAAGGGTTAAAGTACTTCTAAGAATTGGAATCACTTACTGCCAAGTTTGTTATGGCAACCAAAGAAAAAAACTTTCAAAATCTTCTTCTCCAAAGACCAAAAGGCCTGGAACTTTTAAACTTTTCATGCAGCATCGCTGTAACAATTCTACACATTATTTCTATTACTACTCTGGGATCAGTATAATCCCTATGTTGTTTGTGCCCAGATTTCACATAAAGATAAAAAAGGAAATCTGCAAAAAAATCTTTTCCATCCATATAAAAAGGGCTAGAGGTGTCAAATTTTGCACATATTTTGACATATCATTATGATATTGTACCAAAGAACTTAAACAATTCCCACAAAATTCTTCAGACACCCCTCAAGAGAAATGCTTCAGAAAACATTGTGGAAAATGAAGAAATTAATTGATACAAGCAATTTTTTCATTATCCACTATTTTTTTTACCCAGAAAGATTTTCAATTTTTGGAGCAGTCTAAAATTTTGTTATATGGGTAATAAAACTGCAGACAATGAAAAATCCTATGTAACAAGCAATTTCTTCATTGTCCTCAATTTTTTCTCAAGCTTTTTAGGTCACCTGACCGAATGGTCATGGTGACCTATTGCAATCATCGTTTGTCCGTCGTCGTGCGTCATCCGTCGGGCGTTGTCCGTTAACTTTTAAACATTTTCATCTTCTTCTCAAGAACTACTGGGCAGATTTCAACCAAACTTGGTAGAAAGCATCATTGGGGGATGCCAATTCAAGTTTGTGAAAATAGGGGTTCTGGGGGGTCATAGGGGCCCTAATCGGGGGCAAAAAGGGGTAATTTTTGGTTCTTCTTTAAAAATCTTCTTCTAATAAACCGTTATTGCCAGAGCTTAAATATTTTGTGTGCATGACAACTAGGACAGGTATATTATAAATTGTGAAATTCATGCCCCTGGAGTCATATATGGGGCCACACCCAGAGGTCAAAGTTCATCATGTTAAAAAATTCACATTTTCATCTTCTTCTGATGAAGTACAAAGCCAATTTCAAACAAACTTGGTGAAAAGCGTCATTTGGTACTGATTATACAGATTTGTGAAAATTAAAAGGCTGGGGGGTCAGGGGGCCCTAAAATGAGAACCAAAAGGGGGTAATTTTTGGTAACTTTTAAGTATTTCATCTTCTTCTCAAGAACTATTGGGGGGATTTCAACCAAACTTGGTAGAAAGCATCATTGGGGGATGCCAATTCCAGTTTGTGAAAATAGGGGTTCTGGGGGTCAAAGGGGCCCAAATAGGGGGCCAAAAGGGGTAATTTTTGGTAGTTCTTTAAAAATCTTCTTCTAATAAACCGTTAATGCCAGAGCTTAAATATTCTCTGTGCATGACAACTAGGACAGGTATATTATAAATTGTGAAATTCATGCCCCTGGGGTCATGTATGGGGCCACACCCAGAGGTCAAAGTTCATCATGTTAAAAAATTCACATTTTCATCTTCTTCTGATGACGTACTAAGCCAATTTCAAACTAACTTGGTGAAAAGCATCATTGGGTACTGATTATACAGATTTGTGAAAATTAAAAGGCTGGAGGTCAGGGGGGCCTAAAATGGGGACCAAAAGGGGGTCATTTATGGTAACTTTTAAACATTTTCATCTTCTTCTCAAGAACTACTGAGGGGATTTCAACCAAACTTGGTCAGAAGCATCATTGGGGGATGCCAATTCCAGTTTGTGAAAAGAGGTCGGGGGGCTTGGGGTAAAAGGGGCCCCAGTCGGGGGCAGAAAGGGGTAAATTTTTGTACTTCTTAAAAAATCTTTTTCTAATAAACCCTAAATCACTTGTCTTGAAGCTCTCTTACTCAGGTGACCGTTAAGGCCCACTGGGCCTCTTTTTTGTTTAGGGGCCCTAAAAAGCGTCATTGTGTTGGAATTGGTTAAATATCTTCTCCTCCCAAAAGGAATTGTTCGGAATTTCAAATTCTGCCTGAAGAATCACATTTTGCAACACTACCAAAACACTTTGAATTATTACTCTTGGATCAAGATAATTCCTATGTTGTGGGATGAAAGATTTACTTTGAAAAAAGATGGAATTCTTTTAAAATCTTTGCTGTCCAAACCAAGTGGCCCAGACCTTTCAAACGCACATGTGGGACTCGACTAAAATACATCAAAATGATAACACTGGTATCAACATGAGCCCTATGTTGTTGTTTCTTAATTCTACAAAGAGATAAAGAAGTAAATCTTTAAAAAAAATCATCTCCTCAAATTTAAATTCAAACAGCTTGTGAATTTGAATGCATTATTGTCACTTTGCTAAAAGACCTAAATTAGTATTACTTTGAGATCAACACATACACTATGTTTTTCTCCCTTGACTATACAGATTAAGATTGAAATTGTGTTCTCTAAAACCAAACAGCCATTACCTTTAAGCTTTGTATACACTGTTGCCTTATGTTACCCCACTAAAATACTAAATTTCATTACTATTGGATCAATACAAGCCCTATGCTGTGGGTTCCTGGATATCCCATATAGGTAAAGAAAGAAATCTGTAAAAATCTTTAACTTCTTGAAAGCCACTGATCATTCTAGATCAGCCTAGTTAAAGTATGCCTTTAAGTATTCTACGAAAGTTCTGCTATCCATCACAGTAAAGCCCTTAGCTAGTATAATTAGGTGAACAATATGGGACCATCATGGTCCTCACCAGAACACAAATTGAGCTATTACAACAAGCTCATATTAAGGGCTGTGGCTTGTGTCTTGTGTCCCGTATCCATCAACAATTCCTTTAAGTAAAATACCTCCCAAACTTTGAGTATTTTTAACCAAATATCGCAGGATCTTTCTACCCTTCAAATAATTGCTAAAAGAATTGAAATTGGTAGATAGTTCTGGCAACAAATTCTAAGATGGAAAAACAGGTATTTCTTTTTCAAATGTTTAACCCTTTTCTATACAAAACTTTTGATTGGACTTACCGTCACTTTATAATGTGATTTGCTACCCCTTTGAATTTTGACAAGTCCAACATTTTGAAAAATAATAAAGGGTAATATAGATTTGAGTATTTTGTAAACTGACTCTACATTGTGAAACCAAACAAGAAGTTTGGTATTTCTGGTTTCAAGACAAAACTTTTATTGACTTTAAACGGTTTAAATACCAAGATAAAAGATTTTAACATTCACTTGAAAAGAGATTAAAGTGCTATCAACAATGGAAGTCTACCTTGTCCCTTCTAGAATTTGAAAATTACTATTCAATATGAAAATCTTGGATCCCCAGCAGCGGCACATATCCTTTCCAACATTTGTCTCTCACCAATGGGTGGATAATCGGAAACCTAAATGGAATAGAAGCTGGAGGCTAGGAAAGGATGTAATGGTGGTACTTGTGTGAAATATACCAGGAATCCATTGTTTGGTGCTCAAGCCATGGGGATTTGACTGAAAAATGGTTAAAAGCCGTTTCAAATACTATTCAAACAATACAAACAATATGAAAATTGTGCATTTCAAAATGAATATCATACAATTCAATATAAAATATTATGGATTTTAGACACCATTAGACACCCACAAAATACCATTTTTTTACGCTCTACAAGTAGAAAACCATTCCTACACAATCCTCCCTTTTTTGGCTCATCAAGAGGAAAGCTTGTGAATAAACTTTGTGGAAAGTGAACAAACTGCTTGTCAAAATGTTTTCTACCCAGAAAAGTAAAAGATTTTTAAAATTTCATCAAGCTGAAAGTGTCGTCTGCAACTTCTTTCAGTTTGGACAAGTCTAAAATTTTGTAGTTTAGTAATTGATAAAGAATATCCTAAATGGTTGGAAATTGTTTGAGATTCCTCTTATTCAAAAGAAAAAGAAATAAAGAGATGAAGGGAATATTTTTTTCATAAAGGTCTGAAACTACAAACCTAATCACACTGTATGAGGCCACTTGTCTATCAAATATGATACTTGTATTTTTATTTGTCCAAACTTCACCCACAAGTTTAACATTTTATTAACCCATTCTCTCACAATCCTGCTTTCTTATGCTTCTCAAGAAAAAAATTGAATAACATAAGGTGGAAAATGCAGAAATTGATTGTAACAAGCAATTCCTACATTTTCCACATTGTTTACTACCCCCAAACCCTCATATATTTAAAATTCTATCGACTTTAAAGTGTTATCTGCAACTTCTTTCAATTTGGCAAGTCTAAGTTTTTGTCATGTGGTAATGGGTTACATTTACAAGATAATGTGAAGTACAAAGCTTGTATTTGGCACGAAAGTACCTCTATTTTCATATGCATTTACTCATGTCAAGGTTTTATGTCATTTCACATGGTCAAGGTCATCTTTCAAGGTCACACTTCCGATAAATGTGCTTTCAAAAATCTTCTGCAATTAGAGCATTTGTTTTATAAACACATCTCAGTCTCTGATTTTTTGTTTGTCAGCAGACTTTATTTTTCCTCAGCAAATTATTTAGAAAATCCGAGCTCTAGGTCGGCAAAGCTTTTGTTAGACAGCTATATTTGAAGTTGTCTTAAAAGAAGAGATTGCAGAGACAAATAATGAAGTACCGTCTTCATTAATAAAAGGGAAGAACGTTATGGAAGACACAAATGTTGCTTAATATGCTGTTTTTTTCCTAGACGTCTATGAAAATCTGTCTTTTAAAGGGTTGTAGCAGAAAACACTTATAAATACAAATAAGTAAATATAAAGGGTATTTGTGTACATGAAGTTTGTCAATCCTATTTGGTTTCAAAAGTTTACGGCTGAGGGATTTATTTTTGACTGGTTCTACTTGGTAAAAAACAATAGAAAATTTCCAAAGTCATGTACCCCGTCTGAGTACGCATACTGTCATCACAGCTCTTGTCTATCGGAGATCATTTGTAACTCCTTTTGTTTTATTGTGATAACATGTATACCCATGGGACAACTGGCTTATCTATCTGTGTTAGATTGAGATAAGTTGTCAGCAAACAGGTGAGATATTCTTTCATGACTAAAATCTTTCATTGTCTTTTATCTTAATAGATGAGTATTCAAAAAATAATTTGTGTAACTTGAGGATGCAAATCTCAAAGATAAAATCATAATGATTAGTATAAATCATATAATTAGAATTATACTCCTTCAAAACTTATTCTTATCATGTCCCTGAAAAATCGACTGTGTGGCTCGTAACTAATGTATCTGTCTGTCTGTCTTGCTCTCGTATTCTAACCTCAGCTAATAGATTTTGAAAGTACAGTAAAATTGTATCTAGCAGTGACTCACTAGAGATGGCCAAAATGTTGTCAATTAAAAGAATGGTCACTTAATACCTTTTTTTGTGACGTATATGGGGGACTAGTTTGATTGTAAACTAATGCAGGATTCTCACTTAATCCTATGTTGATGGAACTCATTAGAATCACATATTTAGATGATATCTAATGAGATCCACCAACAAAGGATATAATTCTGATCATTTTATTTGAAAAAAACATCCTAGGATCAGTATCAGAAGTCCCATGTCATGAACAAAGGAACTTCTGATACTGGTCGCTTAATGAAAGAGGTCACTTAACAGAGGTGGTCATTTGAGCAAAATTGACAGTATGTTGTACAACTGTTCAACACCATGGTGAAAGTCATATTTAGAGGTCACAGGTGAAATTGGGTACAGAGGTGTGTTTTACAAACTAGTCCATGTTCTCTATTCTTTTTCCCACTAATAGCTGCAGAGAAAAGTAAACGTTGAAAGGAACAAGCAGTTTTTTTCCTTTTGCCACAATACTTTTAAATGACACTAACTTTGAATTGTTGTCTGCAACTGCTCTTAATATATTTAATTTTATAAAGGACTTCAGTTAATATTATTTATTGTCATGCGAGTTTTGCGGATCATTACTTTCCATTATGCCCTCAGAAACTTAATTTGGATGCATTCAAAACGAAGAAATTTCTGATTATAAGCAAATTCACTATCATCCACAATGTTATCTACTCCAGAAAATTTTGATTTTAAAATTCTATCAAACATGAATTGTATGCAACTTCTTTGAATTTAGACCTGGCTAAGATTTTGTTGTCTATTAATGCGTGCTAGGGGAAACTACCTTACCTTTAACCTATTCCCACTCAATCCTGCATTTTTACGCATATCAAGAAAAAAGCTTTGGAAAACATTGTGGAAAATGATGAAATTGCTTGTTACAAGCAATTTCTTCATTATCCACAACGTTTTCTATCCTAGAAGAAGAAAAAAAATAAAATTCCATCTACTTAGAATTGTCGTCTTTCAATTTGGACCAGTCTAAAATTTTGATGTGTGAGAATAGGTTAAAAGGTTAGACAACTGCATTAGGGAGAGTTCTCATTAGCTCACTGATCAGCATGCTTGACTCTTAACCTTCTACTTTTTTTTAAAATTTAAAACTTGTCCCAATACAAAGGGGTGGTGGACAAGATTATAAGGTAAATACAATTCAAAAAGTAACCACTCTATATGATAGAAAATAATTTTGGAAAAGAAGAAATTGCCTGTTACAAGTAATGTTTTCTTTTTCCACAATGCTTAATCAAGTATAAAAACAAAGGAACGTAAAAATCAGGGATTATGCAGGAAAGAGTTAACCTGTTCCAACACAGCAAAGTTTTAGACTGGTCCAAATTGAAAGAAGCTGCAGACGACAATTTCAAGTTGATGGAATTTTAATTTTTTTTGCCTTTTGGGATAGAAAACAATGTGAAAAATGAAGAAATTGCTTGATACAAGCAATTTCTTCATTTTCCACAATGTTTTTCTAAAGCTTTTTTCTTGAGGGTCCTAAAAAGGAGGGCTTGTGTTTGAATGGGTTAATGCTTTGTTTATGTGATTTGATGTCCATTTGGTTCAAAGCTGGCAAAATTTTGTCCGTTCATTACAACTATGCATTTGTTGCAAGATGGAGGCAGCTGCAAATTGGCTATTGAGCCGTCAATGTGATAACAACGTAGTTAAATACCTAAAATCATATTTTTGGCTTATTGTGATCATATGATGACTTCTTTTACCCATTCCCACATAATGACTCTTTTTGACGCCCCTCAAGAAAACCAGTTAGGAACACAATGTGTAAAATGAAGAAATTGCTTGAGGCAAGCAATTTCTTCTTATTACACATTGTTTTCAACCTAAAGAGTTGAAAAAATCTAAAATTTCTTAAACTTAAATTTGTCATCTGCAACTCCTTTAAATTAGTTCCTGTCTAAAATTTTGTTGTGTGGGAATGGGTCAAGGTGATGTTTGTTAAGGGAGACTACTCTACCAATACATAAGAAATGCATAAGGGAGATTCTCTTCAGCTTACTGGTTAGTGGGCTGCTGCTGGACTCTCAGACTTTTGTAAATTTGAATTGATGTCCGCATGGCTTCAAAGATGGCGTTTTTATACGCCCGTCGAAGACGGGACGTATTATGGGATCACCCGTGATGTCCGGGCGTCCGGGCGTCCGGTCGTCCGGGCGTCTGGGCGGTGTCCACTTCTTTGTCCGGAGCATAACTCTGTCACCGTAAGTCCGAATGACTTTAAACTTGGCAGTTATATTCTTCTCATCAATACCAAGTGCAGTGCGCAATAACCATAACTCTACCTGGCCTATTTTTTGAGTTATTGCCCTTTGTTGTTTTTCATACTTGAATCTTGTCCGGAGTATATCTCTAAAAGTATTATAGCTAGGATCATGAAACTTCATGGGTGTATAGATCTCACCAAGGGAGAGTGCAGTGCACAAGAACCATAACTCTACCTGGCCTATTTTTTGAGTTATTGCCCTTTGCTGTTTTTCATATATGAATCTTCTCCTGAGTATATCTCTAAAAGTATTATAGCTAGGATCATGAAACTTCATGGGTGTATAGATCTCACCAAGGGGGAGTGCAGTGCATAAGAACCATAACTCTACCTGGCCTATTTTTTGAGTTATTGCCCTTTGTTGTTTTTCATACTTGAATCATGTCTAGAGTATATCTCTAGAAGTATAATAGCTAGAATCATGAAATTTCATGGATGGATAGAGCTCACCAAGTGGGAGTGCAGTGTTCAAGAACCATAACTCTACTTAGCCTATTTTTTGAGTTATTGCCCTTTGTTGTTTTTCATATTTGAATCTTGTCAAGAGTATATCTCTAAAAGTATAATAGCTAGAATCATGAAATTTCATGATGGATAGAGCTCACCAATTGGGAGTGCAGTGTACAAGAACCATAACTCTACCTAGACTATTTTTTGAGTTATTGCCCTTTGTTGTTTTTCATACTTGAATCATGTCTGGAGTATATCTCTAAAAGTATAATAGCTAGAACAATGAAATTTCATTGATGGATAGAGCTTACCAAGGGGGAGTGCAGTGCACAAGAACCATAACTCTACATAGCCTATTTTTTGAGTTATAACCCTTTGTTGATTTTCATACTTGAATCTTGTCCAAAGTATATCTCTAAAAGTATTATAGCTAGAATCATGAAATTTCATGGATGGATAGAGCTCACAAAGTGGGAGTGCAGTGTACAAGAACAATAACTCTACCAAGCCTATTTTTTGAGTTATTGCCCTTTGTTGTCTTTCATACTTGAATCTTGTCTGGAGTATATCTCTAAAAGTATTATAGCTAGGATCATGAAACTTCATAGGTGTATAGATTTCACCAATGGGGAGTGCAGTGCACAAGAACCATAACTCTGCCTGGTCTAATTTTTGAGTTATTGCCCTTTGTTGTTTTTCATACTTGAATCTTGTCTGGAGTATATCTCTTAAAGTATTATAGCTAGAATCATGAAATATCATGGATGGATAGAGCTCACCAAGTTGGAGTGCAGTGTACAAGAACCATAACTCTACCTAGACTATTTTTTGAGTTATTGCCCTTTGTTGTTTTTCATACTTGAATCTTGTCCGGAGTATATCTCTAAAATTATAATAGCTAGAACCATGAAATTTCATGGATGGATAGAGCTCCCCAAGTTGGAGTGCCGTGTACAAGAACCATAACTCTACCCAGCCTTTTTTTGAGTTATTACCCTTTGTTGTTTTTCATACTTAAAATTCCTGGAGTATATCTCTAAAAGTATTATAGCTAGGATCATGAAACTTCATGGGTGTATAGATCTTACCAAGGGGGAGTGCAGTGCACAAGAACCATAACTCTACCTGGCCTATTTTTTGAGTTATTGCCCTTTGTTGTTTTTCATATATGAATCTTGTCCGGAGTATATCTCTAAAAGTATAATAGCTAGAATCATGAAATTTCATGGATGGATAGAGCTCACCAAGTGGGAGTGCAGTGTACAAGAACCATAACTCTACCTGGCCTATTTTTTGAGTTATTGCCCTTTGTTGTTTTTCATACTTGAATCTTGTCCGGAGTATATCTCTAAAAGTATTATAGCTAGAATCATGAAACTTCATGGATGGATAGATCTCACCAAGGGGGAGTGCAGTGTACAAGAACCAAAAATCTACCTAGCATATATTTTGAGTTATTGCCCTTTGTTGTTTTTCATACTTTGTTTGACAAAAAATATTCATTCAAAATAACCTCAGTTCTATTCAAACCCCCAGTTAATATTAAGCAGTGTGACGGGCGTATCTTGTGACAATTTGACACCTTGTTCTTTGTTGTTGTTGTTGTTTCCATACCAAAACTTGACCATTATACAGCTCATACTGTTTAATCAACTCATAACCAGAAAATGCAGATGACATTTCAAATGGCGCTAAAATCAACAAATAACAAAGATTACAAATTGTGTAGAAAACATTGTGAGAAATGGAGAAATTGCTTGTCACAAGTAATTTCTCCTTTTCTCACAGTGTTTTCCATGTTCATATTTCTTCTGGGCACCACCGAGAAAGCGTCATTGTTTGGTGAATATTCACTTATTTTTTCAATGTGGAAAACAATATTAACTTGAAACTCGATTGTAAACCTGACCTACAATATGAAAATATTAATCTGCCTAATCTGGTGCCAATCCACTGAATTTCAATGCTTTCTAATGACTTAATATTTTAAAAGGCTTGTTTTAATACTTACAATCACTTCAATTATTTTATTTTTAGCCCATTACCAGACAAAAACATTTTACACAGTCAAAATTAAGACTTGTAGACATCAATTTCAAGTAGGTAGAAATGGTAAAATAAGTGTCAAATAGGGTAGAAAAATGTTCAGATAAAGGTAGCAATTGCTTGTCACAGGCAATTTCACCTTTTCTAACTATGCTTTCCATAACTATTTTTCTGTGACGTGTCAAAATGTGGAATTTTTGTAATTAAAGGGTTGAACACCCTCCCCCAAAAAAGCAATTTGTTAGAAAAGGGATTTTTCAAGGGGTAGACATTACCCGTTACCAGACAGTAAAATTTTAGACTGTTCAAATTTAAAGAAGTAGCAGATGATTATTAACAGTGCACTAAATTTGGAAATAAAGAGTAAAAGAGTTTGGAAAACATTGTGAGAAAAGGAGAAATTGCTTGTTTAAAGCAATTTCTTCTTTCTCCCACAATATTTTCTCAGGCCTTATTTTGAAAGCGCATAAAAATGTGTGGTTGAGTGGTAATGGGTTAACATTTCATTAGGGATCATTTTTTGTTCAGCAAAAATCAATTGTGATGTATAAATCTGCAATTCCTTCTTAGATTGCACTGCCTGTAGCTTGCTGAATGGTATCTCTGAAAAAAGTGATAGAGCTTGTACTGAATCCTCTTAATGAAAATCCTGTCAAATAGATATTCATGGGTCCCACCCCCCTGCTAATTTGATCACTAGTCCCCTTAACAATCATTTCAATGTTTGTTTAGAGAAAATAATCCTCATGTTAGAGGAAAATCTTGGTAAATATGTCAAGAGGAGCTGGTGCTAAGGAAGGGAGAGTTTATTGGGGAATAATTTGTTTGTAGAAAAATTGAATATGGTTATACAAAAAACAAAAGAATCAGTTTCAGACAATAAAAAGTGCTGATGTATACAAAATTTCATTATGTACTAGGTTTACCATTTATTGCATCAGATCGCTGAAATATTCTAGTCTAGCTGTTCAAACATTGATTTATGGCCACTATAAAACTGCCGATTGAAAGAATTCATAGTGAAAATAAATCTCTATAGGTATATGAATGATCAAAATATTCGAAACCTTATCATTGAATACATAAAATCTGTGGAAACACTGCTTCTGAATTTACAACTTATACCCATATTGACTTAACTCATTACCAAACAACAAAATTTTAGACTGGACCAAATTCAAAGATGATGCAGACAACATTTTCAAGTCAGTGGAATTTATTTTTTTTTTAGGGTAGAGAACATCGTGGATATTGAAGAAATTGCTTGTTACAATCAATTTCTTCATTGTCCACAGTGTTTCACATAGCATTTTCCTTGAGGGGCATCAAAAAGGGTTATTGTGTTGGAATGGGTTAAATTGAAGAGTCTACATAAAGATATTTGTGCGGTTATTTACAAGTCAGAAAGCTATGTAATCGAACCTTCTTTAAGCTGTAGTTATGATGTTAAGGTTGCCAACCAACCAATTTACTTCGGTGTTACATGCTTCTACCCATAAATTTTGCAAAATAATGCAGTTTAGTATCGAAGTAGAACTTCCTGTAGGAGCGTAGTGGGCAGGGCAAATGATCTGTCGATTATTAACCCTTGTCTTGCTGTATAAATTACCTTACTGAATTGCTGTCAAATCAAAGGGCTGAAAGCACTGATAGAACTTGTTGTTCAAAATTCAATATTTTTTTATAAATCAAATTCATAAGCAACTCTGGTAGGAAAAGTACAAGCAGGAGGTATAGACTAAGATCAGCCTGCACATAAGTGCAGTCTGATCTTAGTCTACACCTCCTGCCAAAACCGGAATATTCTGGGTTCAGCATGACAAAGGTGAATAAAAAGAGAAGCACACATACAGACGGACCTAAAGAAGCAATAGGCTTTCATACATTTACTTTCAGCTGGACTGTTTTTGATGAAACCTTTGGCAATTTACCCTTGTCATTTTGAACCTGGAATATAAATGTGCAGTCTGAGCTTAATCTGCACCACCACTTTGTGAAATCAAATCAGAGTTGTGTATGAGATAAATTTTCAAAAGAAATACCAACCCACAACTAGTGCTTCCAGGGCCTTCATCCATTTGACCTTGCTGCAATTCTCAAAAGGATTTTATTAACCATTGGGAAGGAGATGTAGACCAAGATCAGACTGCACATAAGTGCAGTCTGATCTTGGTCTACACCCCCTGCTTGTACTTTTCCTGTCAGAGTGGTTTATGAAATTGATTTCTAAAAGAAATATTGATTTTTGAACATCGCCTTCTGACAGTGCTTTCAGCCCTTTGATTTTACAACAGTTCAGTAAGGTAATATATATAGCATGATAAGGGTTAAGCATGACAAGGGTTAATAATGACATTTAACACATTACCAGACAACAAAATTTTTAGACTGGTCCAAATTCAAAGATGTTGCAGGTGACAGTTTTTAGTTTAACAAATTTTCAATTTTATGGTCCTTTGAGGTAGAAAAGATTATGGATATTGAAGAAATTGCTTATAACATGGAATTTCTTCATTTTCCATAATGTTTTCCAATGTTGTTTTTTTTTTATAAGGGGGTGTCTAAAAGCATCATTGGTGACTGGGATGTCAGCATGCATAAACTGACATTTTACTATATCTGTTATTTCTAAAGGGGTGACCTGAAACCAATAAAATAGGAGCAATAGATAGCACCAAGGAAGATAGCTCCCAAAGTATATTTTGCATCTCTTTTAAGAATCATGCAAATGTGCTTAAAATTAAGTCCCAGAATAATCCACAGTTGCAAAGGACTGATTGAAGGGAGTTTTACGCCGCTTTCAACAATCTTTCAGTTATATCGCGGCGGCTGGAGCACCTAACAATGGAATCCTGGTATTTCTCACACCAGTACTACCATTACATCCCTTCCTAGCCTCCAGCTGCTATCCCACATAGGTCTACGATTATCCACCCATTGGTGAGAGACAAATAGTCGGAAAGGTTGAGTGCCGCCGTTGGGGATCGAACCTGGGACCTCTAGATTGACCATCCGACGCGCTACCAACTGCGCTATGACGGCGGCCGCCAGTTGTAAAGGAACCAGCTATGATGAATAGTGAAAAGGGTTTAGATTTGGGTGCTTACAATACCCCAGCAACATTTGATAAAAGTTTTCATACAAATCACTAAAGCAATTTTTGATCTGAATTGTTCACTCCTGGTTATTGTAGCAACCAAGAAATGTTGGTTGTTACGGAAAAATGATCTCCAATACCCAAGTTCATATTCTTTCCTAAACATTTGCCACTTGAACAGCAATTTTATATTCTTGAATGTTATAGAACTAGTTCTAGAACCAGTTCCCTAAGACATTTTTCACATGTTATAACTCTAACACAGAAAGCTAGGAATTTGTAGATGAAAATGATGAAATCTAAGATCTATGTAAATCTTGCTAAGTGCACAGAAAACTTCTACTTTGAACACTTCCATGCTTAATCCCTGATCTTGTCATGGGTTCGATCCCTGGTGGCAGCACTTTATCCTTTCATACATTTGTCTCCCACCAATGGGTGGATAATCGTAAACCTAAGTGGGATAGCAGCTGGAGGTTAGGAAAGGATGTAGTGGTAGTACTGGTGTGAGAAATACAAGGAATCCATTGTTAGGTGCTCCAGCTGCCACGATATGACTGAAATATTGTTGAAAGTGGCGTTGAACCCCATTCAATCAATCAATTAATCCCTGATCACGCTGTTGAGGAAAGAGAAAACAGCTATACATGGTATGTTAACCCATTACTAGAAGGCAAAATTTAAGACTGTTCCAAATAGTAATTTCTTCATTTTACACAATATTTTCCCAATTGTTTTTTTGGGGGGTGTCCAAAAGCGTCACTGTGTGGGAATGGGTTACAAAGTGTGGGTGAAGTAAGATTGGCCTTTACAATGAATAAAATTCTACCTATTAGTATTTCCTAGTCTGATCTCCAATAAACATTTATCTTGTAACTGGTATCATTTGAATGTTACTCTCTTGTCTTTAAAAAGTATCTATGAATACTGTTTTCTTCTGGAAATATTTCTGTTCAGTTTTGTGCTTACCTAGATCATCTAGGAGCATGGATGACAACAACAGTCAACAACAACAGAAACTTGGATCAGAGTACCAGAAAAAGTTCTTGAACATATCCAAGAAGTAGTTCTTGAAGTTCTCTTACTGGTTGAAGAACTTAACTATGTAAAAATGTATCCTATTTTCTTGCCTTGTTCTGGAACTTCATGAACTTTCAAGTTCTAGAACTTAAGTTAACTTCTAGAAGTTCAACAAAAGTTCTTGGACCTCAAAAATTATTTCTTGAATTTCTAAAAAAGTTCTAGAATTAGAAAACTAGTTCTTGAACTTTTTTCACAGGGGTAATACCCCATGATTTAGAGCATAGCAAATTCTAACTAACCTTAAAAATGACCATCACTGGCCCTGCCCACTGACTACCTAGGCCCAGCCCATTAACTCCAACAGGAAGTCACGCTTCAATTTTGAACAGCATTATTTTGCAAAATCTATGGCCAGTAGCATGTAATAAAATAGTATATTGGTTGGTTGGTGACCTAAACGTCTTAACTACAGCTTGAATAAGCTGTAGTTAAGATGTTTAAGTCACCAAACCTACAATAAAGGTAAACAAAATGGCGGCCAATGTCAGAGTTGATAGGCTCAGGTCTTGGTTGTATAAATTATTTGATTGGTTGGTTTATTCCTTGATTGGCAGACGCGATTGGTCAATTTTCTGCACTAGAGGATCAGTGGATGTTTTAACCCTTGTCATGCTAAATATTCATCCTGCACAAAATTTTTAATTTTCATCAAATTTAGATCCACTTTGTGTACAAATATTGCCTGAACACTAAAAGAACAGTCAGGTAGTCTAGACTAAGATCAGACTACACGTCTGTGCAGGCTGATCTTAGTCAATACACCTGCCACAACTATTGTCGAAACAGGAATATTCAGAGATCAGCATGACAAGGTTTTACACTTGTACATTAACAACTATTTGTTAACTACTAGACATATTACCAGTTGACAAAATTTCAGACAAAATAGAAGCTCTCTTATACTTGAGGGCCCATTTTGAAATGACAAAGCAGTTTACAAAATGTCAACCTTTTGAAGCCATTGATTGTGCTTTTCACCAGGACTGATTCTTGTACAACACTAATGTTTAGCCTGTTGATAACAAGTAGAAAATCAAAGTGTGAAAAGGTCAACTTTCAAATGAAATTAAATTAGAATGTGCAAATCTGGATTAAGGTACAGGTAATTGATTAATTTTCCAATTTGATATTATTTGAATATAAGAGATGGGTTATTTTATGGCCTCAATGTGACCTGAGAAGCCAAGTTTCATTCTTGCAAAGATTTAAAAAAAGAAAGATGGCTTAACTCAATCTAATACAGTGACACTGTTAAACGCCCATCAATATGAAAGCTTTGGAAAACAATGTGGAAATTGTTACAAGCAATTTCTGCATTATCTACAATGTTTTCTTCCCCAAGAGACAAACATCAACTTAATTTAACCCATTCCCATTTAGTGACACCTTTAAATGCCCCAAAGAAAAAATGCTTTGGAAAACATTGTGGAAAATGTAGAAATTGCTTGTAATTTCTTCATTATCCACAATGTTTTCTACCCCAAAAGAAAAAGAAATCCCAAATTTTATAAGCTTTAAATTGTCATCTGCAACTCCTTTCAGTTTGGACCAGTCTAAAATTTAGCCATCTGGTAATGGGTTAAGCAACTTGAAATTGTCGTCTAAAACTTCTTTCAATTTGGACTAGTCTAAAGTTTTCTTGTGTGTTTATTTCTTAATATTCATCATGTTTCAATTCTTCATTCTTATTTGGGAAAATATATATTGGCAGACTTGATACACATTGCATTTGTAACCCATTACCACGCAACAAAATATTAGTCTAGTGGGACTCCTATCAGACAATTTTTAGAGTCCTGAGGAACTTTTCATCCAAATGGAAAAACCTGCTAAATAAGAATTTGAGACACCTTTAAGAATTAATTTTGTTATTTTGAATGAAAATAATTCACTGATGTCTAGGCTATTTGTTCAAGTCAGTGCTGAGTAAGCTTAAATTCCTCAATTAGAATTCTTAAGATTCTTATAGAAATTTTTGAAAAAAGCAGTTATGTCATTACCCATAATGTTAAAACTCAAAGGGCAAGCAAATTTAAAATTTCATCATGTAAAATTTATTTTCTGCACCTTCTTTGAATTTGGACAAGTCTAATATTCTGCCATCGGGTAATGAGTTATGAATTTGTGAGTGAACCTAAATACAATTTCACTAAAAAAACACGACATTTTCAAGAAATGTGTTGTGCTGCGTTTTGTAAATATTGACTGACACTGTTTGGTCTTGTTTTTTCCGTAACATGTTGCTTTCTATCTTTACAAATGTTGTTAATTGTTTAATTGTTTATCACTGTTGGACATGACGTAGCCTGTAATTGGACAGATTGCATATAATTGTATTGAAGAATATCAGCTGTTGTTAATGAAATGATCTTAAATAGACTTGTCCAATATCTAGCTGTGACTATTATTGTGTTAAAGAAGATATTCAGAAGAAAACGAGGAAGAAAATGAGTGCATTTTATAAGAATAAAATTCAAAATGCATTTGAACAGGAACTTGATAACTAAAAAATGTAAATTTCAGTGACATGGAATTCATACTTATTCAATGGTATGATGATGAATAAATTGCCGTTGATAATTTATGTAACTTGGTTCAGTCTTTCTGTGAAAATGTTTTGTTTCTTCCAATGGATATCTTGAAGGTATTTGTAATTCATGGTCTACTATGAAAACAATTATATTTATGAAAGAGAGTGGTATACTGGCTTACCTCTCTCCGTCCTAACGTCTGTCTCTCAGTCTGTCTGTCTGTCTGTAACCAATATTTTTACTCATTTTTCTCAGCAATTGTTTGAAGCAAAGACTTGAGATTGAATTAAGGTCCCCAAGTTAACTATTTCCTGTTTTAAGACTTATTTTATTTTCATACATTGACTTGTAAAAAACTTTATTTTCGGACATTGACTGGTAATGTAGTTTTCTTTTCATTGCATTTTTCTCAAGCAACTATTGATAGAATAAACATGAAACTTGATGTGGACATTAACCTAGGGGTCCTACATTGAGCTAACCAAATTTAGGCATGAAAGTTATCTACTTCTTGTTTAATGACAGTTTATTTTTTAGACATTCACAGCAATTTTCTCAGCAATCATTCATAGCATTGACTTAAAATTTGATGTGGAGGTTCAGCTAGGGGTTGTACATTAGCATTTTTGGATTTAGGTCTGCAAGCTTACTACTTCCTGTTTAAAGACTTGGTTTATTTTTGGAAATTGCCTGGTATATTTGTATACTTTCGTCATGTTTTTCTCAACAGCTGTCAATAGCATTGACTAGAAACTTGATGTGTAGGCTCAGTTAGGGGTTCTAAATGGCGCATACCAAATTTTGGCATTCAAGTTATCTACTCACTGTTTCATAACTTAGCTTATTTTCAGACATATACTAGTATAGGGGTATTTTTTCAATGCACTTTTCTCTGTAACTATTCATAGCATCAACTTGAAACTTTGTGTGGAGGCTAAGCTAGGGGTCCTCCGCATGGTGCTTACTAGGTTTTACTACTTCTTGTTTTATAACTTAGTTTATTTTCAGACATTGCCTTGTATAGTTGTATATTTTCTCGGCTACTAATGATAGTAATTGATGTGTAACTTTTATGAATGCTCAAATAGGAGCCCTCCATGGCGCTTACCAAATCTGTATGTTATCTACCTTCTATTTTTGGAATTATTCCTTTTAGACATTGCCTTGTTTAGTGGTTTTTTTTTTCATTGCATTTTTCTCAGCAACCATTGATAGCATTAACTTGAAACTTGATATGGAAATGCCACTAGGTGTCCTGCATGATGCTTATTGAATATGTTATTTTGTGGGAGAATTTCAATTTCACTGTAACAGTTAATTTGGTTATAGCTAAGTGCAAGCCGGGGTTTACTCAGTTAGTTTTGACACACAGATTTCATTAATAGACTTAGTTTTGAACTCATTACCATACAGTGCCCAAAAGTAATAAGGGTTGTGGAAAACATTATGAGAAATTAAAAAAAATCTTGAATTAAAGCTTGCATACAGATTTTTCCTTTCAGTTTATTTCGGATAAGTTTGGTTGTTTATTTTCATTGACTGGCACACCTGGTATTTAGTGAAATAAGTTATCTTTCTAGTTTGGACAAACTTGGTTTTCAAACTATGTCATCATTGAAATACCTTGCTGATCGATGGTTGGTGTTTTATCAACGAGCCACCTATAGCGATTGACACTTCATCTTTTCTGTCCTGAATATCTTTTCCTAACCCATGCCCACACACTGACGCTTTTAAACGCCTCTCTTATGAAAGCTTTGGAAAATATTGTGGGAAATGAAGAAATTGCTTGTCACAATATTTTCTACCCCAAAACACAAGGAATTTAAACATTTCACCAACTAAAATTTGTTGTCTGCAACTTTTTTAAATTTGGACCAGTCTAAAATTTTGTTGTGTGGGAATGGGTTAAAGTAAGACAAAAGGGGCATATCTTGCTCAAAAGAAACTGGCTCTCTTGTAAGTATATTCATTGAAATGAAAATGCAAAATGCTTAGAATAATCCCATACCCAAACAATACCGATTTTTGACGCCTCTCAAAAACAAGCTTTGGAAAATATTGTAGACAATGAAGATATTGCTTGCAACAAGCGGTTTCTTCAATGTCCACAATGTATTCTTACCAAAAAGTAAAGATTTTCTAAATTCCACCAACTTGAATTTGTCGTCTTCAACTTCTTTGAATGTGGACCTGTCTAAATTCTCTGGTGATAATTAGAACGTCGGAAAGTCTTCTGTCATATCATGGAGTTTGGACTTAAAAAAGCTCTGTTGCAACAATTGATTGTTATATAATTAAGTTTTGATCATGTATTGGATATCTTGAAGTGTTTCAATTTTAGGAGAGTGAAAAAGAATCAAGTGAAAAACTTTGGTCATTATTCATAATCTAATTCAAACTCTAAAATCCGTAAATATTGAAAATCAAACCCAGAAGGCATAAAGTTCCACCTATTGAAGGGCAGTAGGCCATAATCTATAAATGTGGTTCAAATTTCATTGAAGGACATTGTATATTGACAGACCCACCTTTATGAAAAGAAAATAAGTCAAAATGCAATTCCGAAGTTGTTATAGTATAACAGTTTAAAATCTTTTTAGATTTCATTACAAATTAATCATTAAATATATTGTTTATATACTTCAAGTAACAATGTTCTGAGGATTTATTCAATATCTAATAGTGTTACATGAAAAAAAGATGCATTAAAGGATTGTAATATGGATTAGTTGAAAGATAAAATTTTGAAGTAGGATAAAATGTCAAGTAAAAGGAGTAAAATTCCGGTTAAAGCAAGCGGAAAGGTAATTTTATATGAGTTTACTATCAACCCATTACCAGATGGCAAAATTTAAACTGGTCCAAATTGAAAGGAGTTTCAGAATGCAATTTAAAGTTGATTAAATTTTAAGATTTTTTTCAAATTTCTAGGTAGAAAAAATTGTGTAAAATGAAGAAATTGCTTGTTACAAGTAATTTCTTCATTTTACACAATGTTTTCCAGACGGTTTTTCTTGAGGGGCGTCCAAAAGCATCATTGTATGGGAATGGGTTAAAACCTAAAATGATAAATAACAAAATTAATATCCTGACTTTGAAATTGATAACTGCTCATGTGTGGAATATTAATTTAAGTATAACTAATGTAGAAGTAAATGCATTTCTTAAAAAGTTTCAATAAAAAAAATCTTACCTGGTTATCAGTTTTTTCTAGCCCCATTTGCAAAAGACCAGCATGGCTAAAGACATGTTTTTGACATGCTCTGGTGCATCCATCAACCTGCAAACCTTTTCTTTAACCCAATTATCATAAAAAAATATTTGCCCATAAATTTTGTGTGGTAGGGCAAGGCAGTTCACACTTTGAATTATTTACCCATCTGTTAGAGTTCCGGTAAAAAATGTGGAAAATTCAGAAATTGCTTGTTACAAGCAATTTCTGCACTTTCTACATTGTTTTCTACCCAGAGAGACAAAGATTTTAAATATTTCATCAATTTGAAATTGTCTTCTGCACTTTCCTTCAATTTGGGTTGGTCTAAAATTTCACTGTGTGGGAATGGGTTAAACAATTATGACCCTTTCTTGACTTAACCCATTCCCACTCAATGACGCTTTTAGATGCCCCAAGAAAAAATCTTTGGAAAACATTGTGGAAAATGAACTTGCTTGTTGCAAGCAATTTCTTCATTATCCACAATGTTTATACCCAAAAAGTAAAAAATAATCCAAAATTACATAAGCTTTAAATTTTCATCTGCAACTCCTTCAATTTGGACCAGTCTAAAATTTTGTCTGGTTGGTTTTACTCACTATCAAGCACTTGAACAGCGGAGCATTGTGGGGTGCTTTTGTTTGTCTTAATGAGTTATATACTTTTGTGAAAATGCTGTTACAGTAACTTTAGTTTTTTCTGTTGTCTGTTCATGTGAATCATATTATATTCCTGACTACATTAGGGAGGGTGAGTCTGATGAAAATACTGGTAATTTGTTCAAGATTGATTGACAAGATAAATGTGTTTTAATTAATCACCTGTCCGTCAACGTGTTAGACTGTCATCTTAGTTGTCTGGACCTGACACCCAAACTGCTCATGCTGCCACCTTTGTTTATAAGTTTCTCATAGTTTTGATATCAATCCCGGGGCCTTAACTAATTACCCAATGGTAAAATTTTAGACAGGTCAAAATTGGTAAGAGTTGCATATGACAATATAGTTTAACCCATTCCAACTCAATGACGCTTTTAAACGCCCCTCAAGAAAAAAATCTTTGGAAAACATAGTGTAAAATGAAGAAATTGCTTGTAACAAGCAATTTCTTCATTTTACACAATGTTTTCTATACAGAAAGTTGAAAAAATCTAAAGTTTTATAAACTTTAAATTGTCATCTGCAACTCCTTTCAATTTGGACTGGTTTAATATTTTTCCACCCGGAAATGGGTAAAATAACCATCAGTCAGCTCTGGAGAGATTTATCAAATTTCAGTGCTTTTTGAGTTTTTGTTTCCTACTTATATACATGTTCAGATAAAATTATCCTCCGCAACATTATGACATAATTTTCTTCATGTTAAATCTTCTTGTAAATCGTGTCTACCAAAACATTGTAAATATAGCTTGAATAAGCTGGTTTTACAATGTTTTGATATTCCATCCATGATTTAGTTGTCTTATTGGGGTTGCCTTGAGGTGATAGTAAAATTGTTCATGGTAGAGCAGACTCATTCACAAGTTCACGAGAGAGTGGAGACGGTATTTTAACGCTTCAGGTTACTATTTCAACTTACACACCGTAAAAATTGTGTTTGAAAGTGTCAACGAGTATTGTTAGTAGAACAGTTGATTTATTGAAACCTCTCATTACCATATAAATCTTTTAATGACTTGTATTCATATGGTAGGAATTGATGCGATTTTCACCATCTGAAATTTCATAATGGATTAATTAGTTAAGATAAAAAAGAGAAGAAATCATGTTTCACTTTGCATTACTAAACATTTGATTGGTTGTGAGTTGTCTAGAACAAGTGGTTATATCTGGAAACACCATGACAGAAATACAGGTATAAACAATTTTCTTATCATTTTTTTTTTCAATTATATCAAGCTTACAGAAAAAATTTTACTAATTACCAGAAAACAAAATTCTAGACTCGTCCAATTTGGAAGAAGTTGCGGAAGACTATTTTGCAGTTGGAATTTTGCCTTGTTTTTTCATTTCCAAAAAAATCAGGATTGTGTAGGAATGGGTTAAGAGTTGATCCAATCAGGCATTTTAGATGGAAAAATAAAAAGAAGAGATATTTTGTTGCTTCTTTTCACACAATGTTTTCTTGAATTTATTATCTCAGGGTCTTAACCCATTCTCACACAGCAAAATTTTAGACTGGTCAAAATTGAAAGAAGCTGTAGACAACAATTTCAAGTTGATGAAATCTTAAATTTTTTCATCATTTTGGATAGAAAACATTGTGGATAATGAAGAAATTGCTTGACACAAGCAATTTCTTCATTTTCCACAATGTTTTCTCAGTCTTTTTTCTTGAGGGGCGTAAAAAGGAGGGATTGAGTTGGAATGGGTTAACCCATTCTCACACAATGATACTTTGTGACATCCCAAGAATAAAACATTCCAAAAACATTTAGGATAATGAAGAAATTGCTTGTAACAAGCAATTTCTTCATTATCAACAATGTTTGCTACCTCAAAAGATAAGATTTTTTAGAATTCAATCAACTGAAAATTGATGTCTACATGTGCACCTTCTTTGAATTTGGACAAGTCTAAAATTTTGTTTTCTGGGTATGGATAAAAAAGTCTAGACTGCTTAAGAACAACTCTTTATAAACATCATTTATTCATTACTCAACAAACCTACATTTTGATTCAATAAAGAAAAGTCTTGGAAAACATTTCAGAAAATGATCTTTAGATTTGAATGGCATCTGAACTGAAGATTATTCATGTAAAATTGTTTCCTTTCACCCAATCCCACACAATCCCGCATTTTTCTCCATCAAGAAAAAGCTTTTGAAAACATTGTGGAAAATGAAGAAATTGCTTGTAAAAAGGTGTAAACTAACAATTTCTTCATTTTATACTAAATCCCCTAGGCTTTAATATTGAGGGCCATTCAAAAGCTTTATTTAGTGGGAATGGGTTAGTTAATTGGTTCTTAATAAACATGAAGATTTTTTCTTTTTGAACTTTTTATGATCTTTGAGGTCAAATAAATGTGATTTCAATAATCAATTTGAAATTAATTCCAAATTAATCTGCTGGTGTCCAATTCTAAGAACATCTGTTTTTGTTTGTACATGAACATAAGTTAATCTTTTCACGGTACTTGAGTAAAAATGTCAGCTATTTCTACCGTGTCTGATTTCAGTTGGCTACATTAAAATTACTGTCAAACTATAGTTTTCTTACTTAACGGTAAATAATCCAAGTGAGCTTAGGGTCGCCGAAAGACCAACTGGTAAAATAGTCTGTACGAGCATTTGCAAAAGTGTTGGGCCAGTTATACTGATTATGAAAGGCTAATAGGGAGTTTAGAATGGTTATCACTATTAGAACAAATCAAGTTCAAAATAACAATTAACCCATTCCTGTGTCTTAAAATTTTAGACTGGTCTAAATTGAAAGAAGTTGCAGATGACAATTAAAATTGGATGTAATTTGAAATTAAAGCATCCTATGTGGTAGAAAATATTGTGGAAAAAGGAGAAATTGCTTGTTACAAGCAATATCTTGTTTTTCCACAATATTTTCTGAAATATAAAATTGAAGCAAAGTAAAATCCTGGGTTTGCAGGGGAAAGGGTTAAAAATTTGCATGACAAAATGTCAATATTTGAGACTGGTCCGAATTGGTAGAAGTTGAAGAGGTAATTGTTCTTTTGCAGGAAGACTCCTTGAATGCAGGTTTAACAAATTCCTTTAATAATTTTGATTTACCAAAAAACATACCTTTTGAGGCTAAGTTTATTTCAATTACCTTAATGATTTATTATAGTTAAATCTTTAAAATCAAATTCTTCTCTTAAATTACATTGCTCTTGTATAGAAATGTTCCTTAACTGTAAGTCTACCAAATTCCTTTGGTAGGAGCTTAATTTCTATGTAATATTATGTCATAAAGTGTTTGAAATTCTTCAAAACTTTTCATTTAACACTGTTTTCTTTCTTATATAGAAGGAATAGTTCATCGGTAGATGTTTCTCACAATCATGGTTATAATGAAATCTTTGAGACTTTAATTAAGATTGTAACTTTATTAGTTGAATTCTATTTATGTTTATGTATGTTTAATGGTTGGTGTATTATTAACCTTTGTCATGCTGAACCTGGAATATTCCTGTTTTTGCAGGAGGCATAGACAAAGATCAGCCTGGACATAAGTGCAGTCTGATCTTTGCCTACACCACCTGCTTGTCCCTTTTAAGTCGGGGTTGTTTAAGAAATTTGATTTTCTATATAAGTTTAGACCTAGAAAGAGTATACTTTGAGTGCTTTCAGCCCTTTAATTTTCATGCTTTTTTGAAAAAAGATTTTATTCAGCATGAAATTAATTTATTCATTAGTTAATTTATTTTAATATGATTTGGTCCATTAAAATGGAGTATAGTTTATTGAACAATTTTCGTCTCTAAAGCAGCATCATAGTTTTGAATGTCTGTTTCATGAATGGTATAAGACAGTAGAGCCATACAGGCCCTCATGGGTCCCTTGTTAGTTTTGAATGCTCGACAACTGACCGTTACTTCCGGACTGCTTTGTACAAAACTGATTGACCACCAGATAGTAATGCCTCAATGCCTAGTCTTCATTGTTGAAATATTCATAATAGAAACTTGGATTTTTGGTATCCTTCAAAAAAACTTTTTAGTTTTTCAAATTGTCAATGATGAGGAGTTCAGTCATTGTCTCTTACTAATAGGGAGGCTGTTGTACGTTAACCATTTCCTGTACAAACCCTTGTTTTTACATCCCTCTGTTTTTATACTTGAGAAAATATTGTGGAAAAAGAAGAAATTGCTTGTAACAAGCAATTTCTTCTATTCCAATATTATTTTCTCACCAATAGGTTGGTTACTTTTCAATTTTAACCTACTGTACCTTGTTTCAAATTGGACCGGCCTAAAAATTTGATCTCACTGTATCAAATATTTACAGAACATGAAAGTCTAGTATTGCAATCGCCAGATAATGGCTGTTAATCAACGAATCAGTTCAATCAAATAATCGGTCGACTAATCAAATCATTCATTTAGATCAGAAGTGAACTTTGACTTCAGACATTTGCTCACATTGATGTGATGTATTTTGTTAGTGTTGCAACTAAAATGTCATAACTACAGCTTATTCAAGCTATAGTTACGACATTTAGGTTGCCTATGGAAATGTTTTACTTTTTGTTACATGTTACTGGCCCAAAACTTTGCAACATATCCAAGTGGCAAGCGATCAATCACAATGCCTGTAGATTCCTGCATTTTGTGGGGTTAAGCACTCGTATGACAATTGGATTTGCATTGCATGAAAATGTTCTGTATCAGGGAGATGGAAGGGACCAAGAATTTTAACCCTTTCCTGTTTTTTTGAAATTTTAAACTGGTCCAAATTTAAAGAGGTTGCAGACGACAATGAAAATTGGATGCAATTTAAAATGAAACCATCCTATGTGGTAGAAAATACAAGCAATTTCTTCTTTTTCAATAATGTTTTCTCAAGTATAAAATCAAGGGGACGTAAAATCCTACGTTTGTACAGGAAAGGGTTAAGGTAATTAATTTCTGTAGTTCCAAACTGTTCAAGTGTATCCAAATGTTAAGGATGAGATATAATATTTTTTTATTTTAATATTTTTTGCAATCAATTACATAAAGTAGGGTGTTAAGTTACCACATGACAAAAATTTAGACTGATCTAAATTGTAAGAAGTTGCAGACAACAGCTCCAAATGAAGTTGAATTAAAAAATAAGTGAAAAATAGGGTAGAAAACATTGTGAATATAAAGAAGTGCAAAGAAGAATTTGCTTATAACAAGGAATTTCTCCTTCTGCATATGTTTCCCCAATGAAATTGCTCAAGGGCAAAAAATTTGAAATTTGGGATTGTGTGAAAATTGATTAACCCATTCCCACTCAGTGACCCTATTAACCCTTTCCCGTTTTTAGAAATTTTAGACTAGTCCAAATTGAAAGAGGTTGCAGACGACAATGAAAACTGGATGCCATTTGAAAAGAAACCATCCTATGTGGTAGAAAATATTGTGGAAAAAGGAGAAATTGCTTGTTACAAGCAATTTCTTCTTTTTCCACAATGTTTTCTTGAGTATAGAATCGCAGGAACGTAAAATCCCGTATTTGAACGGGAAAGTGTTAAATGCCCTCAAGGAAGAAGCCTTGGAAAATATTATGAAAAATGAAGAAATTGTTTGTCACAAGCAATTTCTTCATTTTTCACAATGTTTTCTACCAAGAAAGTTGAAAAAATCTAGAATTTCATAACCTTTAATTGTCATCTGCAACTTCCTTTGATTTGGACCAGTCTCGAATTTAGCCGTCTGGTAATGGGTAAATGAACAATTATAGGTAATTTTCATCTTCCTTTAATTCACCTTTGTGTTTGAACCAATACATTTACTTTAGACTTTTACCAGATGACAACGTTTCGACCAGTCCAAGTTGAAAAAATATACATACTCTCAAAGTGCGATTGAATTGAGAGTAACAATCATATGGGGTAGAAAGCAATGTAAGAAAATGGTAAAATGTGTATTACAAGCAGTTTCTCCTGTTCTCAGCATGTTTGCCAAAGCTTTATTTCTTCAAAAATGCCGTTTTGATTTGTGTGGTAGTTAGTTACCAGTCCTCCGGAGCAGTGTTGCAAGTTTTGAAAAGTTGTGAAAATAAAAGGAACATGACAGATGATCATACAAAACTTGTTTAAATGTGACCTAGAAATATTGTTGATATACATGCCTATCTTTCCAAGAGAATGAAAAGGTTTACACTTGAAGATCAGTTTTTTTGACAGTTAAATGGCCTTTAAATTTTTTACAACCCCAGTACATGTTGTTACAACTTGTAACCTAATTGCTTCTCAAGCTTACTAGATAACATAATACAATTTGGTAGCTAGTAGAATCATACTATGATGGGCATTTTCTTGTTAAAGAGATCACGGGTCAAGGTCAAAGTTCAAGGATATATCTCAAGATCTCTCCTACTCCTGAAAAAAAGAGAGAAAAAATTGCTAAAATGGAACTTAACCCATTACCTGACGGCAAAATTTTAGACTGGCCAAAATTGAAAGAAGTTGCACACAACAATTTAAAGTAAATGAAATTTTTGATATTTTTCAACTTTCTGGGTAGAAAACAATGTGGAAAATGAAGAAATTGCTTGTAACAAGCAATTTCTTCATTTTCCACACTGTTTTCCAAAGATTTTTTTCTTAGGGCGTCTAAAGGCACCATTGAGTAGGAATGGATTAACCCATTCTAACTCCATGCCTCCTTTTTACGCCCCTCAATGAAAAAGCTTTGGAAAACATAGTGGAAAATGAAGAAATTGCTTGGATTAAGCATCCACAATGTTTTCTATCCAAAAAGACGAAAAAATTTAAAATTCCATCAACTTGAAATTGTCGTCTGCAGCACCTTTCAATTTGGACCGGTCTAAAATTCCACTGTGTTGGAATGGGTTAATACTGATCAAAAGCCCCATAATGAAATCTTAATGTAACCCATTACCACTCAGTAATGCCCTATAACCCCCCCTGTAAAATAATACAAAGGAAAACATTGTAGGAAAAGGAGAAGCCATAATTTTTTTTCGAAGTACACACACTTTGAAATGATGTCTTCAACTGCTTTCAATTTGGACCAGTCTAAAGTTTCGCTGTCTGGTAATAGACTGCGAACTCCAATTCAACCATTATTTGACTAAATTAGACTTTAGACTTAATAATGAAAATATTTTGAAATTCTCTGAGAAAAGTAGCTGCAATTTAGCATGAGTTTTTTGTAAATATTTAGACCTACTTACTTATACAATGAAAAAATAAAGGACAGGTTTTACAAGTTGAAATTTGAGCCCATGTCTTTGTAACTAAAGTGTCGATTTCAGAATATGATCCACCTTAAACATGTGCAATGTTGATACTCAGAAAATCCTGCACCTTTTTCTCTCGCCCAAAAAGGAGTGGATTTGCAATGGGTCAGATGGTTATGTTGTCCCAGGGTGCTGTTTGAAAGGGATGCTGCTGATGGATAAAACTGCAATAAACTGTCAGATAGTCCTCAGTGTTTGTCTTCAATAGGGGTTAACTCTGCGAGTTTATTTCTATCAAATTGCCATTTGACATTTCATTAATCTGTCTGGAAGCTCATGAAAAGCACCTGAATTGTTCATGAATTCTCAAGGGCACAAGTGAAGAATAGAACATAATAAAATTTAGTGATTTGTAAAGTCAAAATCAGATGCAGCTTGAATACTATGTCCTTTTACAATTCCAAAAACATGGTTTACTTAAAGGTAGGTATCGATGTTTTTTTCATGTCACAGATTTTAATTGTTTTTATTTCCTCTCATAAAGTATTTGAATACAATATACCGCAAAGTAGTTTTGCAAAAATATGAGGTCGCTTATCAGAAAAAAGGTGGGTATTCCCCTAATTGCCTATGTAGGCTATTAATCTATTTTTAGGTTAATCCGAGACAATTCGAAGATTATCTGGCATTCACTTGGCACGAATAACCTTTGGGACCTTGCATTTAGTTCAAATTACATCAAACCAACGTCATCGTTACGTCATCATAAGTTATGTTCCCTAGCTGGTCTGTAAAGATCAGTCCTTTCATGCGACATGATATAGGACGTTGGCTGTTTCGCTAGTAAATTTGTTACCTTCATTTGACTTTGGGTCATATGCAAATGAGGTCATTCGATGTCGACAGCCGAATTCCGTGATATCTAAAAATAACCTGGAATACCGCTGAAACTTTCCAATATAACCACAAAAAGCCACATTAGGTCTATTAGATTACCACCAAAACAATACCTGACCTAATTTAAAGTATCAAGCGTTTGTTTGAGTCTAGTTTTTGGCACTTGGTAATTTTTTCTTATCTAGGTTTCAGAAACATTGATACCTCTCTTTAACCTACTATGAGACCACAAAGTTTTTTATTTGGTCCTAACTGAAGGAAGTTTCAGATCAAACTTAACCCATTCCCACACAATGAAGCTTTTTGACACCCCTCAAGGAAACAATTAGGAAAACATCGTGTAAAATGAAGAAATTGCTTGTAACAACCGATTTCTTCATTTTCCACAATAACTTCTGCCCACATGTTAGAAAAAATCTAAAATTTCACAAACTTTTCATTGTCGTCCTCAACTCCTTTGAATTCGGACCAGTCTAAAATTTTGCCCTGAGCTGGTAATGGGTTGAAAAGGATTTAAGATTACCATATTGTATATGCTAGAAATCTAGTAATTGCTTGCAACAAGCAATTACTGCTTTTCTCGTGGTGATTTCTATGAATATTTTTTAGCTCAAAGAAATGCAGGATTGTGCGGTAATAGGCTAAAGGATTAAGGAATGCAGTTTAGAAATCTGTCTGCCAAATATCAAAGAACAAGTAATTTAATACTAAAATCAAATTTACCTTGGAAGGATGATAATATTTCACCATTGTATTGTTGAATAATATGTTTTGAAGTAAATTCTTTACAAGGGGCTATGTTTATTTTTCATTACAATGGATAGAATACCACATTGTTGAGATATGGACCTCTTCTAAAATGAAATAATGAATAACTAGAATAAAACAACAGCAAGTCACAATTGTTGAACATTTTCTGACAATTCTTGTTTAGGGGAACAAAACTAAGTTCTCACCTTTATAGAAATTTTGCAAAATTGTATGAGTTGTTGAATGCAGAATTGTCACTTAAATTTGAGAAAACATTGTTTAAAATGAAGAAATTGCTTGTAACAAGCAATTTCTTCATTTTCCACAATGTTTTCTACCTAGAAAGTTAAAAAATCCAAAATTTCATAAACTTTAAATTGTCGTCTGCAACTTCTTTGAATTTGGACTGGTCTGAAATTTTATCGTGTGGGAATGGGTTAAAAGAAATTGTGAAGTTGCTGGTGTATAGCTTACCTGAGCATGACATGCTCATGATGAGCTTTGTGATTCTTATATGTCTGTTGTCAAACATTTCTTTATTTACACCTTAACCCATTACTAGACAGCAAATTTTAGCTTAGTCCAAATTGAAATTGCAGACAATGATTAAAAAATCACAAAATTTAGATTTTTTTCAACTCTCTGGGCTGAAACATTGTGAAAATGAAGAAATTACTTGGTTCAAGCAATTTCTTTATTTTTCAAAATGTTTTGCTAATTCATTTTCTTGAGGAGCATCAAAAAGCCTCAACATGTGGGATTAGTTAAGAAACTAAATTTTGGCTTAATATATCTTGCAACTCCTTTCAATTTGTACCAGTATAAAATTTAGCCGTCTACTAATGGTATAGAGGCTGTCGATAGTTGCAAGTGCCCATACAATTATAAGAACTAATGCATGCAGCACAACTTTGTGACAATATTTACTTAACCCATTCCCACACAAGAAAATTCTAGACTGGTCTAAATTGAAAGATGTTGCAGATGACAATTTTTTGTTGGTATTATTTAAAAATCTTGGGTCTTTTTGGGTAGAAAACTTTGTGTAAAATGAAGAAATTGCTTGTAACAAGCAATTTCTTCATTTTCCACAATGTTTTCCAAAGCTCTTTTCTTGAGGGGCGTAAAAAGGAGGGCTTATATGGGAATGGGTTGAGCTATCCTCGTTTGTGGCATTAGGTTTGTCATAGTGTGTAATTAGTTAAAAATCTTTCAAGGTGAATAATTTGATAGAGAGACACAAAGAAATGTCACCTGGTTGTCATTGGTATGGTAACGTATTTGACTTTTATTGATGGAGTAGATCAACATTTATGCAGATTTGTAATCACTGGTATTTCGTGATTATCGATAAGTAGAAGGTGCATCATGCTGCTTGACGATTGATTCATTTGTTATGAACGTTGAGTACGATTTTGACCCCATATTGACTTTTTTAAGAGAATCTCGTGGTAAGAATTTACGCTATTATGATGTCATGACCTGCGCTAGTTTTGATGGTACTATATATATTATTAGTGTTTTTTTTTTTCAGAAAACAATTTGTTAAGATAGAAAGTAGTGCATTTTGGAAAAAAAAATGAATAGGATTATGCATTTACCCTTGTCATACTGAATAAAAATCCTCTACAGAACTGCATTAAAATCAAAGGGCTTGCAGCACTGAATACACTAACTAAAAAATTATAAACAGCTCTCGCTTAACCCTTTCCTGTTTCTCGAAATTTTAGACTGGTCCAATTTGAAACATGTTGAAGACGACAATGAAAAGTGAGTGCAATTTGAAACAAAACCATTCTATGTGGTAGAAAATATTTCTTCTTTTATCTAAATATTTTCTTAAGTATAAAATTTCATGGACGTAAAAACCAGTGATTATACAGGAAAGAGTTAAAAGAGACATGCAGGTGGTGAAGACTAAGATCAGACTGTACATATGTGCAGGCTGATCTAGGTTTATACCTCATGCCAAAACAGGAATATTCTGGGCTCAGCATGACAAGAGTTAATCTTGTGCTTATGATTCCAACTGATCTTTGGACAAATTACAAAACTGGTGGAATTTGATTATTAATTGTTGATGGCTGACCTAAAAACCTCTTAATGCTGTAGTTATTGTGGGAAACATTCAAATTTATGTCTAGGAAATGTTAAACCTTGTCATGCTATATAAGAAATCTTCAGAATAACATAAAAAGCAAAGGATTGAAAGCACTGGACAGAGCACCTTAACAGATTACCAGACAACAAAATTTTAGACTGGTCCAAAATTAAAGATGTTGCAGAAGACAATTTATAGTAATGAAAATTTAATTTCTTTAGTCTTTATAGGTAGGAATCATTGTGGAAAATGAAAAAAATGCTTGCAATTTCTTCATTTTCCACAATGTTTTCTACAGCTTTTTTTATGGGGGCGTCAAAAAGCATGATTGTATGTGAGTTGGTTAAAGTGAATCAATATTTCTTTTAAGGTTTGTTTTTAACATCTGTCTTAAAACATCAAATGAGTTGGTGCAGACCAACTGTGCCGGCTGATCTGTGTCTATAACTGTTGCTAAGGCAGAAATATTCCTGGTTCAGCATGACAAGGGTTATGAGTTATAGTGGTAAATGATAATGACTATAAGCTGATAGGAAACACAAGAATAACAGTTATCTATATTCCAGATGATACCACTATTTCTGAAATTTGAAAGATATGAGAAATATGTCAGCTTTTACTTGGTGGATCAAAATGATAAAATTGATATTTCTGCAAATTAAAATTGATTGCTGAATTGACCATTTTTCCTGCTGCAATTTTTAAGCCTCAATAATATGTTTGTTGCTTGGAATAAAAGTGAACTTCTGAGGGTAAGTAATTCTGTCGTACAAAATCCTGACTGAACTTGTTAAAATAAACAACAAAATTATGTCTGAAAGTGTCATTGTGTGATAATGGGTTAAAAGCATTTTCAGCTCAGACCTGCTAGAGTATATACTTAGAATTTGAAAGCTGTGTTTAACCCATTACCAGACGACAAACTTTTAGACTGGTCCAAATTGTAAGAAGATGCAGACATTATTTCAAAAGGAGCTGGAATTGGAAAACACTTGCTGGTTATCACCAGGAATTTTTATCTTTTTCTCACAAAGTTTTTCATTACCATATTTCTTCATGGCATTAAAAGCTGTCAAAATTGTAGACTGGTTCAAATTAGATGTGGTTCCAGACTATAGATTAAAATGGGTTATAATTTGAAAGGTAGTGTCATGTAGGGTAGAAAAATTATCAGCAAAAGAGAAATGACTTGTTATTACAATAGATTTCTCCTTTCTCGTCTTTTTTCCACTGGTATACATTGGAATCCCCTTATTGCAATTCTGATAAAATCATTTAACTGCTTAATTGACCAATTGCGGCCGTCAATCAAGGAATAAACTGATTAATCAAATTATATATTCAGCCCAGACCTGAGCTTATCAACTCCAACATTGGCGCCATTTTTGTTTACCTTTATTGTTGGTTTGGCGACTTAAACGTCGTAACTACAGCTGATTCAAGCTAAGGTTACGACGTTTAAGTCACTAACCAACACTTTTACTTTTTTGTTACATTCTACTGGCCATGAATTTTGCAAAATAACACTGTTAGAAATCGGAGCGGAACTTCCTGTTGGAGTCAGTGGGAGGGGCAAAAGAAGTAAGTGGGCATGACCAGCAATTGGTCAATTAAATCTGGCTTCTACTACAAACATTGCTCCTTTTAATTGCAACTTCTGGTTAGTTGCAACAAAGTGTTAACAAATTGCTTATAATTTTTCTACCTAAACCCTATTCCACACATATACAGTGGATTATTTTGGAGAACCACAGAAATACAGTGTAGAAAATATTGTGGGAAAAGGAGAAAATGCTTGTTACAATCAAGTTTTTTTTTAACCTTTCCTGTACAAACCTGGGGTTTTACATCAATATTTGTAGGAAACAAAGCCATGAACTTGGATTGGCTACACTTGCAGCAGTGTCAAATTGACTTCACTTGATATAGCATTATTTTTAGATTTTTAATCAAATTAATTGACACTGAACCCTTGTCATGCTGAATCTGAAATATTCCTGTTTTGACCGGAGGCATAGACAAAGATCAGTGTGCAGTATGTGCAGTCTGATCTTAGTATTTAACACTTGTTTGTATATTTTTATTTACCAATTGATTTTTTTTCAACAAAAATATTGATCCTCAACCAGCCTACCAGTGCTTTCAGCTCTTGTATTTAAAGCTATTTTGTGAAGGATTTTATTTATTATGACAGGGCTAAGTTGAAGTTACAATAGCTTTCTTTTATAAGTCATTTAGAAGGTGAAATTGTTTACTGCTAAATTTAGTACATGGGCCATAACTGACCATTATGATAAAAGATTATGTTTCACCATTCATATTGAAATAAGCTACCTTTGATATTATGTGATGTCTTTTAGCTCCACATATAAAGGATTGTGTGGTAATAGGGTTATTGCCTATTGGCTCTTCTTTGCCTTATTTATTACATTTATTTATCTCTTTACAGAGGAACCCAGATGACTATCTAGCCAAGAGGAGGGCACAAGAAGAGGAGGAAAAAACTGAAAAAAGTAAATACCACCGCAGAGGTGCAAGTGATAAGCGCACTGGAAAGGGTGAGAAAGAGTTTAAACGCAGAAGTTACGCAGCTCCAAAAAGAGATGAGGAAAGTCAACAAGCCCTGTCAGAATACAGACAGAAAAGGCGTTCATTAAATCTTGACAAAAGAACTGATAAAACTGGGGACTCTTCAGTCATCCCAGATGTTCCTCAAAGATCTCACAGAAGATCAAATACTGACAAGAAAAATAAGGAAAATGAGATATTAGTGAACACAAACCAATCAGATACATTTTCACCTGCAAGTGCTTCATCACCAAAGCCAGTAGAACCCCCTACATCATCACCAAGGGATTCAAACACATCATCTGTAAGCAAAGCTAGCACCTCCCCTTCCAGACCATCAACAAAACGTAAGGCAGCCCCACCCCCACCTCAGTCAACCCCACCTCAGTTTGCCCCACCCAAACCACAGCCAGTCAAACAGGATGTTACAGATTCACCCAGTAAACAATCAGTTGAGGAGACAAGTGAATCAAAGATTCCAAAATTTGTTGGTGTGAAAGAGAACACCTTGGACAATACTCAACCTAGTAGACCTCCTAGACGTAAGAAGAAGGAAGAGAATAAATCTTTCTTGCATGATAGTTTTGATAAGGAAAATAAACAACAAAATACTGTTAGTGAAAACAGTGTAGAAATTAAGGAAATTTCAAAAATCCAAGAAACAGTAATTGTAACAGAAACAAACCTTCAGAATTCAAAAAGACTTGAAAAAGAAGATACCTTGCTAGATTCAGTAATTAAAGAGTTGCCTGGATTGAAATCTATAGATAAAGAGGAAGAGACGATTTCAAATGTGACCATAAATAAAGGTCTAGAAAGCATTCCTTCCAATAAAGTTAAGAACAATGTTACAATAGCAAGGACTGATGATGGTGTGGAACTAGAAATAAAACCTGTTGTTATATCAAGAGAAAAAGGTAAATTCAAGAAAGAGGACGTTCAAAGCAGGATAGAATTAAAAGAAAGGGATCATATTACTTCACAAACAGCTGGTTTAGATAGTGATACTGAGCAAGAACAAGTCAATATTCAAGTGAAAAATAATAAAGTTAAAGAAATAGAAGCTGAAATTGATGATCCTGATGGTTACTTGGATCATATAAAACCAACAACTTTCAAAAGGCAGGCAAATGTAGAAGATATAGATCAAGCATTTGAAAAAATTGCTGTTTTGTCCGATATCAAAAAGAGCAAGGATACTAAAGACACAATATCAATAGCTTCAGATATTTCATCTGCTGGCTCAGAACCACCCCCTCTACCAGATAGTGCACCACCGTCTTTCACAGAACTTTTACCCAAAACTTTATCCCTTACAGAGATATCGGAAACAATGGAAGCTTCACAATCAAATGTTGTAGAGCAGCCTCCTACTGTACAGTCAACAGATGGACCAGAGAAAACTATTAATGGTGAACTTAGTCCTGTCATGAGTCCTATATCAGAGCTAAAATCTATTAGTATGAGAGTAACCTCCCCTACAAGAGATATGGGTGGTTATATAACATCTAATGGAGATCTTACTGTAGATGTTGGGGATGAGAAGAAAATTCTGGAGTACGACTCTGACCTATCAGATGAGGAAGGTCAAGCAGAGGTCAAGGGCACTTTTACACCAGGTAAGGCTATATAGAGGAAACTTATTTGTTTCAGTGCAAGATTGATTTACCTTCCATTTTGTGGACAACAAAACTTATATTTTCACTTTTGATAATGTAATTTTTCTTGTTCATGAAATGAAAGATAATTATATTGATCTTATATGAAAAGCAAACGTTTATTCTAATTCTGTAACCCATTCCTACACAATGACACTTTTAAACGCCCCTCAAGAAAAGCTTTTGAAAACATTGTGGAAAATGAAGAAACTGCTTGTCACAAGCAATTTCTTCATTATCCACAATGTTTTCTAACCAGAAAGACTTAACAATCTAAAATTTCATAAACTTTAAATTGTTGTCTGCAACTCCTTTCAATTTGGACAAGTCTAAAATTCTGTTGTCTGGTAATGGGTTAATATAAAAAGAGACAAAGCCCGTGACTTTGCATATGATTTACATGGCAACCTGCTGATGTTGTTATGATTTTTGTCCCACTGACATGACATTCAATAGTGCAAAATGACTAAAACCAAGGCTAAACCTACCAAAACATTGAGTTTATCATTTTGATAATTTCACAGATTTTTCTGTGAAATAATTAACCCTTGTCATGCTGAACCCAGAATATTCCGGTTTTGGCAGGAGGTGTAGACTAAGATCAGACTGCACTTATGTGCAGGCTGATCTTAGTCTATACCTCCTGCTTGTCCTTTTCCTGCCAGTTTGTTTATGAAGTCGATTTCTAAAAAAAAATACTGAGTTTTGAACAACAAGTTCTATCAGTGCTTTCAGTCCTTTGATTTGACAGCAGTTCAGTAAGATTATTTATACAGCATGACAAGGGTTAATTGATATTCCACCGAGAAATCACAAAAATCAAATGTAAAGCATTGAAGAAAAGATTTTCATGTCAGAGATGAATAATTTTGGATTAACTGGGGGGGGGGGGATAGAATATCAACATTCTAGTCGGGTGATGGAATTAATCTTGTTAGAATTTAACCCATTACCAGACAGCAAAATCTTAGACTGGTCCAAATTGAAATGAGTTGCAGACGAAAAATTAAGGTTTTTGGAATTCAATATTTTTTTAACTTTCTGGATAGAAAACATTGTCAAAAATGAAGAAATTGCTTGTTAAAAGCAACTTCTTTATTTTACACAATGTTTTCCCAATGCTTTTCTTGAGGGGTGACCAAAAGCGCCACCATGTGGGAATATGTTAATTAACTTTTTACTCACATTGTTACACCTCAACCTACAAAGTAGAGGGTGGTATAGTGGTTTCATCACGTCAGTCTGTCTTTTCAATCCCCCTGTCTGTCCATTGACTTTTCATCTCTATGCTTTAACTCTAGATCCAATTTACCTAAAACCATGAAACTTCATACAATTGTTCCCATTGATCCAAAGAAGTGTCTATTGTCTTTGGGTTAACCCATTCCAACACAAGCCCTCCTTTTTATGCCCCTCAAGAAAAAGGCTTCGGAAAACATTTTGGAAAATGAAGAAATTGCTTGTATCAAGCAATTTCTTCATTATCCACAATGTTTTCTATCCAATAAGATGAAAAAATTTAGAATTCCATCAACTGGAAATTGTCGTCTGCAGCCTCTTTCAATTTGGACCAGTCTAAAATTTTGTTGTGTGGGAATGGGTTAAGTCCACTTTGCCACAATGCTAGATCGATGTGGATGATAGTGACTCAAATGATAAGTTATTCTTACCAGATAACTTATTTTGCTAGTATAAATTTGAGGAGGTGGTAGAGTAATTGGCTGAAAAAACATCAACAAAAAAAAACCCCTAAGACATAATAAAAATGTTGAAGAAAGTTAAATGTACTTACTTTTACTTTTTGTCTTCAATTTTTAAAATGCCTTTTTAGCTAGCTTTGGTTTTATTCTTCATCTCGCATAATTTAACACATTCCAACACAAGAAAATTTTAGACTGGTCCAAATTGAAAGAAGCTGCAGAAGACAATTTAAATTTGATTGAATTTTAAAATTGCCAGTATTTTGGGGTAGAAAACATTGTGGATAATGAAGAAATTGCTTGATACAAGCAATTTCTTCATTTTCCACAATGTTTTTCTAAGCTATTTTCTTGAGGGGCGTAAAAAGGAGGGCTTGAGTTGGAATGGGTTAACTTAACACAACTCTGTAGATTAGTATGAAATCATCTCTGCCTGGCTTTCTGAAGTCCAAGAACAATTTTTAGATAATATAAACCATGATTTCTTGCACATTTGTTCAAATCTCCAAAGCACAATTAAACTCATTACCAGGAGGCAAAATTTAAGAAAGTCCAAATTCAAAAAAGTTGCAGATGTCAATTTATGGTTGATGGGATTTTGAAAATCTTCAGCTTTTGGGGTAGAAACATAGTGGAAGATGAAAAATCTTCTTGTTAAGGGACCTATCTCTGTTTGATCCTGTCTTTTTCAAATATTTGTTTTATGCAGTTTCTTGGAGAACCTTTCTTGCCTGACTTGTCACTATTACAAAAGTGTTTTTTGTTTTTCTTCGCGGCACAATTACTATGTTAGACGTAGAATGTAACACTGACTACAAAATGCTCTTGCCTCAAGCCTTCTTGCCCAGCTTTCTCAAGGTCATGGAACCTAATGACCAATAATCATAGTTTTTAATTGATAAGTTTTGGGTATTACAGGTGATAAATCGTGAGGTTATAATCCTTGTCGTGCTGGATAAGATTCTTTGCAAGATTTGCATCAAAATTAAAAGGGCTGAGAGCACTAAAAGGCCATAATGGTGTGTCAATATATATTTGTAAATTGAATGTGTAAAGAACTCTGGCTTAACTCATGAACAGATGACAAGACTTTATACTTGTCCGAATTCAAAGATTTTGCAGACAACAGTTTTTAATTGACGAGATTTTAAAAATCTCTGCCTTTCTTGGTTAAAACATTGTGGAAGATAAGAGATTGCTTGTAACTAGCAATTTCTTCATTTTCCACAATATCTTCCAAAGCTAATTTTCTTGGAGGCGTCAAAAAGTGTCATTGTGGAAATTGGTTTAAAGGGATAAACAGGTGGTGTAGACTAAGATCAGACTGCGCCTATGTGCAGTCTGATCTCAATCTAAACCTCCTGCCAAAGCAGAAATATTCTGGATTCAGCGTGACAAGGGTTAATTTGAAGAGGATTATTTCCTTTGTAAAATCTAGTGTTAGATTACAAACTTACTAAAACTTGCTAGCTAGCCTTTGCTATTAACCCATACTAATGATTTCAGGAGAAACTTCGAATATAAACATACCTGTGGCGACACAAGCAGATGACGGAGGTATACAACTTCTGTCATACTCCGCTAAACTTCACAGTCCAAACAGTGACCAATCTGGACCGGACTCCGCCTTCGAAGACATGCAGTCTAGTATGACTTCAAATGATCAGTTGAGTAACACTTTGGACGAAATCATTCAGGAAGATGTTGTTGTTGTAGAAACAGTGAGTAAAGCTGAATCTGCTCCGAAAGTTAAACAGGAGAGTAAGCCAGATAATTGGGGGCAAAAACACGCTAAACCCCAGAGGTCCGAATTCACAGCCATGCCAGGAACAAAGGACTTTGTTGCAAAAGCTCAACAGTTTGCCGACGTTGTCCAGAAACCACCAAATATGCGTGTGAAGTTGAAGCGAGAGATCTCAAGTCCTGAAGATTTGACGGATGATGCTTATCTAAAATTAGAAGCTGAGAGGAGAGCAGTGATCAGCTCTAGCACAATGAAGAAAAAGGGAGTTGATCTGACCACACAATATGTACCAGACGAAGGTATGGTAAAGCTTCTTACTAAAACTAACTCTTCACATATCATCCCTAGTTTTATCATCAGAGAATAAGGAAGCTTTTTTGCACAATGTTGACACAGAAGATAATTCAGATGTTCTGATTTAGTTGAAAGTATCCTATGAAAGTGGAATAGTAAGCAAACACATCCAACCTATTCCCACACAATGACGCTTTTTGGAGCCCCTTAAGAAAAACAATTTGGAAAATTGCTTGCAACAAGCAGTTTCTGCATTTTCCACAATGTTTCCTACCCAGAAAGCAAAAAAATCTAAAATTTCATTTTCAAATTGTCATCTGCAACTCCTTTCAATTTGGACCAGTCTGAAATTTTGCCATCTGGTATTGGTTCAAAAGCGTTTAGCAAAAAGCGATAAGTGGCTCTATATATCTGGGTATTTACAATAGTTTTGCACACATCCTAGCAAAAGATTTCAATCGTACAATGTTGTTGTGTTGTAAATAATTCTACTATATCTGGTCATGGTCCCTTTTCAGTAACTGACTAAACTGTTTCCTACCTGAGTTATTGACTAGAATTAAGCTCTTTAATTCATTCCTACACTATCCTGTTTTTTTTTTTGCCACTCAAGAAAAATGTTTGGGAAAACATTGTTGAAAATGAAGAAATTGCTTCATCCAAGCAATTTCTTCAAATCCTTCCATGTTTTCTTTTCAGAAAGTCAAAGATTATCAAAATTACATCAACTTGAAACTGGTCTGTAATTTCTTTGAACTTCTTTCAATCTGGACCAGTCTTTTTTTTGTCATTTGGTAATAGGTTCAACATAAAGCTTTTGAAGTAAGTCTGTTCACTACTTAACCCATTCCCTAAAGACAAAGACTTTAAAAATTTAATCAACTTGAAACTCTCTGAACCAGTCTAAAAATTTCTGGTGTAGTATCAAACAATCCAACATTTTGATATATTTCAAAATATCCACTTCGAACTGTCGTCTAAAACTTCTTTTAACTTGTACCAGTAAAAAGTTTAGTTGTAATGAATTAACCAATAGAGGTTATAATCAAAATCCATAACTATAATTTGTCTCTTAAAATACAAATAACCATGTAATAATCCATTCCCACACAATCCTGCCTTTTTACATCTCTAAATTATATAAGATTTGGAAAACATTGTGGAAGAAGAAGAAATTGCTTCTTCATTTTGCACAATATTTTCTCCCTGGAAAGACAACAGAAAAATGAAATTTCATTAACTTCTGATAATTGTTTGTAACTTCTTCAGTTTAGAGCAGCCTAAAGTTTTGTCACCTTTTAATGCGTTAAAGCAAGCAACCTTAGGAACAGTCAAAAGATGGTTGTTACAAGCATTTTCTTCATTTTCCCTAATGTTTTTCTTTTCTTTCTTAAAGGTCATTAAAAAGTGACATAGTATGAGAATGAGTTTAAGAAGATGCTTTCTTAATATAAGCCAGTTGCCTTGGTTGGAAGCTCTTGATTAATATAGATTTATTGCTTTAACCCATTCCTGCCTGCACATAACGCTTTTTGATGCCCTAAGAAAAAGAGCTTTAGAGAACATTGTGGACAATGAAAAAAATCCACAATAATTTCAACCTCAAAAGACCAAGAAAAATAAAAATTACATCAACTTCAAATTTTCCTCTGCTACTTCTTTCAATTTGGACCAGTCTATAATTTTGTTGTCTAGTTATTGCTTAAGCAGGTGACTGCTATGGCTGGTTTTACTTAAATTTATGTAAACTGAATGAAACATTTAGAAAAAGATTGAAACCCTTTACAAATTGAAAATGAGTAGACTAATTGATCAGATTTTGTTCAAGGGAGGTAACAATGTTTTTAAAAAATGAATGATCTAGTTTTGAGTTAAATCCCTTAGATAATGAGTAGCACAAGTTTTACAGAATTTAGAAATGGAATTTTCTAGAGATATGATATGATTTCATAAGAGGATAAAAAAAAATTGAGTTGAGAAGAATAAAAGTTCAGCTGTATGCACTTTGGTTGAAAATTCTCATAGAGCCAGAAAATTCAGGGGTTATTAGTATCAGCAAAATTAGAAAGTTGTAGTATTAAACAGAGAATGTGTAAGAACTTTAACCTATTCCCATAAAATGACAATTTTTGACACACCTCAAGAATAAACATTCGGAGAAATATTGAGAAAAATGAAGAAAGTGAACGCAATAAGCAATTTCTTCAATTTTTACAATTATTTCTAATCATAAAGTTGAAAAAAAATCTAAAATTTCATAAACTTTAAATTGTCATCTGCAGTTTCTTTAATTTGGACTACTCTAAAATTTTGTTGTCTAGTATTTGGTTAAGCTAATCAACATCTTACAATTTCTCATTAGTTCTAACATTTTATTTCAATTTCAAAGTGTTTATAATTTTATTCAAGCTTATCATCCATCAATTATATGATGTCTAACCACGCCCATTGAACTCCAAATAAGGCAGCTGAGATATAAAGCCACATTAGCTTGCAAAGTGTATGATTACGGACATAAAACAATCAATAAGCTGGAGTTAAAACATTTAACCCAATACCAGACAGCAAAAATTTTAGACTGGTCCAAATTGAAAGGAGTTTCACAGAATAAATTTAAGTTGATGAAATCTTAGATATTTTCAGGGTAGAAAACATTGTGGAAAATGAAGAAATTTCATCATTTCCACAGCGTTTTCTAAAGCCTTTTTACTTAAGTGTCAAAAAGCATCATTGTGTGGGAATGGGTTAACAGCAACTTATTTCAAATTGTACAAGTCCAAAATTTTGAAGAACAGAAAAGGGTTAAAAAGAGCCGTTTCAGAGCATTAGATCATGTCTCATCAAGTTGATAAGGTTGGTAGGTTGGTAGTGTGAAACCAGTCTTAGAAGTGAGTACAACCAACAATATATAAGCTTGAAACAACAGAATAACGTAAAAGTATCCTCATCACGTGAAGTGGAACAGCCTTGACTGATTTTCATACATAAGGGTAAATAATTTTAAAGGTAATTAAGTAATAAATTGAAAAACTTATTTAATGGTGTAATGTGAGAACCCTATTATGGATTTATTAGCCAGACAAAATTATTCAGACTTTCAGAGCTATTTGAGGGTTAACTGCAATACTGTTCTAGTTGTCTATGCAATGTTTAGACACTTAGAACAGTATTGCAATTAACCCTGGTATTGTAGACAACAAAGTTTTACAATATGTTCCTTGAAGGGTGAGCATATAGCGGCTATTTAGTCTGTCTGTCAGTCTGGACCAAATTGAATGACACTTCACGTATAAACTGCTATTTTTCTACTTTTGCAATTTGAAGCCTCATAAAAAGGGGATATTTTTGAATTTTCATGCATATCTCCTTTATCTGTGTTCCCGGGTTCGATCCCCGATGGCGGCACACATCCTTTCCGGCTATTTGTCTCTCTCCGTTTTTCCAATAGTGGTGGCCAAAACGTCCTGGCCAAAACATCCTGGCCAATACGTCCGTGGCCAAAGCGTCCTACATTCATGATCGTAGACCTATGTGGGATAGCAGCTGGAGGCTAGGAAAGGATGTAATGGTAGTACTGGTGTGAGAAATACCAGGATACCATTATAAGATCCTCCAGCCGTCGTGATATAACTGAAAGATTGTTGAAAACGGCGTAAAACCCCATTCAAAAAAAACTTTATCTGTGTACTTAATTATTTTAGGGAGCATAATCAGTTTCTACAGCCATGCTTTACTTTTAATTTGGTCCAATTTCAAAGAAACTGTAAGCATTAATTCATAGTTGAAGTTTTAAAATTCTTTGTCATTTGGGGAAGAAAGCTTTGTGGATTATGAAGAAAGCGAAACTGTTTTGGGAATTGGTTGAAATGCTTCTAGATGCCAGAAATCGAGACAGGTCCAAATTGAAAGAGATTGTGGATAACATTTCAAAGTGGGATTTAACTAAAAAAAAGGCAAAGCCACTTACGAGAAAAACACTCTGAAAAAGGAGAAATGGATTGTTACTATCAAATTCTTCTTCCTCACATTGTTCTCATGACAATTTTTGCTTCTAGATGTGAAAAAAATGCTAGTTTAAATAAAAAATCATTTTGAATTTTTTGTTTGTTTGAATGGGTTTTAATGCCACTTATAACTTGGTTAGATGCTCCAGCTGCCACCATATGACTGTAATACTGTTAAAAGTGTCATTATACCCTATTCAATCAATCATTTGTCCAAATTTGGAATGCAAGTGAAGGGTTACATCCAAAGAAAACCTCTTATGTTCCGCTAGCTTGAACATATTCTGTGTACATTGGTTTGGAATGAAAAGGTTATTGCTTGTTAAGATCTGATTAAGACAGGTTGCCTATTTTAATGACAAAAGGGAATACTTCTATGGTAGGCTGATTTTCTTATTTTAAAAGTTGATAAAAATGTATTTCCTTCTTTCTGAAAAATATGTTACAGATTCACATGTCGTGTCACATCCACTATTGTACACTATTGTAAAGTGTGCTTGGAGGAGAGATGTGACTGTGATAAAGTGTAACAAGCAATATTTCTTCATTTTCTACAATGTTTCATCCAGAAAGTTAAAAACATTTACTTTCATAAGCTTTAAATTTTCATCTGCAACTTCTTTGAAATTGGATCTGTCTAAAATTTTGCCGTCTGGTAATGGGTTAAGGGTGACTATACAGAACTGAAGGGTACCCACCATGTGCATTGCAGACATGATTATCAGTCCTGCACTTAACCATCATACATAAAATATCTCCCTGACCTGTGAATCAAATATTGAACCCTAACTTTGAGAATGCTCAACATCTTGTACAGCAGATGCAGTAACTGATGGATCACAGCTGTCAATAAAAGATTGGTAGAACAATCAGACTGGAAGTGAACTTTGAACTCCGAAATAGGTCAATTTTTATGTAAAGCATTTTTGTTGATCTGGCAGCTTAATTGTTGTATTTACAGCTTATTCCAGATGTATTTTCAATGATTAGGTCGCCAAACAACTATTTCACTCTTTTGTTACATGTCATAAAATTCATAAGATGATGCTGATTAAAATCAAAGTGGAACTTCCTGTCATAGCTGAGACTGTCAAAGGGGCCAGCAATCCGTCAACTGATAACCGAAGACGTCATTCTTATTATTTCACATTTGTTTCTTTTTATGCCCCCAAAGGGAGGCATATAGTAATTGAACTGTCCAGCTGTCCATCCGTCCGTCCAGCTTTCGTGTCTGCTTTGTAACTTCTACATGCAATAGTGGATTTCAATATAACTTTGCACAAATATTCACCACTATAAGACGACATGTTGCAAAAAGACCCAGGTTCCTATCTCAAAGATCAATGTCACAATCTAGGGTCAAAGGTTAAAAATGGGGACTTTTTGCAGTGTCCGCTCTGTAACTTCTATAATCATGCAGGCAGGTACAAATTTCTTTCATACAAATGTTCACCACCTTCAGACAACCTGTCACAAAAAGACCCAGGTTCCTATCTCAAAGGTCAAGGTCACAATCTGGGGTCAAAGGTAAAAAATCGGCACTTTTTGCCGTGTCCGCTCTGTTACTTTCTATAATCATGCACACAGGTACAAATTTCTTTCATACAAATGTTAACCACCTTCAGACAACATGCCACAAAAAGACCCAGGTTCCTCAGAAAAATCTGTCCATAATGCATTTCTCGATTTCATTCTGTATTTATAGAAATTATTATATGTATTAAAATTTCATTTATTAAAAACCCAGACCTATAGATCACAAATGCATGTGGTTGTTTTTTCAAAATGAATCAAAGTGCCACATGCTTGACCCTGTCCTTTGGGGGCATTTGTCACATGACTGTGACCAGGTCTTGTTGCAATATTTTTTAGAAACATTGAAAATTGAATTGTATCCCATCTGATTAACCCATTACTACACAATCCTGCTTTTTTATGTTCCTTATGTTCCAGACTGCAAAATGAAGTTGATTGAATGTCAAAAATTCTCTGTCTGTCTTGGCAGAAGGTTTCCCTACCTTTTTTTAGGAGGGGCATCTAAAGGTATGACCATGTGGGAATGGGTTAAACCGTACAGCTAAGTAAAAGCTCATAATAATAAGAGAATATCAGTGCAATATCAATTTAAAAAAGATTAAAGGCATTTGATTTGGTGAATCAGATGAAACTGAACCCATTACCAGAAGGCAAAATTATAATAGACAGGTTTAATTTGAAAGGAGATGAAGACGATAATTAAAGATGTGAAAATTTAGATTTTTTCAAATTTCTGGATAGAAAACATTGTGTGAAATGAAGAAATTGCTTGTTACAAGCATTTCTTCATTTTACACAATGTTTTCCTAATTGCTCTTCTTGAAGGGTGTCAAAAAGCATCATTGTGTGGGGATGGTTGAAGTCAAGTTCTATTTATCAACATTTATTAATGAAGGCTATAGGTTAACTCGATTTAAAGGAACAAAGCTGTAGACTGGTCCAAATTGAAAGAAATTGCAGATGAGAAATTCAAGAATTTTCTTAACTAATATGTCTTTTGGGGTAGAAAATATTTTAACAAGGAATTTTTTCACTGTTCACGTTTCCCGAACCTATCCTCTTGAAGGACGCAAATAGTGGGACTGTGTGGGAAAGGGTCAAGTTCATTAATTTTGTATAATATTGAGAAAGCTTTGATTTATGTATGTGAAAGTAACACGTTTAATTTAGTGCAGGTTTTAATTTATGTATGTGAGAGTTGATACAGGTATTTGATGTCCTTTGATGACCAGATAATCTCCCTTTGTCAATCACGGTCTATCAGTACGATGATGGATTGATAGATAATTGACGTTTTTAAAGTTTTGAACCAGTCGGTTGGAGATAAATGAAAAGTGTAGACTGGGTTTTATTGGGATGATTCACTCGCTCTTTAAACTAAGATATCTGAATTACATGTCGTTTTCCTTGTGGTTACACTATAAAATAAGGTAAAAAATCATTTTCTTTTTCATTTCCCTGTTTACCTGTATGATGTATTTCATTTCATCTTTTACCTGACAAAACATTTTAGATTGGTCCAAATTCAGAGCAACACACAAATCACCGCTGTCAATCAAAATTGATGGACCAATCAAATCACTATTGTCTTAACCCTTTCCTGATTACAAAATTTAGACTGGTCTAAAGAAAGAAAATGCAGACGATAATTAAAAGTGGGTGCAATTCTAAAAGGAAGCAACCTATAGGTTAGAAAATATTGTGGGAAAAGAAGAAATTGCTTGTTAAAAGCAATTTCTTCTTTTTCCACAATGTTTTCTCGATCATGAAATCAAGGAGACGCAAAAACTAGGGATCAAACAGGAAAGGGTGAAGAGCGTAGAAAATTTTATGAAAATGAAAGTAATTACTTGTTACATACCATTTCTCTTTTTCTCGCAATGTTTTGCTTGATATAATTCCTCAGGGCGTAAAGAAGCAGGATACTGTACCAATAGGTTAACCCATTACTAGACAGTACTCCAGACTGGTACAAATTGAAAGGAGCTGCAGACGACAATTTAAAGTTCTTGAAATTCTATAAACCTTTATCTTTTTGGGTAGAAAACATTGTGGATAATGAATAAATTGCATGTAACAAACAATTCCTCATTTTCCGAAATGTTTTCCAAAGCTTTTTTTTCTAAAGGCGTCATTGTATGGGAATGGGTTGAGACAGGTTTTCGTGATTGAAAGCATGATGATACATTTTATACCAGGTGAATACCGATTGATGCAGTCATCCTTGTAAAAAGATAACATCAAAAACAATACTTTAGACCTGACTTAAATCAGATCATCTGCAGATGATTTCCTTTATAACAGTTTTGGGGGAAAGTGATGATGAAGCATCTTATATGGTAGAAAAAATTGTCAGGAATTAGTGGCCTAACACAGCAGTTCAGTGTGATAGTCTTTGGTTCTAGTCTATTTCTGTAACAACTGGCTTTTGGTTACAGGGAACTATTCCGTTTTCCGTAGGCGACCATTATAAGAAAATTGCACATAGCTCATCCCCAAAAATTGCAAGGGAGTCAAACCATATATCAAATTCAAGAACAATCACTCATCCGTCAAAATAACTGAATTGTGATATGGCATGATCCCTTTTATCAATGACTTATGACGTCAATTTTAAGATAACCCTCTTCGCGCAGCTAGTTTTACTGCATTCACCGAAAAATACCCCAGGGTATAGAAACCGCCCCTCAAGAGGCGAAATACATTAAAATGTTATCCTTTTCGTTCCTAAGTTATTAACAGAGTATCAATTTATCGGATCAAATCGTTAGATTTCGTCTTGATATTATATGGACCAATCAGAGGTCACTTTGATCTTTGTTTACATCACCGTAGTATCCCTAGACAAAATGTGACAGATGGCGGGAAACTGTATTAGTTCCCTGTAACCTAAATTGCTTTGATCATTAGCAAATATATTTAAATCAAATTTCAATGCCATAGATAGATATTTTATTCTTCACTTTGGCATTCATTTAAATTCAATTCTAGCCCAATGTAATGTTTTGAATGGCTATGACTAGAATTTATCTCTTAATTAACCCTTGTCACACTGAACCCAGAATATTCCTATTTGGCAGGAGGTATAGACATGGATCAGCCTGAACATATGTGCAGTCTGATCTTTGTGTTTGTGCTTTTAAGTAGGAGTTGTTTATGAAATATAAATTTTAAAATGAATATAGAAATACAAGTAGTAATTTCAGTGCTTTCAGCCCCTTGATTTTCATGCAATTTTGAAAATGATTTTATTCAGCATGATAAGGGTTAATGAGGCTGATAATTTGTTCATTGATGGCTATTGTTTCAATCTAATTGATCCGTCGTATTTAATATTCAGTGCAGAACAGAAATTCAAATTATGTTGCTAGTTGTTTAATGTTTTGTTTTATTTCATAAATGGTTTGATGAACAAAAGTAAAACTTACTTGACAGCAAATATTTTCAATAAGAAAAAGTGAGTCATAGATGGCAATCAGTAAAACTAGAAAACAAGTATGAATTTTGCTTGCTAGTTTGTTACGAGACAACTATGATTAATCTATTGCCACACATCAAAATTATAGACTGGCCCAAATTGAAAGAAACTGCAGACGACAATTTCAAGCTGATGGAATTTTTATAATTTTTCATTTGTTTGGAAAGAAAACATTGTGGATAATGAAGGAATTGCTTTATACAAGCAGGAGTGTGTGCAAATGGATTAAAATTGGTCCTTATCCAGAGAAATTGAAGACATTAGTTTTCAACAAGGTGAACATTTGGAATAAATCATTACAATAGATAGTAAACACTGAAGAGAAAGGAAAATTGTTCTCATTCTATCGATTTCTCCTTTTGCTACTTTGCTACTATGTTGTCTAAATTCTAGCTTAAATACTTAACCAATTCCTACACTATCCTCTTTTTATGCCTGTCAAACAAAAAGCGTTGGAAAACATTTTGGTAACTGAAGAATTGAAGTTTATTACAAGTAATTTCTTCATTATTCACAATGTTTTCTATCCCAAAAGACTAGTCTAAAATTTGGTCTTCTGGTAATGGGTTTCCATTTATTGTGTACAGATATGTACTTCCATAATATTGCACTTTTTGTTCAAAGCATATCATGCCTCTACATGGAATCTTTTGAAATTCAATAACGATATTTGACTTCAGACAAGATATTCTAAAGTTAACAGTGAAAAAAATATAGTCTGATAGTAAAATAGGTCATCAGATTAGTTTTGTGAGCTTAGAAAGAAAATTGATTTCTAAATCAAACATTGTTATCAGCTCAACTTTGTAAGTACATATTCACCTTTTTATTCGCTCATTTATTGCAAAAATGGAATTTGATAATATTGTACAGATTATCATCTTGAAGGGAGTGTTGTTATATGCACATATTTGAGTTATTAAGCACTGGAATATTTCACTGACTAAATAGAGACTGTGAAACATGTTGGAAGAGAGCTATCTAGGATACTGACTTGACTTAACTCAAAGACTTCAAAGTTTTAGCCTAGTCTGAATTTAAAGACACTGTAGGTTACAAAAGACTCTGTTCACAGAATAATTTATGTTGACAACAAAAAATAATTTTGAATTTCTGATATTTAATTATAGAGGGTCTATACACAATTTTAACGAAGATTTTTGTTCCTATGAGAGCTGAAGAGCCTTTAACCTATTCCCATACAGTGATGCTTTTGAGTGCCCCTGAAGAAAAAAAGTTAGGGAAAACATTGTGAAAAATGAAGAAATTGCTTGTGTCAAGCAATTTCTTTATCATCCACAATGTCTTCTACCCAAAAAGACAAAGATTTTTTTAAAATTCTATCAACTAAAAATGTAGTCTGCAACTTCTTTCCATTTGAACTAGTCTAAAGTTTTGTTGTGTGGTATTAGGTTAATAGGTTGAAATTGTATAAAAACATGAGATGAACAAAAACAGATATCTTTATATAGTAAAGGTTTTTCCATTTGTTTGCTGGTTCAAGTAACAGCTTTGACTCGTCAGACACACCTCCTGAGATTTAAATTGTTTTGATCAATATTCTATTCTGTTATGTGATTTTGTACAAGGTAATATTTTTCTAGTGGGTTACAAAGAATATTTATAATGGATTAACCCTTTCCTGTATTAACAATTTTTAGACCTGTCCACTTTCAAAGGTTTTGCAGACAATAATTTATATTGGATTTAATTTGAAAAATAACCATTCAGTAGGGTAGAAAATATTGTGGAAAAAGAAGAAATTGCTTGTTACAAGCAATTTCTTCTTTTCCCACAATGTTTTCTCGAGTATAAAGTCACAAGGACGTAAAAACCAGTGATTGTACAGTAAAGGGTTAAAGAGTGTTAAGTCATTAAAACAGTGTAGTGTTCTTGCAAGAGGTGTAACTTTTTATACTCCAATCAAAGATGGAACGTATAATGGGATCACCCGTAGCGTCCAATGTCCGGGCTTCCGATGTCCGGCGGCGTCCACTTCTTTGTCCGGAGCATTTCTTTGACCTTAAGTTCAAATGACTTGAAACTTGGCAGTTATATTCCTCTCATGATTACGGAGTGCAGTGCACAAGGACCATAACTCAACCTAGCTTATTTTTTTGAGTTATTCTCTTTTGTTGTTTTTCATACTTGGATTCTGTCCAGAGCATATCTCTGAAAGTATAATAGCTATGATCATGAAACTTTATGGGTAGATGGATATCATCAAGGGAAAGTGCAGTGCACAATAACCTTAGCTCTTCTTTGCCTATTTTTGAGTTATTCCCATTTGTTGTTTTTCATACTTGGATTTTGTCCACAGCTTATCTCTAAAAGTAAAATAGCTATGATCATGAAACTTAATTGATTGATAGATTACATCAAGAGGAAGTGCAGCGAACAAGAACCTTAACTCTATCTAGCTTATTCTTTGAGTTATTCCCCTATATTGTTTTTAATAGATTAAAAGTATAAAGTATAAAAGCTATGGTGGGTGGGTAGATGTTACCAAGGGGAAGTGCAGTGCACAAGTACCATAACTCTACCTTACCTATTTTTTGAGTTATTCCCCATTGTTGTTTTTAATACATGATTTCTCTGAAAGTATAACAGCTATCATCACAAATCTTTTATGGGTGGATAGATATCATCAAGGAACATATCTTTTTTTCAAATCTCTTATAGGGTAACAGCCTATGATAACAAGAACATCAGAACCATAAGTTATCATTGTGAATTGTTACCTTTTCTTGAATTTAGACTTAAATTTTAATCCCCTTACCCAGTCAACACCCAGCAGTGTGACGGGCGTATCTTGTGACAATTTGCCACCTTATTCTCTTAATCCATTCACATACACTCCTGCTTTTTTCTGCCCCTTAAAAAAGCTTCAGAGAATATAATGGAAAATGAATAAGTTGCTTATTACGAGCATTTTTTCATTATCCACAATATTTGCTACCCCCTGAACAGCAGAGGCTTTAACTGAATACCCTCTGACAGATAAACTCTTTGTGCAATAATACTGTCTTTGCTGTAACTTTCTAATGAAAAAGTTTAGGGTTGCAAATTTGAAATTTTTGCATAGAGTCAACAAGCCTGTGACATACAATAAAACTGAGTTCATTAGGTTAATTAAATTGTTATCTTTGAATTTTGATCCACCTTGATCTTGACCAAGAGACAGTTAAAAATGATGACCCTCATTTACTCATTACCTGATGACAAAATTTTAGAGTGATCCAAAGGCAAAGAAGCTAAAGACTACATTTTTAAGTTGATTAAATCTTGAAAATCCTTTTCTTTTTGGTTAGAAAATATTGTGGAGAAAGAAGAAAATACTTGTGACAAGCAATTTCTTAATTTTCGACACGTTTCCAAAACTTTTTTCTTCAGGGGCATAAAAAATAGAATTGTTCGATACTGAGTGGATTGTTATTTAACCCATTCCCTCTCAGTGACATTTTTGAACGCCCCTCAAGAAAAACTATTTGGAAAACATTGTGTAAAATGAAGAAATTGCTATCTAACATTTGTCTCTTGCCGCTGGGAAGATAATGGTAAACCTTAGTGGGATAAACAGCTGGAGGCTCGGAAAGGATGTTGTGGTAGTACAGGTGTATGAAATACAATGAATCTATGGTTAGGTGCTCAAGCCACTGCAATATATGGCTTACTTTAATTCTGTTAAAAAGGACATGAAACCCCAATCAATCAATCAATCAATCAATCAAGGTTTTAAATTAAAACTGACTGTGTCAATTTTCTCATGATGTTTTCTACCCTATTCGGCATACATCAACAAATTTTAGGGCAATTTAAAATGTTGTCCCGAACATCTTTCAATTTAGACCTGTCCAAAATTGTGTTGTCTAGTAATGGGTGAAGAGAGTTGATTAAACAAGTAATGAATAGAATAGCCTACAGTTTGGGCATGGGTCCAAGATGACACAGTGACTATAAATTAATTAGTTAATCATTGTCTATTTTAGTGGTGGTTGTGTTTCAAAATTTGTACTAAAATTTAAGAGAGTGACAAAATACAAGATTATGTAATAAATTACAAATGGCATGTAGTTGTTTTGTTTGATATATAGTTGGTTGTAAACAGTTTGTTTTGGGTTGGGTATAGTTAGAAAAACTTTGTGAAGGACTTGGAGGTTTGTGTGATTTTAAGTTTAGAAATTCGAACAGTTAACCAACTTTGTTTTAACTGGATGATTCTTGGCAGATATGGTCAGAATTTACACTGTTTCTGAAAAAACTGATGGTAAGTAAAGCTTTTATTGTTTCTTTTGAATATATATAGTTAGTGAACTTGGATTAAAGATTAGTGGGGGATTGCTAATGAGAAATAATTTATCTTAAAGGGAGGTAATGTATTAAAAGATGTATCAAAAAGCTTTAATGTTAAAAAACTTTATGATTACTAATTCACATGTTAGTTTCTACTGATAGCTTCACTCATTGTCAAAGCATTTCTAATTAACCCATTTCCACATGATGGATGCCTCATTGACTCCCATAAAGAAAAATAAAGTTTTGAAAGCATTGTGGACAATGAAGAAATTGCTTGTAACAGCAATTTCTTCATTTCCAACGATTTCTTCTACCCAAAAAGGCCAGAAAGTCTAATATTTCATAAGCCTTGAATTTTGGTCTGCGACTTTCAAATTGGACCAGTCTAAAATTTTGTCATCTGGTAATGGCTTAATCATATATTTTGCCTTTGTTTACTGGTTTACTAGACTTGTTTTTGACATGTCTCAATTTTGGCCAGTCATAAAGTTTGACCATCAGATAAAGAGTTGCATGTAAAAATTGATAGATTATTGACAGGGTATTTACAAATATTCATTGTAGCTATTCATCAATTTGACAAGCAAGAGAGACTGTGTATTGTATTTATTGAAAATTGTACTGCAATACTGTAATTGTGTTTATTCAGCTCAGAAAGCAGAAAATACATAAATAAGAAATAGTATAATAGAATATAGATGTAGGGCTGTATGGTGAGATCTGTAAACACTTCTGAGATAATTCAATTCTAAATTTTATTAACCCTTGCCATGCTAAAATAAAATCTTTTCAGAATTTCATTGAAATTAAAGGGCTGAAGGCTCTGGTGGTACTTGTTCAATAGTCAATGCATCTTTAGAAAATTGATTTCATGAACAACTCTGGTTTGAAAAGGAAACACAGGAGGTGTAGACCAAGATCAGACTGCACTTATGTGCAGACTGATCTTGTCTACACCTCCTTCCAAAACCGGAATATTTCAGGTTCAGCATGACAAGGCTTAACCCTTTCCTGGACAAACCCAGGATTTTATATTTGAGAAAACATTGTGGAAAAAGGAGAAATTGCTTGTAACAAGCAATTTCTCGCTTTCCCACAATATTTTCTACCACATAGGATGGTCAGATTTCAAATTGCATACATTTTTCATTGTCATCTGCAACCACTTTCAAATTGGACCAGTCTAAAATTTCATAAAACAGGAAAGGGTTAAGTAATACACTAAATATTTTCCTCTGAAAGATATGTTTTACCCATTACCACTCAACAAAATTCTAGACTTGTCCTAATTGAAAGATGTAGATGAAGAAATTGGTTCTTAGTTAACATCACCTGCTTGTACCTAATTGGTATTTGTTCATGAAATTTATTTTCAAAAGAAACATAAGTCCTCTATGCGGGCTTCCAGTACTTTAAGGAGCTTTGAATTAAAAGCATCCTCGGTAACTGATTTTCATTCAGTATGGCAAGGATAAATGTCATGGATAAATACACAATCCAACATTTCGACTCACAGTAGAAAAATTAGTTTTGACAAACATTGTAAGGAAAGAAGAAATAGCTTGTAAGATTCTATCCAATGAGGCACTTATTTTCAAAGAACATTGTCTTTTACCTTTTGAATATGGAGCAGTCACACCCATTTCACACAAAAACACTTTTTTGATGCCCCTCCCCCTCCCCCCCCAAAAAAAGCTTGAAAAAACATTGTGGTCAATGAAGAAATTGCTTTTTGTAAGCAATTTCTTCATTATTCACAATGTTTTCAACATCAGGTGACAAAAGAATTAAAGATTTCATCAATGGAAAATTGTTGTCTGCAACATATTTGAATTTTGAACAGTTAAAAATTTTGTCATCTGGTAATCGGTTAAAATTTTATTAGAACTTAGGTAGATTTTTTATCAGTTTACGTTGACAGGTCACCTGATGTAGTTATCACTTTCTTCTTTGCAGGTTTTTCACTTTATCTTATATGTGATGACACTTTTCCATATTTGGGCATAGAATCTGTATATTTGTTGTCTCAAGGTTGGGTTAACTAAGCAGCCCTTATAATAAGCAATAATTTTCCACCCAATTTCCCTTAACTCTTTTCTTTATGGTCTTAAAATTGTGGGATTGTGTGGGCATCGGTTAATGTATCATTAGAACAAATTTTATGTTTTGGGTGGGGCTTAATTTTGCCACCCACATTTAATCACATATTTTCAAACAGGTCATGGTTCTTCAAAGAGTTATGTTGCTGTCTCTGCCATGTTATGCTGATAAATATGTTAGCATGTTACTTGTTACACCAATAATGTGTACCTGCAATAGGGTGATTTGGTGACTGTTTCTGCATGAAAACTCTATAAGGAAGGGGGCCCCGTCAAAGCGCAGTCAGTAGAGCGTCAGACTCCTAATCTTTAATCATGGGATGTCATGGGTTCGATCTCCGGCGGGGCACATATTTCTTTCTACATATTTCTTTCTGACATTTGTCTCTCATAAATGGGTGGATAATCGTAAACCTAAGTGGGATAGCAGATGGAGGCTAGGAAAGGATGTAGTGGTAGTACTGGTGTGAGAAATACCAGGAATCCATCGCAAGGTGCTTCAGCCGCCGTGATATGACTGAAATACTGTTAAAAGCGGCATCAAACCCCATTCAATCAATCAATCAATCTATATGGAAGGGACAATGGTATAATGCAGAAACATGTCTCTTTGTAACGCTGTTGTTTAGGGATGTATTGTATAGACATTATAAAAAATCATTATTTAACCCATTCCCTTACAATGACGCTTCCCTGGGAAAAAAGTGTTTTAAGACATTGTGGAAAATGAAGAAATTGCATGTTACAATCAGTTGGTTTGCAATACATTTAAATTTGGACCAGTCTAAAATTTTGTTGTCTGGTTAACCTGTAAACTTTTTGGTGCAGATATTTCCATTAACCCATTCCCACACAACAAAATTTGAGACTGTTCCAAATTCAAAGGAGTTGCAGACGATAATTTAGATTTGAAGAAATTTTAGATTTTTTCAACTTTCTGGGCAGAAAACATTGTGAAAGATGAAGAAATTGCTTGTTACAAGCGATTTCGTCATTTAACCCTTTCCTGTGCAATCACTAGTTTTTACGTCCTTGTGATTTTATACTTGAGAAAACATTGTGGGAAAAGAAGAAATTGCTTGTAACATTGTAATATTTTCTACCCTGTTGGCTAGTTACTTTTCAAATTGCACTCGTTTTTAGTTGTTGTCTGCACCTTCTTTCAAATTGGACAAGTCTAAAATTTTGAAAAACAGGAAAGGGTTAACATAATGTTTTCTCAATTGTTTTTCTTATAGGGGCGTCCAAAAGTGTCACTGTGTGGGAATGGGTTAAACTTAAAACTTTTTTCAATTTTGGTTGATAATGGTTGTACTTTGATTTTAACCTATTCCCTCACAAAAATCTTAAATGTCCCTCAATATGGAAGCTTTGGAAAACATTGTGGAAAATGAAAAAATTGTTACAAGCAATTTCTACATTATCCACAATCTTTCTTGCCCCAAAAGACAAAGATTTTAGAGATTTCATCAACTTAAAATTATTGTCTGCACCTTCTTTGAATTTGGATTAGTCTAAAGTTTTATTGTGTGGTAATGGGTTAAATTCTCAAGGAACCCCTCCTAATACTGTGTAGGTGATCTTACCCAACAAATATAAATCATCCCATATTTGGAAGTGTTATTGATTTTATTGAATACAAGGTATTTTATCATGAATAGATTTTTTTAATGATTGAATTCTTTGGCAGTGATTTGGATAACTCTGTGCAATGTGGTTGATGTTATGATTAGATGAAATTTCCTCAGTTAAGCCACAGGTAAATTTCTATAGCATTTCCATTTAAGCCCATTCATTTCCATTATGAGTGATGGTCTCTGTTTCATTTAACCCTTTACCATACAATGAAATTCGAGACCAGTTCAAATTCAAAGAAGTTGCAGAAATCTTTAAAATCTTTGTCTTTTGGGGTGGATAGAACCGTGCATTTGTCATCTAGTAATGGGTTATATGGTTATAAGATTCAGAAAATCAAAGTATCTTCTGTCAGAGGGCAACCAAATTGTAACTACAGCTTTCTAAACCCATTCCTACACAATCCCTCCTTTTTATGCCCCTCTAGAAAAAAGCTTTGGAAAACATTTGTGGATATTGAAGAAATTGCTTGTATCAAGCAATTTCTTCAATATCCACAAATGTTTTGTATAAAAAAAAACACCCCCCCCAAAAAAACCCTAAACATTAATTTGAAACTGTCGTCTGCAGCTTCTCTCAATTTCGACCAGCCTAAAATTTTGTTGTGTTGGGGCTGCTGTCATAGCAAAGTTGGTAGCGCATTGGACTGTCAATCTAGAGGTCCCGGGTTAGATCCCCAAAGGCAGCAGTCATTCTTTCCGACTATTTGTCTCTCACCAATGGGTCAATAATCGTAGACCTATGTGGGATAACAGCTGGAGGCTAGGAAAGGATGTTATGGTAGTACTGGTGTGAGAAAAACCAGGATTCCATTGTTAGGTGCTCCAGCAGCCGCGATATAACTGAAGGATTGTTGAAAGCGGCATAAAACCCCATGCAAACAAACAAATCGTTGTGTTGGAATGCGTTAAAGCTGTAGTTGACATTTTAACAACAAAATGATTGCATTTTCAGTTGGACTGTCACCTGATGAGAAAATTCTTGATCTGCACATTGTTTCCAAGCAGATTTTATTGATACAAAACTGATTCAGTACTGATAACTAGGTATTACTCGTTACTCAATGGAGAAACCTAGTGACTAATGTTGAAACATTGTGCCGTATGAATGGACCATTTTAATAGATCAATATGGCTCATCAGTTAGTCAATTCTATAATTGGAAAGTATTAAACCTTTACAAGATGACGATAGAAATTTGAAAGAAACTGCTGACAACAATTTCAATGTGATGAAATTTTAAAAATCTTTCACCATCTTTCTTGGTAGAAGACATTGAGGAAAATGGAGAAATTGCTTCTTTTTTCCTCAATGTTTCCTTGCTTCTTCTTTCCTCAATTTTTCCTCAGCCTTTTCTGGATGGGTGTCAGAGAGTGGGATTTTGTGGGAACAGGTTACATTTTTCTAGCAATATTAGACCAGATACAATTATTTGATCTTTCCATTACTCTTCTAATCATAGGGTCCCAGCTTTGATTCCCGACTGCGGCAAATGGGTGGATAACTGTAAACCTAAGTGGGATGAGCAGCTAGAGGCTCTGAAAGGATGTTGTTGTAGTACTGGTGTTGGAAATACCAAGAATACATTGTTAGGTGCTCTAACCGTCACAATATGACTGAAATACTCTTAGACCATTACCAGATGACAAAATTCTAGACTGGTCCAAATTCAAAGAAGTTACAGACGACAATTTTACGTTGATGAAATCTTTAAAATTTTTGTTATTTGGGTCAGAAAACATTGTGGAAAATGAGGAAATTGCTTGTAACAAGCAATTTCTTCATTTTCCACAATGTTTTCCAAGGCTGAGAAGCGTTTAAAAGCGTCACTGAGTGGGAGTGGGTTTAAAGTGGCATTGAATCCCATTCATTCAATGAATCCATTATTCTACTTTTCGTACGGCCCTGAAAATGGATTTTATTATCAGACACATGTCTGAACGAATAGCTGAGAACTACATAGTAGTAAGACATACTACTGCAACATCTCTACATTGTCTCTTTTACAGTCAATTTTCCTGAGAGTTGCCGGAGTGTTGTTAACCCACGACAAAATTTTAGACTGGTCCAAATTCAAAGGAGTTGCAGACAACAATTTAATGTTTATGGCATTTTAGATTTTTTCAACTTTGTTGGTAGAAAACATTGTGGAAAATGAAGAAATTGCTTGTCACAAGCAATTTCAGCATTTTCCGTAATTTTTGCCATTTCTTTTGGTGTGTCAAAAAGCATCATTGTGTGGAAATGGGTTAATTGATTGATAGAATTAGGGTTTAACACCACTCCCAGCAGTGTTGCAGTTATAATGCCGAAGAAGTTTTTTTGCACCAAACCATGCTACCACAATATTGGTTCAGAACCTCAGAACTGCTCATTTTTCTACTGAGGAGCACTACTTCTCATTTACCATTAGACCATGATTGAGTTGTATTTAGCTAAATGTTTTACCCATTCCAAACACATTGACACTCTTGGATGCCCCTCAGTTGGGAAAACATTGTGTAAAATGAAGAAATTATAACAAGCTTTTCCTTCATTTAACACAATATTTTCTACCCAGAGAGATGAAAAAAATTGTGGCCTGCAACTCCTTTCAATTTGGACCAGTCTAAAATTTTGCTGTCTGGTAATGGGTTAAGTTAACAGTCTTCAAGTACAGTGTCATAGTCAGACGACAGATCAATGTTATTCAACATATGTTACCTGAATTCATTTGCAATGTTTACAATAGCATTATTTCTAATCTAACTAGTATTGATCAGCCTTCCATTTCTTGTTGCAATTTGATATTTCAACTTTTTCAAAGGGCTCTCACTTTCGTTTTGGATTTAATACTAATATGAGTAGAAACGATGAAATTCTTTGATGCATTATAAATTACTGGTTCAGAATGTGAAAGATAATTAGTGCCAAATAAGGCTCTTTTAAGGAATGGAATCTTGTGAAACTTACATGGTTTTTAGAACAGGTAGGAATGATAGAGAACTTGTCAAATGTTAACCCATTACCACACGATAAAATTTTGATCTGGTCCAAATTGAAAGGAGTTGCAGACACTATTCAAAGTTTATGAAATTTTGTGTTTTTTTCAACTCTAGGTAGAAAACAATGATTTGTTTGAATGGTGTTTCCTAGCTTCCAGCTACCATTCCACTTAGGTTTATCCACCCATTGGTGTGAGACAAATATCAGAAAGGAAAAGTGCCGCCCCCAGGGATTGAACCCATGACACCCCATGATCGAAGACTGGGAGTCTTATGTGCTACCAACTGGGCTATAACAGTGAAAAACATTGTGGAAAATGAAGAAATTGCTTTTCACAAGCAATTTCTTCATTTTGCACAATGTTTTAATTACGAATTGTTTTTCTTGAGGGACGTCAGAAAGGGTCATTATGTGGAAATGGGTTAAGATCTCCATAGAAATGCATTAACTAATTCAAGTTTCCAAATGAGTGAAACTATTAGCTCTCTTGTGATTTAGCTTGCACAAAGAGCTACTGAAAATGTTTATGGTAAATTAAGTTTCATATTACGTGAACATTTAAACGGTTTAATTGGAGAAAGTTTTGACTAATATAGCCTCAGAAATTGAGTTTTTTCAATGATATCATCTGCAATGGTTGACTACCTTTGCACTATTTGTTATTACATCCTTCATTTGAAATAGTTTAAAAGTTGTTCTTTTCCATAATGTGTGTTGTTAATAAATCGTTAACATGTAGTGTTTTAAAAAGCTTTTCTTGAAATGTAGTAAAAAATGATTCTGCTACAATGTTTGGATGTAAATATCAAGGACTTTGTTGTGAATAAGGTTGTGTTAACCCTTTCTGTTCAAATACGGGATTTTACGTTCCTGTGATTTTATACTCGAGAAATCTTTGTGGAAAAAGAAGAAATTGCTTGTAACAAGCAATTTCTCCTTTTTCCACAATATTTTCTACCACATAGGATAGTCAGATTTCATTTTTCATTGTCGTCTGCAACCTCTTTCAAATTGGATCCATCTTAAATTTCATAAAACAGGAAAGGGTTAAATAGAATACTAAGTTGAAATTGATAGACTAATTGAAACTATAGACCCTTGTAATATGACGCTAGCTTTTTCAATACATTACCAGATGGCAAAATTATAGACTGGTCAAAATTGAAAGAAGTTCGAAAGAAGTTGCAGATTACAATTTTTAGTTGATGGAATTTGAAAATCTTTGTCTGTTTTTGTAGAAAACAGCGTGGTTGGTAAAGAAATTGCTTGTAACAAGCAATTTCTTCATTTTCCACAATGTTTTCCAAGGTTTTTTTCTCGGAGGCATCAAAAGTGTGATTGTGTGGAGTGGGTTATATGAAAGTCTTTTTAAGGTTGTTTGAATCACCTTCTAATGGAGTTTATAGCAGAATGGATTACAACAATATCAATGGGTCCTTGTAATATAGCGCCGCAGCCATAACGCAGTGGTAGTGTTTAGGACTCCTAGTCATGGTGTCTGGGGTTCAATGCCCTGCCCCTCCAAACATACTTTCCATTATTTGTTTCCCATCAATGGGTAGATAATCGTAAACCTAAGTAAATGAGTGGCTGAAGTCATAGAAAGGATGTACTGGTAGTATGGGTGTGAGAAATACCAGGAATCCATGGTTAGGTGCTCTAGCCGGGGAGATAAGGTTAAAATACTACTAAAAGTGGCGTTTTACCCATTCAATCAATCAATCAATCAATCAATTGTAAAACAAAATCATTGTTATTGAGATGATGTCGTCTATAGAATTAAAATTCTTATTACTATTTTGATTCTACCAGACCTGCTCACAGTCTCACTGATATTTAAACAATTTCAATTGAAAAGTTTTTTCTCTTATCTCTCTGACCTTTTTTGACTGGGATGATATCTTGCAAAATGACAACTTTTAACCTTTAACCCCTTTAACTCCAAAATTCTCGTCAGCAACTTCTTTCAATTTGGGAAAGTCGGAAATTTTCTTGTGCAGTAATGAGCTAATTTACCAAAAAAGACCGCTTCAAAAAGATTCTATGTGGCAATTTTCATTGCTCCTTTTAAATGACACAGTACAAAGTAAGCTACAACTTGTTGCAATCAAAAGAAACACTAAAATAGAGCTGATACAACATGTCCATAACTTTTGCTTGGTTAGAGTTGCAGTTAATGGGTTTAAGTAGTGAATGGAAAAATGACGTAGGGTGTTGTGTAAGCATGACCAAAAAACAAGGTTGAATGTTGTAGAGTCATACAACAATGTATTGTCCATTCCTTAAACCCATTCCAACTTAATGACGCCTCTCATGAAAAACAATTAAGAAAACATTGTGTAAAATGAAGAAATTTTCATTTTACGAAATGTTTTCTACCCAGGAATTTGAAAAAATCTAACATTTCATAAATTGTAAATTGTTGTCTGTAACTCCTTTCAATTTGGACGAATCTAAAATTTTGCTGTCTGGTAATGGGTTTGTAACGGGTTCACTTCTGCCAGAAACAATAAAAGAAACTTCTTTGATTTGGTATAATAAGGCTCACAGTATGAATGATGTCTAGATCCACAAGAACTAAGCATGTTACTACTGAGCAATTTATCCCATTACCAAAATGGTCCAAACTGAAAGAAGTTACAGATAACAATTAAGAAATTGTGGAAATTAAGGATAAATCTAGAGAGGGTAGGAAACACTGTGAGAAAAGATATTGTTTGTTACAAGCATTTTCTCTATTTCTCAAAGTGTTTTGACCATATTTTTCTCAGCATGAAAAAGCAGGATAGTGAGTTAATGGGTTAAGGCAATTGAGCTAATAGCGCAGAAATGTAAGCATTATAAAATTTGTCCTCATAAAACAAATTGATTGGATCAGTGCGAAACAGTTGTAACTACCTATAACCATATAGGAAGTTACAACTGTTTTGTGTTGAACCATCAAAATGTTAAAACATTCTTATCTGGAAAGAGCAAAGTTGATGAATGAATGAATATTTATCAGAAATTGTGTTCACTATTATTTGATATTGTGGACTTTGTCAGGAAATTTTGATAAAGCCTAAAGGACTGCAGGTGTGTTTGCCAGGGATGGGATCTGTCATTCTTGTCTTATGAATTTTTAGTCATTCACTGGATTGGTATAGTTGGCGTCTTCATCAAAGTGTTTATCCTGTTGCGGGATATTTCATTTTCTATACCCGTATTTCTAACATTACGTTTGATTTTATTGCCTTCAATTGGTAGCATTACGCCACAAATGCAGTGCACATCGTTTTACATGATAATCGCATTACATCAACGTGACAATAAATAATTGTGTGCAATACTGATACAGAAATAACTTCTTTTAACCCTTTCCTGTTTTTTTCAAAATTTTAGACTTGTCAAATTTGTAATATGAAGAGTAACCAATCTATAGGGTAGAAAATATTGTGAGAAATGAAGAAATTGCTTTTTACAAGCAATTTCTTCTTTTCCCACAATGTTTTCTCATGTACAAAATCACAGGGATGTATAAGCCAAGGATTGAACAGGGAAAGGTTGATAATATAATCATGCTATAACATTATTAAGCTCTTTAGAAAAGTTTTTGAAATTGTTTCATTTTGTCTGAGTTCTTTCTCTTTGATAGTGATCAGTTACTTGTTTCATTCTTGGAAGTTTTGGTATTCTTCCTTTACAAATTAATCAAGAAAATGAAGAAATTGCTTGTTACATACATGCATTTTCTTTAATTTCTATGATTTTTTATACACATAAAGACCGATATATTTAAAATTCTATTAAGTGAAATTATCTTCTTCAACTTCTATTTTGGACCAGTTCAAAATTTCGTCGTCTGGTAACGGGTTGCAGGTTAGACATTTAGGTAGATTAATTTTAAATTTTGTTTCAAAATATCTTGGTAACCAGGATGCTGAAAGTTCACGGAAGAATATGGTTTATGGTTAAACAGTTCTACGTGTTTTTGTATGATTCAGTTACTTAAATCAGTTTCAGTTTTAACTTTTGGTTTCTTCTGTTGTGAAAAAAACAACATACCAACTGGTTCATTTTATCCATTACATTTTGACATTTCAAGCTTGTACAAGTCATTCAATTAAAATACTCCTTTTGTGAATTATATAGAGATAAAAAACTTGATTAAAATTCCATCTTTGCTATGGAAATTTTGGAATTAGAGCCACCCAGGATTTACTCATCCAGTGCAGTTTTGGTTTTGCAATCTGCATACAGTACAGGTAAGGTTTACTAGAAATAATAGTTGGCCAACATCAAAAACTAAATGATAGAGCTCTATGTTCTTAGACAGTTCTGAATTAAATCAGTTTAGTTACAAAATTGAAAGTTTGACCGAAATACAATGATTTGAAGAACAGGTAACCACCTGATTGGCTGAATTTTTCTTTTCATACTTCCATTAAAAGTAAGTTTTAGCACGCAGCTGTTTTGTATTCTTGTGCACAAAGTAGATCCATAAAATTTTACTAAAAAATAGCAAAATATTTGAGCCTGTGCGTGACATTTCCAACAATTTCGCATGTGCGTGACTTGCACACATTGCGCACCCTGGACAGCCATTTGGAGCAATTAGAATATTCGCTGATTGTTTAAAGAAGCTTTGGGTCTGTATCTTTCTACAGAGCGCAGAGTGAAGACTCTGATCAGACTGTGCGGATGCACAGACTGATCTGAGTCTTTACTTCGCGCACATGCGTATTGGTTGGAAATGTCACGCACGCGCTCATTTGATTTGTTTTGCTGGATGGCATTGAATTATAAGAAATGAAGAGAACATTTTTTTTTGTTTTCATTGACGTATGGTTCTAAAAACTTGATCACACTGATGTATGGGGTAGCTTTGCATATTAATAATGTGATTAAGATTTAAGGTTCTTACCTTAATGAAAACAAAAAAATATTCACATCATTTCTTAACCTATTCCCACACAATGATGGTTTTTGATGCCCCTGAAGAATAATACTTGGGAAAACATTGTGTAAAGATGAAGAAATTACTTGCAACAAGCAATTTCTTCATTTTTATACGCTCGTCGAAGACAGGACGTATTATGGGATCACCCATGGTGTCCGGGCGTCCGGTCATCCGGTTGTCCGGTCGTCCGGGCGTCCGGGTGGCGTCCACTTCTTTGTCCGGAGCATAACTCTGTCACCATAAGTCCGATGGAATTTAAACTTGGCAGTTATATTCTTCTCATCAATACGAAGTGCAGTGCACAAAAACCATAACTCTACCTGGCCTATTTTTTGAGTTATTGCCCTTTGTTGTTTTTCATACTTGAATCTTGTCCGGAGTATATCTCTAAAAGTATTATAGCTAGGATCATGAAACTTTATGGGTGTATAGATCTCACCAAGGGGAAGTGCAGTGCACAAAAACCATAACTCTACCTGGCCTATTTTTTGAGTTATTGCCCTTTGTTGTTTTTCATACTTGAATCTTGTCCGGAGTATATCTCTAAAAGTATTATAGCTAGGATCATGAAACTTTATGGGTGTATAGATCTCATCAAGGGGTAGTGCAGTGCACAAGAACCATAACTCTACCCGGCCTATTTTGAGAGTCATTGCCCTTTGTTGTTTTTCATACTTGAATCTTGTCCAGAGTAAATCTCTAAAAGTATTAAAGCTAGGATCATGAAACTTTATGGGTGTAAACATCTCACCAAGTGGGAGTGCAGTGCACAAGAACCATAACTCTACCTGGCCTATTTTTTGAGTTATTGCCCTTTGTTGTTTTTCATACTTGAATCTTGTCCGGAGTATATCTCTAAAAGTATTATAGCTAGGATTATGAAATTTCATGGATGGATAGAGCTCACAAGGTAGGAGTGCAGTGTACAAGAACCATAATTCTACCTGGCCTATTTTTTGAGTTATTGCCCTTTGTTGTATTTCATACTTGAATCTTGTCCGGAGTATATTTCAAAAAGTATAAAAGCTAGGATTATGAAACTTAATAGGTGTATAGATCTCATCAAGGGGGAGTGCAGTGCACAAGAACCATAACTCTACCTGGCCTATTTTGAGAGTTATTGCCCTTTGTTGTTTTTCATACTTGAATCTTGTCCGGAGTATATCACATAAAAGTATAATTGCTAGAATCATGAAATTTATTGGATGGATAGATCTCACCAAGGGGGAGTTCAGTGTACAAGAACCATAACTCTACCTAGCATATATTTTGAGTTATTGCCCTTTGTTATTTTTCATACTTGAATCTTGTCTGGAGTATATCTCTAAAAGTATTATAGCTAGGATCATGAAACTTCATGGGTGTTTAGATCTCACCAAGGGGTTGTGCAGTGTACAAGAACAATAACTCTACCTGGCCTTTTTTTGAGTTATTGCCCTTTGTTATTTATCATACTTGAATCATGTATTGAGTATGTCTCTAAAAGTATAATAGCTAGAATCATGAAATGTCATGGATGGATAGAGCTCACCAAGTGGGAGTGCAGTGTACAAGAACCATAACTCTACCTAGTGTATATTTTGAGTTATTGCCCTTTGTTGATTTTCATACTTGAGTCTTGTCCGGTGTATATCTCTAAAAGTATAATAGCTAGAATCATGAAATTTCATGGATGGATAGAGCTCACCAAGTGGGAGTGCAGTGTACAAGAACCATAACTCTACCTAGCATATATTTTGAGTTATTGCCCTTTGTTATTTTTCATACTTTGTTTGACAAAAAATATTCATTTAAAATAACATCAGTTCTATTCAAACCCCCAGTTAATATTTAGCAGTGTGACGGGCGTATCTTGTGACAATTTGGCACCTTGTTAAACAATGTTTTCTACCGAGAAAATTGAAAAAAAAAAAAATAATAAAAAAATCCATAAACTTTAAATTGTAGTCTGCAACTCCTTTTAATTTGAACCAGTCTATAATTTTGTTGTTTGGAATTGGGTTAAAGAAGGATATATGAATTAACCCATTCCCACTCAGTGATGCTTTAAGACGACCCAAGAGGAAAAAAGATATGGAAAACAGTGTGGAAAATGAAGATATTGCTTGTGACAAACAATTTCTTCTTTTTCCACAATGTTTTCTAGCCAGAAATTTGAAAAAATCCGAAATTTCATAAACTTTATATTGTTGTCTGCACTTTCTTTCAATTCAGGCCAGTCTAAAATATTGCCGTCTGGTAATGGGTTAACCCCGTAGACACACACTAATCACGGGGATGAATAATGAAGATGGACTCTGTCCATGTTGTAGAAACAGTCATCATGTGACAGGTTTATTGTAAATTTATTGGTTAACTTCCATGGTTCATTTAGTATTGAATTGTTTGTTGACCATAAAACTCATCCCCATTGTTTTCACCCATTATGAATAATCAATCAACTGGAAAAAAATAGTTAATTAGTTGACTATTGTTTTCATACTTACTTTGTGTAGGGACTTGAAAGTATTGTCATTTCAGGTTTGCTCTATATTCTCATTTTCTATTACTAATACTAATACTAATAATAACGACTTTATTTAAGGAGGCTACACATTTGGTTGCCCAATCACATTTGGTTGCCCAATCTTCCAATTAACCGATATTTATCCCATTCCCACACTATCATGCTTTTTGAAACCCCTGGATGCTTTGTGATCCCATTTCAAAGACTGCAGAAAACCTTTTAAGTTTGATGTGAAAAATAAGCACCATATGAGGTGAAAACATTCAAAGAAAAGGAGAAATTGTTCGGAAAAATATACCTTATTGTTAATCTTAGGGGATATCAAAATAAAGATGTATTTTGTTAAGAAGATGATATCATAAGGTTCGTAATTTGAATTTAACTGATTTATTCATACTGTCCAAAGGTTTTTTTGTATAAAGACCACTCTTATTATGGTGCAATGTGTTAACCCATTACCAGATGGCAAAACTTTAGACTCGCCCAAACTGAACGAAGTTGCAGATGACAATTTAAGGTCAATAAAATTTTGAATTTTTTCAACTTTTGGTGTGGAAAACATAGTAGAAAATGAAGAAATTGCTTGTAACAAGCAATTTCTACATTTTCCACTATGTTTTCCAAAGCTTTTTTTCTTGGGGGCGTCTAAAAGCGTCACTGAGTGGGAATGCGTTAAATCATTCCATTGTTTTGAGTTATCTATTTGACTGTTTTCAATATGAAATAACAGGCAAATGTTTGGTGTTTAATTTGTTTATGTAGAATGTGAGAACAAAAACTAATATTTGCAGAATATAATGTCGATACTCGACGGCGGCACTCATCCTTTCCGACTATTTGTCTCTCACCAATGGGTCGATAATCGTAGACCTATATGTGGGATAGCAGCTGAAGGCTAGGAAAGGATGTTATGGTAGTACTGGTGTGAGAAATACCAGGATTCCATTGTTAGGTGCTCAAGCCGCCATGATATAACTGAAAGATTGTTGAAGGCGTCGTAAAACCCCATTCAAACAAACCAACAGACAGAATATAATGATATGTCATTTATCATTATAGGTCCCTCTTCCATTGAAAAATAGACTTACCTATTACCAGACAGCAAAATTTTACACTAGGAGTTGCAGATGGCCATATAAATTTGGTGAAATTTGAGATTTTTTCAACTTTCTGGGTAGAAAACATTGTGGATAATGAAGAAATTGCTTGCTGTTAGCAATTTCTTTGTTTTCCACAATATTGTTTTCCCAATTGCTTTTCTAGAGGGCTGTGAAAAGTGTCATTTGTGGAACACAATTTGAACAATGAAGAAGTTACTAACTACAAGCAATTTCTTCAATGTCCACAATGTTTTCTATCCTTAATGTAGGACTCCTAAATATTGGGTCCTAGGTTTGTTCACGGATACCGGCAAATATCCTTTCTAACATTTATCTCCAAACAACAGGTGGATAATCGTAAACCTAAGTGGAATGAGCAAGTGGAGGCTCGGAAAGGATGTAGTGGTAGTACTGGTGTGACAAATACATGTATCAGGAGTCCATTGATAGGTGCTCGAGCAGTGATAGGACTGAAATACTGTTAAAAGTGGTGTTAATCCCCATTTAAACAAACAATAATCATCTCAGTTTGTAAATTTTACATCGGAAACTTTTAGTATTTTTGTATAGTTAATTGAAATAGAACCGTAGAAAATGAAATAAGTTAATATCACTATTTATTATCAAAATAGCTACAAAATTATGTCAGTTGACCACATGGTCTGTCTGATCCGTGTTAAGCTAGCCGATTAGGAGTATGTTATTAAATACTCCATTCTTAATCTGTTTGTTCAGTTGTATGTAATATTGGATAGAGTAAAATCTTTTCATTGAAGGCTTTTCACAGTATTTTGGGTTATTTGGAGAAGTTCCAATGTTATAGCTGATGAGACCCTTTAGAAAAATAAAACAATTAGAACCAGACTGGCTCACATCTTAAAACTTTGATACTGAGATTTGATTAAAGTATTAGATGCAGGATTTTAGAAGTAATGGTTTGATGACATTTTTACTAAGGTTTGTTACTCTTCCATCAATTCAATCAAGAGTTTGATGTCAATAGACTTTGGTTCGATCAGTGTGTGTAACAAATGGTTTGGAAAACGACTAATTTGGGTGCAGGTTTTGAATGTTTATTTTGGATTTAATCACGCAAGGTATTATTGACATCTTTTTTGATAGAAGCTGTAATATATCTTTTCACTTTGCTCTTGACCCACCAATATTTGGGATTAATTTATCATGACCAAAGAAAAAAATCCAGCTCAGTTTCCAAAATGTTTGTATCTCTCTGTGAAAGTCCAAAGCTTTAACCCTTGTCATGCTGAACCTTGAATATTCCGTGTTGGGCAGGAGGTTTAGACAAAGATCAGTCTGCACATAAGTGCAGTCTGATCTTGGTCAACATCTGCTTATACTTTTCCTGCCAGAGAAATTACAAAATTGATTTTCAAAAGAAATATTGATTATTGAACAACACATATTTTCAGTGCTCTCAGTCCTTTGATAATAATGCAATTCCACAAGAGCTTCTATACAGCATGACAAGGGTTGATAGTGTATCTATTGTTGATCAATGTGGATTAGACAGTATAACTGGAATACAATATAGTGACCAGATATTTTAATATATTTGTAAAGACAAAACTGGTCACAAGGTTAATGGAAATGGAAAGTGTATGAAATTCTACATTTTTCAATTTTCTAGGTAGAGACATTATGGAAAATGAAGAAATTGCGTGAACAAAGCAATCTTCTTTTTACACAATGTTTTCCCATATAATTTTCTTGAGAGGTGTCAAATATTTCACTGTGTGGGAATGGGTTAATTAAGGAAGTAGACATTTTTGTTGATAGTTCAGCCTCAAGCTACTTAATACTTTGAAATAATTTAACTCTTTTGATATACTTTTTGTGTGAAACAGTTCTTTTCCTATATATGTGCAGATCGTTCAACTGTCAACAGAAGACAAGATTTTAGAATGGTTCAATTTGCAAGAAGTTGCAGACAACAAATTTTAGCAGCTGAAATTTTAATATCTTTGTATTTTTGATAGAAATCATTGTTGACAATGAAGAAGTTGCTTGTTATATGCAATTTCTTCATTTTCCACAGTGTTTTCTACCTAAAAGTCAAAGGTATTTAAAATTACATCAACTTTGAATTGTTGTCTGCAACTTCTATCAACTGTTACCAGTCTATAGTTTTGTCGTCTGGTAATGAGTGAACCTATTATCTTTATCAAACTTTCTGGCTGGGGCCATAGTGTAAGTGGTAGTGCGTCTGACTCCTCATCACAGGGTCCCTGGTTCAATCCTTGGTTACGGCAAATATCCTTTCCTGCATTTATCTCCCACCAATCAATGGATATTTGTAAAACCTAAGTGGGATTAGTATCTGGCCGCTCGGAAAGGATCTTTTATTAGTACTGTTGTGAGAAATACCAGGAATCCTTTGTTAGGTGCTCCACCTGCTGGGATATAACTGAAATACTGATAAAAAGGTGATAAAACCCAATAAACCATCAAACATTCTGAAAATGTTTGTATGATCATGATTAAGATCCCTAATGTAGAGATTCAGTTTAATATCAGGGAAAAAGGGTTCTAAATGACTATTTCCTTGCTATCGCCCAACAAGTCATAATTTGAACTCTATCTATCACGGATTTGCTATACCATATCACCACATCACCATTAAAGGGGCCTTAATGACAATTTCCCTGTTACTGCTGTAGATGACATAATTTCAGCCAAGTTTTTCTTAAAATTGTTGAAAATGTTTGTATAGTCATCGGGAAGATCCCTTTGGAGACCTTCCAGCAAAACTCAAGTGAAAGGGGAATAAGTGACACTATCAATGTTATAGCTCATCTAATCACAGTTTTGCCTTGATTATTAAACTTGCAGGATTTTTCTTTTCTTTATTAGAACGACTTTATAACCTATATACAGTAAAACACAATGTGCAATAAAGTTACAAATTGGATAAGCAATTGTTGGCCAAGATTTGAAGGCCATCTTGGCCCTCTTGTTTATATCAACAGAACAATTTGATATGTTAGTCATCACTGGTCACATGACATACTAATATATTATTGTATTGTAGGTACATCATTTTTATGATTTAGTCCAATTATCAAAGTAATCTGACCATGTGCTAGTCAACCTATGTCACATGACTTAAAGGGTGTACCATCGAATGTCAGCATGTCTGTGTCTTAGGGCCACTACCTTTAACAATATTGATGTGATAATGTTTTACTTTCTCTATATGAATATGTATCTTGGTAATTTTCTCCTTTACCTCTTTCAGCTTTTAATTTTTCATAAAAACTTAAAAGTCTGCCCATGTTTGCTTTAATTTTACTCATTAAGATCTTGACCCATTACCACACTATCCCTATTTAAACGCAGAAAAAGGATGTTAAGAGAAGCATTATTCGAAAAGAAAAATGCTTATAACCAACATTTTCCTTTTCACAATGTTTTCTGTTCTAAAAGACATTCAATTTTAAATCGCATCTTTGACTTTTTCAAATTTGGACCAGTCTAACATTTTGTAGTCTGGTAGTAGATTAATCTGTGGTATTCTTAAAGTTTTCCATGAAAGGTTGTATTCAGTATATTAAAGTTGGCTTTCACATTTCAAAGTGATATTTTTGTATAATTTCAGATTCTCAGATAGAACCAAGTCCCGTCACTCCTGATGACACTATTCAGGAATGGAGGTCAGAAGTCAGTAAACGTGCCAACATAGACTGGGAGGAGAAACCAAATAAAGTTGATCTGTATAGTCAAAATGTCATACAAGAAAATGAAAACACAGAATCGGTTGATAGAGAATCTATAGCAAATCTTTCTGATACTCGTAAACAGTGGGAAAATATTCTTAAAACAAGTGACACAACAAACACCCAAGTTCCGATAAAAAATAAAGAACCAGTGAAACAAGTTCGTCACTGGGAAGTAAAACTCCCGACAAAATCTAAAGTAGTTCCAGCAGATGTTGTGAAGTCCAGAGTTGATACAGACTCTGAATCAGACAACGAAGAAAAAATGGAAGATCCAGATAGTGTTAATGAAAGTGCCATTGAGCGTGAGATCAGACTTGCCATGGAAAGGGAGGAACTTTTACGCAAAGAAAAGGAAGGTCGATTACAACCTGAGGCAGGACAGAATGTTATAGTTAAATCTGCCTTTGAGAACAGAGAAGAAAATAACAACAAACCAACATATCATGAAATGACAGAAGCTGATCGTGGTTCTGAACTTCAACAGAGGGAGGAAAAGATACAACAAGAACTGTTAGAACAGAGGGAGCGTGAAGAAGCTATCAGGGGAGATAAACAATCTGAAGATGTAAGTATGGCACATCTCCTTTATTTTGTTTGAGATTTGATTATCCAGAATACTTTTTTCTCTCCGTCCCTTAACAGACAGCAAATTTTAGACTGTTCCAAATTGTAGGAGTTGCAGGAGTTGCAGACGACAATTTAGAGTTTATGAAATTTTAGATTTTTTTCCACCTGTTTGGTAGAAAATGAAGAAAATGCTTATTACAAGTAGTTTCTTCATTAAATACTATGTTTTTCCAAATTTTTTTCTTTGGGGGAATCAAAAAGTGTCATTGTATGGGAATGTGTTAAAGCGATATATATACTATTAAGGGAAATATGTGTTAATCCATTCCCAAACGACAAAATTTTAGACTAGTCTAAATTGAAAGGAGTAGCAGACGACTATTTAAAGTTTATGTAATCTGTAATCTGGAATTATTTTAACTTTGGGGTAGAAAACATTGTGGGGTAGAAAACATTGTGGAAAATGAAGAAATTGCTTGTAACAAGCAATTTCTCCATTTTCCACAATGTTTTCCAAAGCTTTTTTTCTTAGGGGCGTCTAAAAGCGTCACTTTGTGGGAATGGGTTAACTGTCTTATTTGTAAAAACCATGCCCCTTTTTGTCCAGTCTATCCAGCCTCAAACAGTCAAGTGTCAGGCACCCATACTAGGTATTGCTCTTTTTTTATGTTGAGTTAAGAAAGAATACAAAAAATCTAGGACTAGACCAATGCTACTAATTTCAATATTTGTGAACAAATCTAAAATCCTAAATGAGGAAATAGTTTGATGACATTTAATGCATAAGACATCATGTAAAATGTCATCCAGGTGTCCTAATGATGGATAGTTTATTGGTCAAATTTGGATGGTCAAGATTGGTCAGTCTAACATAGTATGGTCAGTAATCATTGTGTATTCATAAAAGTTGAGAATTATTATTTACCAGGTTTGATAACTTGATATATACCTTTTAAACCCATTACCACATGAGAAAATTTTAGACCAGTCTGAATTCATAGAAGTTGCAGAGGACAATTTAAAGTTAATGAAATTTTATATTTTTTCAACTTTCTGGGTAGAAAACATTGTGGATAATGAAGAAATTGCTTGTCACAAGCAATTTATTCATTTTCCACAATGTTTTCCAAAGCTTTCATATTGAGGGGTGTCCAAAGGCTTCATTGTGTGGGATTGGGTTAAACCCATTCCCACACAATCGCCCCTCAAGTAAAAGCTTTAGAAAAGTTTCATTATAAAAAGCAATATTTTAATTTTCCATGATGTTTTCTACTTATAAGGACAAAGATTTTCAAAATTTCGTAATCATAAATTTGTCATCTTCAGCTTCTTTCAAGCTGGACCAGTGTAAAATTGTGTTGTCTGTTAATGGGTATGGCATTACACTAGTTCTGTATTATTTACATGATATATACCTAATCTTTAAGTACTGCGCATTAAACCAATAAAAAGTGTTCAAAAGCTGGTACATATTTTAGGCATTAACCCATTCCCACTCAGTAACGGTATAGACCCCCCCCATTAGAAAAGCAATTGAGAAAACTGTAGAAAATAAAGAAATTGCTTGTAACGAGCAATTTATTCATATTACAAAATATTTTCTACCAAGAAAGTTAAAAAAATTGAAATTTTATAAACTTTAAATTGTCGTCTGTAAATCCTTTGAATTTGGACCAGTTTAAAATTTTGCTGTCTGGTAATGGATTAAGGGATGGATTGTAAACAAATAAGTGAATCTACTAAGTTCAATATATCCAAATTAGGAAATATTGAAATAAATCACCAATTATAAAGTGCAGGAAATAAAAAAACATAAGAACAGACCTTTCCTGAAAGTCCTAATGTGTCTTCAAACTACAATAGAGGCTGCGACCATAGTACAGTAGTGTGTTGGACTCAAAATCTTGAGGTCTAGAGTTCGATCCCCAGTCCTGGTAATTATCCTTTCTGACATTTGTCTCTCACTTATTGATGACATAATTATCGTAAACCTATGTGAGATCAGTGGTAGTTTTTACCAATCTTAAATTTTGTCATCTGGTAATGGGTTAAAGCAAATAATAATTTGGCAGCACATTGAGGATTTCTTGTTCTCAAGTGTTGAAAAACCTGATTTCTATCTTAATGATTAAGAATGAATAGGATTATACATTAATTCATTTAAAGCTGCAGGGTTAAAGGTTTGAAATCAACCAACCCATTCCGACACAATGACACTTTATGACACCCTCAAGAATTTCTGAAAGCACTGTGGAAATTGAAGACATTGCTTATTACAAGTAATTTCTTCATTATCCACAATGTGTTTTACCAAAAAATAATTTTTTTCAAATTCCAACAACTAGAAATTGTCGTCTGCAACTTCTTTCAGTTTGAACCAGTCTAAGATTTTGTTGTCTATTAATGGGTTAAATGATGTCATTCTTTGGTGTATCAATATTGTTATTGGTAAGAATCTCGCTTCGTATTCAGCCAAGTCTAAGGATATTTTCAATAATTAGGATATCGGTGGTTCATATATTGGGAATAGGTTGAATTTCGTAGATAGAATAGTTTGAATAGAAGGGCTATCAGATAGTTTTGTTTTGGTCTATCTTTAAATGGTTTAAATGGAATTGTGCCTTCAACACCTTAATAAAGGTAAGGAATTTTTAAAGGTGTATTTTTTAAGTCATTCCCACACAATCCAGCCTTTCTATGCCCCTAGCCGCCGTCATAGCGCAGTTGGTAGCGCATCGGACTGTCAATCTTGAGGTCCCGGGTTCGATTCGGCGGCATTCATCCTTTCCGACTATTTGTCTCTCACCAATGGGTCGATAATCGTAGACCTATGTGGGATAGCAGCTGGAGGCTAGGAAAGGATGTAATGGTAGTACTGGTATGAGAAACACCAGGAATCCATTGTTAGGTGCTCCAGCCGCCGCGATATGACTGAAAGATTGTTAAAAGCGGCGTAAAACCCCATTCAAACAAACAAATTTCTATGCCCCTCAAGAAAAAAAGGGTTTGAAAAACTTTGTGGAAAATGAAGAAATTGCTTGGTACAAGCAATTTCTTCATTATTCACAATGTTTTCTAACCGAAAAGACTCAATTTTTAAATTTCCATCAAGTTTAAATTGTAGTATGCAACTTCCTTCAATTTGGCACTGTCTGGTTTGGTAATGGGCTAAATTGTGCAGATTGTTTTCTTTCCGATGTCATTGATACTTCCATGTATAATTTCAGTAACTGCTAAATGTTGCTTGTGCTTTAGATGAAATGACATTGTTTTATATGTTCTTGCTTTCTATCTGATCTTTTACTTTGGTGATACACAAACAATTCACAACTGTTGAGTTGTTTGTATGATTAACCAATTCCCACACAGTGACGCCTTTGGACGCCCCTCAAGAAAAACAATTGGGAAAACATTGTGTAAAATGAAGAAATTGCTTGTTACAAGCAATTTCTTCATTTTACACAATGTTTTCTACCCAGAAGGTAAAAAAAATCTAAAATTTCATAAACTTTAAACTGTTGTCTGCAACTTCTTTGAATTTGGACCAGTCTAAAATTTTGGCTTGTGGGAATGGGTTAAGCCTGTCCTAAATCTTTAGTATGTTATCGGCTTCTGAAACGATTTCTATGGTTGCGGATCAGTCTATACAGTCTATCTTGCTCAAGTGACCACCTCTATTAAGGGAACACTTTCAACTTACCAGCATCAAAAATCCCTTCTCCTAAAACAAAGGATATTCACATTTGGTTGTCCCAAGCCTATGTCAAACAAGTCGGACAAGGGAATTCTGCAACCCTGTTCAAGTTTATCAGACGGATTTAGGGATAAAAAGTATATTCATCATTAAAAGATAACTTTTTATCGTGGATACTGAATTATGTTGTTCTGTTTTGCGGAATTTAACAGGCCGACACATTTGTTTCAATGTGCTTTTATGGACTTGCTTTACAGTAGTTGATGTGTTTTCGTAGCTGAAAGTTTTAATATAGTTTGTAGGTTTTCAATGGATTGTGTTTGCTTTAGGGTGTTGCCATATTACTAGATTTGAATCATCTATCTGTTTGACTGAACCTGCTTTATGGCCAAAAGAGCATTAAAGTTAAGATTTAGAAGAGTTATCTTCCCTTTTTGTACTTTAACCCATTCCCACACAATCACGCTTTTAGATATCCCTTAAAAATCTTTGGAAAACATTGTGGATTATGAAGAAATTTCTTGTTACAAGCAATTTCTTCATTAAACCAGAATCTTTTCTACCTCACAGGACTGAAAGATATAAATTTTCATAAACTAAAAATTGTTGTCTGCAACACCTTTGAATTAGGACCAGTTTAAAATTTTCTCATAGTAATGGATACAGCAACTAATAGTCTGGTCTTGTTTTGTTTTTCACAGAATTTTCCAAAATTCCATTTCAATATGTTTCCATTTGCATATGAGTGTGTATTTCCATTTGTGAAAGTAATTTTAAGTTTTGGTTGTACCTTCTTTCTCAAATATTTTTATATGGAGCCATGTAGGAATTATACATAAACATTTTGTGTGGGAGATAAACCAAAATGGTACCCATAAAATAGGGTTTAGTTGAGAAATAAAAATGTTATACTAGTGAGAACCATTCTTATCAAGGCTTAAGCATAAAATCTTCCTCCATTGACCATCATTAAGACTTCTTTATCACAAAGTAACAGCTGTTAGATTAATGCAAGACAATTTATTATTGTGGACTTTTCTTGTTTTGTGGATTTAATCCCATTGTATTGTTTAGGAAGGTTCATCAGTAATCAAAGGTCAATATCATTGAAGTGTGCTTCATTACTAAAGGATAAAGTGTGCTTCATTACTAAAGGATTATGTCCCCTGAATGACATTAAGTTTTGATCTGTATATATTCCCTTTGACAGTTCTTTTAAACCCATTATCAGATACCAGAATTTTAAATTGATCAAAATTCAAGGAAGTTGCAGATGACAATTTGAAAATTATGCAATTTTAAAGAATTTTGTCTTTTTGGGTAGAAAACATTGTGGAAAGTGAAGAAATCCGTTGTAATAATCAATTTCTTCATTTTCAAAAATTTTTTGCTCCGCTGGCTGAAAGCAGCGAGCTATTGTCATGTTGTGTCCGTCATGCGTCCATCCATCTGTCCGTCCATCCGTAAACCTTTTCTTTAAAAATCTTCTCAGAAAGAACTGAACAGAATTCTACTAACTTTCACAGAAATGATCCTTGGGTGACCCTTAATTAGATTCCTTCAATTAATTTTTGCTTTAATAGGCGGGGCTCATTTCCATATATGGTGAAACCTTTAAAAATCTTCTTCTCAGAAACCAATTGATGGATATCAACCAAATTTTACAGGAATGATCATTGGGTGACCCTCTATCAGATTCCTTCAAAGAACTTTGAACAGATGAAAAAATGGCTTAAATGGGCAGGGCTAATTTCCATATATTGAAAATTGCAAATATCGATAGTACAGTCGAATCTGTGTACAGCAGCCAGTTAAGGGAGAGGGCTAAATTGGCTGCTGTCCACAGATTGGCTGCTGTTCACAGTATCCCTAGGGCGGCCATTTTGCCATACCAAATTTGGTTAACTCATTAACAGAACACATAACTTTATTCTACTCCAAATTCTAAGAAGTTCTAAGCTTCCATTTTATGTGTCTTTTAAAAAAAGAAAAGGCAATTTATACAATTTAAGATAGAAAATATTGTGACGGAAGTGAAAATATCTTGTTATAAGTTAAGTGTAAGAAGGCATGTAAAACTCACAGAATCTGAACATAGTGGACCAATTATGTCATTTGGCCATATGTGGTGTCCATAAACCATTTGTAACACAAATCATCAATGTTTTCAAATGAGACATTCTTTTAGACATGCTTTGAATAACGATCATCATTTAAAATTCCTCGAGAATTTCTCGTTTTCGTTTAGCTACATTTTGAACCTGCGTACGACCTACACCGAGCTCACTAATCCACGATCCACTAGAAAGAGGAACCTACGTTCAGAGCGAGACATTATAGCGAGAATTATCAGCAATAGCAAATTTTCGTCCATTTTAAAGACCCAAAGAAATCAGTTCGCTACATGTGTAAACAACCTGTAATGCTCAAGTTCATTGTATTTAAAAGAGACTTGACAACTCAAAAAGTTCCCTATCCTTTAATCAATAATCATCACTCAAATCGACCAAATAAATATTAATGGCTAATTATACGTCAATTAATCAACTACACGGGATTAAGTCGATAGTTTGCTGTTTATATCTTGTACATTACGATAAGGTGACTTAGGCAGTTACTATAGTAGTGATTATCGATTTTTTCGAACACGACTAATTAAGTCCCGTGTTTTTTAAGATGACCGTTGTTTAGGTGCAATATACTGTTGACAATAGACCAATTAAGGTGACCGCTGGCCGCATTTCAGGAGATCACGCTATTCACAGTGCAATTAAAGAAGGAATTTGCACGGGGGGAACTCAAGTGGCCGCTGTCGGCAGATTGGCCGCTGTGCATAGTTGACTGCTAACACAGATTTGACTGTATAGTCATTTTCTTCACGGTAATGAGCAATTGATTTTAATTTCATTTGGATAGAGGAAGCGTAAAGCAAAATCTTTGGATCGGTCTTGCATCAGGATACCACCAGTGATATAGTTAATTGTAACCCTTTGAACTGCTAGTGGTAGATAATTATACTCCCAACAACAAAGTTAGGGGGGGAGGATATTGGAAAATCAGGGTGTCCGTCTGTCTGTGCGTGGACATAATTTTGTGTCATCATCTCCTCCCACATTTCCAGACCAATTTTGCTGAAACTTTTCAAAAATCTTCTTTGCAATAGCAACTTGTGCACCTGCAATTTTCATTATGTTAAATCAACTGTTTCAGGAGTTGTGCCCCTTTGATTTATTTTCTTATATACAATATATAGAGAATAAATCATAATTCCTGAACAGATTGACAGATTAGAAAATAAGAGTGGTTCACATGTATGAAGTGAGGGGGGGAGTATACTGGAATTAGGTTGTCCATCTGTCTGTCCGTCCGTCTGCCCGTGGACATAATTTTGTGTCCCCATCTCCTCCCTCATTTCCAGACCAATTTTGCTGCAACTTTACCGAAATCTTCCTTGCTATGGGAACTTATGCACCTTCAATTTTCATAATGATTAATCAACTGTTTCAGGAGTTAAGCATCTTTGATTTATTTTCTTATATACAATGTAGAGAGAATAAATCATAACTCCTGAACAAATTGACATTAAAAAATAAAAGTGGTTCACATGTTTATTCCAAAAAATAAACACCGTATTCGACGTTGCACAAAATCCATAATTGGCATCTTCAATGTTGAACAAAATCCATATTTTTGCCCCTCATTGACTTAAAATTTGTAAAAAAAAAATTGTCCAGTTGATAAATCATGAATGGCCAGCATCTCGATGGTTACAGTTTGGCCTCATTTAAAAAGAGGCGGCAGTAGGGGGTATTTGTCAGCAGGAGACAGTTCTAGTTAATTCTATAATAAATTTGTTCTAGCATGTCTAAAAGACGATTTTCGGTGAAACAACAAAGTGTTTCATCAATAAGGGACTTAAGTTGTTGGACTGATTTGAAAATTTCACTGCCACTACCTAAAATAAGTTTCAGGGATAAGACTGATACATTTTAGCATGTTTACAAACATTGTGCAGAATTGAGTTAAGACAGAATTTTTTCTTTGTCAAATATATTAAATTCACACATCTTTTTGTTAACAATTACGGAGACGCAAATACAATTTATTGTTAAGGGTGGCAAAAAGGTAGGATCTTTTTCCACAACAGTTAAACTTTTCAGAGACTAGTTTGTATTGACTTTGTTCTCCATTCAAAATTCCAAACTAGTTTGGAATTCTGGCTATGGAGTCTAAATTCCTGGTCATAAGAGATTTGGTCAAACCCCTTCCAAAACATTACAAACTTTTTTTAGTCAAATTCATAACTAATAAGAAGTTAATATATATATTGTGAGAAAGGAGAGATCAATTGTCCTTTTCCAATGATCTTTCTAAACTGTCATCTGGTAGATCTCTCAATACGGATATATGTGAGAAGTTTGGATATACTGACATCAGCCTGAAATGCTGTCAGTTAATACCTCTATCTACTTATCACCATGGTGAAATAAGGAAGTATTGAATTCCTGATATTGATATTTCAGACATTGTTCTAATTATCTGGCTGTCCTATCCTTTTAGTAGTTGACATAATTTTATTTATTTTTTTTTTGCCATATAAACAAATTGTAGACTGGTCTGAATTGAAAAAGGTTGGAGACAAAAATTGAAAGAGCATTTAATTTGAAAAAAGATTCACAAATATGACAAAAAGGAATTGTGGCAGTTAGGAAAATTGCTTGTTTCAAGTAATTGTGTTTTTTTTTACAATTTTAAATATAATTGATAGTCTTGTTTTGAATTGAGGCTAGTATTCCAGGCAAATAAAATACTTAGCCTGCAAAGAAACAACTTTTGACTGTGAAACCATATTCACAAAATCTCGCCTTATTTTTTGTCCAAGGACAAAAATGTTTTGGAAAACATTGTGGAAAAGGAAGAAATTGCTTGTTACAGGCAATTTCCTCACAATCCTCAATCATTTATACACTTAAAGACAAATTTTATTCTGAATTTTTATTAACTGAAAATTTTCAGCTGTAACTCTTTCAATTTTAATTGATGTAAATTGTTGTTGGCTGATAATTGGTTGTTAAATCATTTACAATTCATCCCAATGCAGAGAAGTTCAATAGTTTTTTTGTCTGATCATTAACAATAAATCTATTATTATTTATTACAGGATAACACAAGTCAATCTTCCCAAGATGATGAGAATGCTAACGAAAGTATTATAGAACGTGAAATTCGGCTCCAACAGGAACGAGAGAGAGATTTAGAACTCAGTAGACAAAGATTAAGCATGTCTAAGGTAACTTTAACACTCATGTCTTTTCAATTTTCAATCTATTTCATTCCCTCCCCCTCCCCCTTTATAGGAAGGCATCACATAGTGTTACCTGTGTGGCCACTGTGTGTTTGACTATGCTTGGTTTGAATCCTATTTATACTTGTCCAAGTCATAACCTAACCCATTCCAAAGCAAGATTTTGCTCCATTGGCTGAAAACCAGTGGACTATTGCCATGCTATGGTGTCACTTGTGTGTGTGTACATACGTCTGTCCATCCATTAGCCTGTAAACTTTTACTTTGAGAATCTCAAAAAGTGCTGAAGAGAATTCAACCAAATTTCACAGAAATTATCCTTGGGTGACCATTTATCAGATTCCTTCAAAGAATTTTGAATGGATGAAAAACTTGGCTTTAATATGCGTTGCTAATTTTCACATATGATGTAAGCTTTGAAAATCTTCTCAGAAACTAGATGGATTTCAAGCAAATTTCACAGTGATGATCCTTGGGTGACCCATTACCATATTACTTTGAAGAATTTTGATCAGATGAAAAGCCTAGCTAAAATGGGCAGGGTTAATTTCATATATGGTCAAAACTTTGAAAATCTCGTACATCACCTGAATTTCACAGGGATTATTGTGTGGTGACTTTGTATGAAATTTTTCAAAATAATTTTGATCAGATGAAAAACATGGCTTTAATTGATGGGGCTTATTTCCATATATGGTATATAGTGAAGACTTGTTAATAGATTTTCGACCAAATTTCACAGGAATAATCCTCAGTTGACTCTATTTTAGATTCTTTCACCTTATTTTGATTAGTTGAAAAATATGGTTTTTATGGTCATGGCCTATGTCCATCAATGGTATACTATGAAAATTTGTTAATACCTTTTCAATTGACATAGTAAATGAATTTTTCATAACTTGACTTGACTTTAGTAACACAACAAAAAGATTGAAATGATTCTCTAGAATTTGATTTGCTAGATATGTCAAAGATGATTCCGTTTAAATTGAATTCCTGAAAACACCATTTGCTTATTCAGTACATTCAGGCTTGAAGAGCGATACAGGTCTACATCTTTTATGCTGATACTAGTTAATCCTAGAAGCATTGAAGTAGTTTTAGTGTCTAAATGGTTTACATTAAAACCGCCGGTAAAAGGTTCAAGGATCCTATTACATTTTAGGAACAGTTTTAATTCAGTTTGACAAGGGTTAATTTCATTCAGGCAATTTTCATTCTTTTCAAAATGTTTTCTGAAACACCTGATACTACTTTTTTGGCTAACCAGAGCAATAACAGGGCTATTGTGATAAGTCATCAACTGTCCATCTTTTTTTCTATTCTAAACCAACATTAAAGATTTGTCTGCAAATGCAAAATCTTTATTTATATCCAGTATAGATATATTAAGCTTGTCCAAGTTGAAAGGAGATGCAGATAATAATTTTAGGTTGATAAAATTCTAGAATTCTTTGTCTTTTTGGGTAGAAAACATTGTGTGCGTGAAATGTGCAATTTCTTTTATGTCCACAATGTTTTCTAAAGCTTTTTTCTTGTTGGATGTAAAAAGGAGGGATTGTGTGGGAATCAGTCAATTTGCTACATCAAATAATTGTCTTTATCTCATTATAGCCTCAGGAAGAGCAGGTGTCTACAGGGGAGGTAATTGAGGAACAGGTGGTTGTTGAGGAGGCTTCAGTGGATTATAGTGAGCCTGACAGAATGTCTCCAACACCAGTATCCACACCTGCTGTGTCCACACCTGATGATCTTAGTGAAGCCGAGGACCAGCCGGTGGAAACCAGAGCTCGGATTACATATGAGGAGGCAATATCTAGCCCATCACATGAAGGGGAGAGTTTAATTGCTCGAGAGCTGAGAGAAGCCCGAGAAAGAGAGGAAGAACTTGCCCAACAAAGACAGAGACTAAGTGGAAGTTTTAATAAGAGTACTGTGTCTTCCCCTACAGTTGTGAAACAATCTGACATTAACAATGTACCCCCTAAACCTAAACCTGAACCAGTCATTAAACCTACATATCAAAATGATGTCTCCCCTTACAAAAATGAACGTAGACAATCCCAAGATGATTCTCTATCAAGTCATAGTACAGAAAAATCTCAACCAAAGGTCACAACTCCAAGGTCAAATGTTAAAGTGACATTCGGAGATAAGTTATATAATAGATTGCCAGACAGAAAACCTTCTCCACAAAAAACAGAAAAGCGCGAGACTCAAATTGAGCGGGAAATAAGATTAGCTAGAGAGAGGGAGAATGAGTTCCGAGTGTCTAAAGGTCTTGCACCTATTAAAGATGAAAAGAAAGAAGATAATTTGGAAGAGGTTGAACAGGAGGAGCCAGTTTTCCAGTATAAACGACCAACATACGGTCACCAAACATCGAATTCATCAATGCAAAAATTTGCCACTTCAAGGTTACAAAAAGAAATTGACAAACAGACTGCCTTAGAGAAAAAATATAGAGATGAAGGTAAAATAAAATCAACTTCAGAAGAGCATGTAGGACTTGTTAAGTATGTTGATTTAACAGAAGATAAAAGTACACCCCCTAAAAGAAACTTTAGTGTAACTAAAAAGCCAGTGATACCAAAGCAAGAGCCAAAAGCTGAACAGAATGGAACAGTTGAAGTTAAAACACCAGAACCCAAAACACTTGAATCACCTCAACCCAAGTTTAATCGTAGTGTTTCTGGTGGTGGTATGACATTCAGCTATCGTGAATCGAGACACAAAGCTGAATCAAAAATCGAACAGGAACTGCGTGAGATGAGAGAGCGAGAAGAAGAATTGAGGTAAGCTATAACTTGATTGAAAATCTTCTTCTCCAATTTTACTGGTCATACCATTTTCCTGGAGTCTTTCGGTCTGTGGTGTACTTTGCTCTAAATCCTGGGTTGTAACACCAATTCCTTGCGGCCATAGCCATAATCCAGATGGTAGCACATCAGAATCTCAATTGTGAGGTCTAGGGTTTTATTCTTGGCCACAGCATACATCCTTTCCGAAATATGTCTCCCACCAATTGGTGGATAATCAAAACTGGGATGTAGTGGTAGTACTGGTAGTACTGGTGTGGGAAATACCAGGAATCCATTGTTAGGTGCTCAGGGTGCCACAATATAACTGAAATACTGTTAAAATGGCTTTAAACCCCATTCAAAACAAAAAAATCCTAGCTGGCTAAGTTCTTTGCCTCATCAGCAGCTGCATCATTACTGAAATACTTTTGAGAGTGATGTTTACCCATTACCAGAAGACAAAATCTTAGACTACAGATGACAATTGGCAGTTGCAGGAATTTTAAAAATCTTTGTCTTTTGGGGTAGAAAGCATTGTCACTGGGTGCTCAAAATTTTGTTAATGGAGTTATGAATATTTTTTTTCGACAAATCAGATCACCTGTTTTTGATTGAAACTAAAAATTAGATTATTTCTAAATGACTAAATCTATTATTAATGAAAACAAAGTTCTGGACTGGTCACTTAAGAAGTTTTATGTTTTCAACAAATATATATCTCTACCTATCGATGATTTCATATAAATAAGTTAATTGATTACCACTCGACAAAATTTTAGACTGATCCAATTTCAAAGATGTTGCAGACAACATATTTTAATTGATGAAATTTGGGTTTTATTACTTTTTGGGTAGAAAATATTGTGGAAAATGAAGAAATTGCTTGTAAGAAGCAATTGCTTTATTATCCACAATGTTTTCCAAAGCTTTTTTTCTTAGGGGCGTCTTAAAGTTTCACTGAGTGGGAATGGGTTAATAGTGCTGTGATTTATTTTTTAGGTCCCAGCGGGCAGGTGGCGGAGCATTGTCCCCCAGAAACCCAGACAGTCCAAGATCCAGTAGCAGCTCCGTGGAAAACAAGCGCTCCCACTTTGAGCAGGCTGCATAGACCACAACAAATTTGAATTTATATGAAAACTGTGTTCAACTGTGTTTATTATCAAACATCCCATTTAAAAAGGGAACATTAAGACTTGAGAAACTTTTCTGTTGATTTTATGAGACTGGGCTGAAATTCCCAAATGACACCATTTTAGACTGGTTTGAATTGAAAGAGGTTGCAGATGACAAAAAAGTTTGGTTTGAATTAAGAAATAAGTGCCATTTGAGGTAAAAAAAAATGTGATAAAAGAAGAAATTGCTTGGTACAAGCATTTTTTTTCTCACTATGTTTTCCAAAGCAATATTTGATGCGTAAAAATGCAGGATTGTGTTTAAATGGGTTAAATGAATAAGCAGATAATTTGACAAGGACAATATCATTAAATCTTTGAAAGAAAAGTGTTGGGAATAGGTGGAAATTCTGAAAGCATTCTTATCTTTCTTTCAAAAATGTTTTGAAAGATTTCATGTTATTTAAAAATCTGTTTTTGGAAAACGATCCTCATTGTTCTTTTATGTTGGTTGTGACTTGGTATTTTAGTGAACACTACAATCATTGTGGCTGAAATGGCAGAATTTTGGCTGTAGTCATTGAGATAATATGTTTTGTGTTGACAGGGGATATACGGCAATGCTTTTGCCGAACTATTGACAGAGAAAAACTTTGTCGGTAAGAGACGTATGAATTTGTCTTGAATTTTCTTTAGCTAGGACTAGCTGATCTTAATCCATTAACAGACAAAATTTTTTAGACTGTTCCAAATTGAAACAATTTTTAGTTGATGAAATTTGAAAAAAATATTTGTCTTTTGGGGGGATAGAAAACATAGTGGATACTGAAGAAATTGCTTGTCACAAGCATTTTTTTCATTTTCCACAATGTATTTCTCAATAGCTATTCTTTTGGGGAGAGAGGGGTATTTGAAAACCATGACTTTAATGGAATGGGTTCGACAAGTCTAGAAAAAAAGTTATTTAGCTAGCCGGAGTCCTTTGAAAATGATGTGATGACAAATTTCTAACATAGCTTTGGAACTGTGTCCTACAGAGAACAGCCATTGTAAATATTCTTGTATTGCACATGTTCAGAAACACTTTTGAATGATGTCATTTGACTGCCCACAGAATGATTGTTTATTGGGATGAAAAGAATTATTTTGAAGGTTTGCCTCAGAAAAAAATAATCACTTGAGTTTCCTTGAAACACCTGATCTTAAACCGGGTCTAGAATATAATGATGTCGTAATCTGCAACTTCTTTCAAATTGGACAAGTCCAAAATTCAATGCATAGTAATGGGTTAAAGAATATCATATCATGTAAAAGAGCCAAGATATCCATACCATGCTTTTCCTTATTTGCCATTTAAAAGTGTATAAAGTTTTGAAAGTATTTCTTATATGAAACAATGATTTGTATAATTTTGTCTGAGAATTTTTCCAAGTAATCTATATTGAAACCTGAGGGTAGTTTGTCTTTTCACTAAAAACATTGGACTAGATATCGAAGTTCATTGAGGGATTGCCAATATCATCAAATTATGGACAGACCAATCAAGTCTTTCATTTATACCAGAAGTGAACTCCGACATTTTTATCTTGAGCATTTTTGTTGTTTTGGCAACTTTGACATAACTAGAGCTTATTCAATCTAGGTTGTTATGTTTGGGTCACCAACCAATAATCTCCTAATTATCTCGTATCCCAGACAACACATTGTAGAAAATAATGTTGTTTATAAACTCGGTAAAACTGCAATGTTGCTGTTCAGAGGGCCTGACCAGCAATCTGTTATTTTTAACCCTTGTCATGCTAAAACCTTTCAGAATTAAAAAAAAAAGGGCTGAAAGCCCTGGTAGTGCTTGTTGTTTAGTTGTCAAAACTTCTTTTGAAAATTATTTTCATAAACAACTCTGGTTTCAAAAGGACAAACAGGAGGTGTAGACTAAGATCAGACTGCACCTATGTGCAGTGTGATCTTTCTCTATACCTCCTGCTAAAACCGAAATATTCAGGATTCAGCATGACAAGGGTTAGTTAATCTGTTCTGGGATATTTTACACTAATTCAAAGAGATAAAAATAGTTAATTTAAAACAGAATAAGGAGTTTAATTGGTCTATCATTTTGACCTTATTTACTCCAGCAATTAATTGCTTAGCGAATGAAAAGCATCAAAAAAAAAAAAAAAAATGATTCAGAGTTACTGAAGGTTGTAAAAATTGTGGTAAAGTATAAAAATTTAGGTGATTTGATTATGATTTCACCAAGGAATATGCCTTCTCACATGTTGAATTACTGCTGAATTTTAAGATTTTATTAAACTATTTTATATATGGTATACATGAAATTTTAACCGATTCCCACTCAATCCCTCATTTCTACGTCCCCAGAAAATAGTTCTGGAAAACAATGTGGAAATTGTAGAAATTGCTTTTTACAAGCAATTTCTACATTTTCCACATCATTTTCTACCCAGAGAGACTAGGATTTTAAAAATTTGAAATTGTCGCCTGCAACATCTATCAATTTGGACCGGTCTGAAATTTCACTGTGTGGGAATGGTATAAGATCTTGCGTTGCTGTAGATTCAATTATCGGAAGGACTTTGCAATTTGCAAAACTGTTAAAACATGTTTTTTTTACCTTTTTTTTTCATTAATGCAAATTATTATTCACCTTTGATTGGTAACTATGCCTTTGATGTTACTAGTATAACATTTTTTCTTTTTTTCAAATAGAATAAAGGTGCTTTAGATAGGTTAACCTTAGTAGACTAGACTAGTTTTGAAGATCATAGTTATTAGACATCTCTGTTATAGCTACATTTATGAATCAAATTGACCAATTGGATCATTCAGTACCAACTTTAACTTTAAACTCCCACTTTTATATTGAGCGTCGCTAAGTGACTTGACCCTTTCCCACTTTTTGAAATTTTAGACTAGTCTAAATTGAAAGAGGTTGGACACGCCAATGAAAATTGGATGCAATTTGAAATGAAACCATTCTATGTAGAAATTTAGTGGGAAAAGGAGAAATTGCTTGTTGTAGCAATTTCTTCTTATTCCACAATGGTTTTCTAAAGTATTATTTCATAGGAACATTAAATCCTGGTTTTGTACAGGAAATGGTCAAAGACATATTATAGCTTATTCAAGCTGTAGTTAAAATGTTTAGATCACTAACCAATTTTTAATTTTTATGCCACTGCTGTGTCATGGTGAGGGGCATATACAGTTACTTCTATCCGTGTGTGTTGGGAGGTGTGTGTGTCCAATTCTCCAGAGCATATCTAATTAACCCATTACCAGATGGCAAAATCTTGGACTGGTCCAAATTGAAAGATGTTGCAGACGACAATTTAAAGTTAATGAAATTTTGGATATTTTAAACTCTCTGGGTAGAAAACATTGTGGAAAATGAAAAAAATGCTTGTAATTTTAGCAATTCTTCATTTTCCACAATGTTTTCCAAAGCTTTTTTCCTTGAGGGCGTCACTGAGTGGGAATGGGTTAAATATTTGGATTTCAAAATAACTTAGCACAGGTATTCTCCTTGAAGGTCTTTGTCTCTTGGGGTAGATTACATTCTAGGAAATTTAAAAAAAAATGCTTGTTACAAGCAATTTTTACATTTTCTAAAATGTTTTCAAAGATTTTTTGGATTAATCAAATATTACATTACTGTCTGGTATACCAGGCTATCCCCTTTTTTTTATGTAAATCAAACAAAATACTGACAGCATTTTTTTTTATCAAATCATAAGATATCAGTTGTTGATTCAATCAACACCCTCATTGGAAAAAGAATAAAGCAGGACTGCATTGACTGTGCTCAATCTCAATTATCATTTTGCTTACAATTTTAGCCCATGTGTGGCATTTTCAAAAAATAAACTTTGTCATGCTGAATAAAGTCCTTACTTAGAATTTCATCAAAGTCAAAGGGCTAAAAGTGCTTGCATGCCTGAAATTATGGTTCATTATGTTCTGTAAATTCTACTACCAACTCTGAAATTAGAATGCCAAACAGGTGGTTTAGACTAAGATCAGACTGCACAAAAGTGTAGGCTCATCTTAGTCTATACCTCCTGACAAAGCAGTAATATTCTGGGTTCAGCATGAGAAGGTTATGTTTTCCTCTTAGAAAAGTACAGGTATCTTCGCTGTTTAATCTGTAGACAGATATGGAGTCAAAGTTTCTTTAGAAAACCAGCAAATATTCTAAATAGTATGGACCAGGCTGCACAATATCTGCACTTCTTGCACATGAAATTTTTGAAAATGTTACATACAGGCTTGTGTGTGCTTGTGAAATGGTCAAGTGAGCCATTATTAGACCAGAATTTAACCTGTTCTATATTTATTTTTTAAGACCTGCACGCAATAAAACATTCTATAGAAAAATTAATGCCATATCAGGTAGAAAACTTTGTGAGAAAAGAAGAAATTGCTTGTTACAAGCTATTTCTTTTCTTGCAGTGTTTTCCAAAGCTATAATCTTGGTTTCCTACAAATGCTGGATTTTTTGGTAATGGAATAACCCATTCATAATCTCTTCCATGCACACAGTTGTGTGTTTTGCATATTGTCCCTTATTATGTGATAGGTCACTTGTATAGGACACTTGTGCTGTAATTGTTGAATTTAAAACCGAATATTTGCTATTAGTAGCTACAAGATGTTCTTCTTTTTAGCTCACCTGAGCACAACGTGCTCAAGGTGAGCTTTTGGTATCACCTTTTGTCCGTCGTGCGTTGGAAGTTGGAAGTCGTCAACAATTCTTTTAACATCTTCTCCTCAGTAACCACTGGGCGGAATTCAACCAAACTTGGTAGGAATGTTCCTTGGGTGACCCTTCTCAAAACTTGTTCGCGGATTTTTGATTGACCCCCAAATATGGGCGTGGCAGTTTTTAACTTAGAAATCTTTAAACATCTTCTCCTCAGTAACCATTGGGCCAATTTCAACCAAATTTGGTATGAATGTTCCTTGGGTCACCCTTTTCAAAAGTTGTTCGCGGATTTTTGATTTGTGCCCAAATATGGGCATGGTAGGGCGTGGCAGTTTTTGACTTAGGAATCTTTAAACATCTTCTCCTCAGTAACCATTGGGCCAATTTCAACCAAATTTGGCATGAATGTTCCTTTGGTGACCCTTTTCAAAAGTTGTTCGCGGATTTTTGATTTATGCCCAAATATGGGCATGGTAGGGCGTGGCAGTTTTTGACTTAGGAATCTTTAAACATCTTCTCCTCAGTAACCATTGGGCCAATTTCAACCAAATTTGGCATGAATGTTCCTTGGGTGACCCTTTTCAAAAGTTGTTCGTGGAATTTTGATTTACGCCCAAATATGGGCGTGGCAGGGCGTGGCAGTTTTTTACTTTGAAATCTTTATACATCTTCTCCTCAGTAACTATTGGGCCAATTACAACCAAATTTGGTATGAATGTTCCTTGGGTGACCCTTTTCAAAAGTTGTTCGCAGAATTTTGATTTATGCCCAAATATGGGCGTGGCAGTTTTTTTAACTTTGAAATCTTTAAACATCTTATCCTCAGTAACAGTTGGGTCAATTTCAACCAAACTTTGCATGAATGTTCCTTTGGTGACCCTTTTCAAAAGTTGTTCCTGGAATTTTGATTTATGCCCAAATATGGGCGTGGCAGGGTCAGGCACTTTTTTGACTTTGAAATCTTTAAACATCTTCTCCTCAGTAACTATTGGGCCAATTTCAACCAAATTTGGTAGGAATGTTCCTTGGGTGACCCTTTTCAAAAGTTGTTCTAGAATTTTGATTGATGACCAAATAAGGGCTTGGAAGGGTAGGGCAGTTTTTGACTTTGAAATCTTTAAACATCTCCTCAGTAACCATTGGGCCAATTTCAATTTTGAATCATCTTACATTAGTCAGGTGAGCGATTTTAGGGCCATTCTGGCCCTCTTGTTTTAATTTTGTTTAGTTATGCTGTATTGTTAAGATTAACTCGTTCCCATACAATCCCACATGCAAGTCACAGACTCTGATTTTATGTCAAAAAGTGAGCCTGCTGGATAGTTGAAATAAAGTGGAGTAACAGTTTAACTGGGGAGTTTTTATCACTAAAGTTCATTTATTCACTGAAGTTCTATTGTTACCACAGTACTCTAATCGCTACAATCAATAGTGTTATCTGATTACATATGTCTTGGTGAAAATATGATATTTGTATCATTAGGTAATCATTTATTCACTATTATTGTCTTTTAAACTCTTGTTTGGTTGAGAACCCTGGCCACAGTGCAGTGGTTAGGACTCCTAGTCATAGGGTCCTGGGTTAGATCCTTAGCTGCGTCGATATTGTTACCAATATTTGTATCCCATCAATGGTTGGATTAATGTAAACCTATGTTTGATGAGTAGCTGGAGGCTTGGAGAGGATGTTGTGGTAGTGCTTTTGTGAGAAATACCAGGAATCCATGGTTAGGTGCTCCAGCTTCTACATTATGACTGAAATGCGGTTAAAGTGGCGTTAAACTCCATTCAATAAAACATTTTGTTGTGTTAACATAGCAGATGATGAAAAAATTGCTTGTTATAAGTAATTTTTTCATTACCCACAATATTTTTCTAAAGGTAAAAATGTGGTGGGAGCAGAAGTGAACTGTAATTATAGTAAAGAAGTTACAGACACCTATTTGAGTTTTATAAGTTTAAAGTTTTTCACCTTTGTGGGTAGAAAACTTAGTGAACAAATGAAGAAATTGCTTGTTGCAAGCAATTTCTTCATTTTACACCATGTTTTTAAGATTGCTTTTCTTGAGGGGCATCAAAAACCTTGATTGTGTGGGAAAAGGTGAACAATATCAAGAGGTCGAGGAAAACAGAGTTTTGTGTTAAAAACTTTTTTTTCACTGCAAAACAATGATTTCTATCTAAAACCCCATGTTCAGACCACTTAGAATAATTTGCCCATTCAGCCATTTCTTTTGAATGTTCACACCACAGGGTTACTTTTAGTTTTAAGGAAAATCTTGTGGGAAAAGAAGCTAATTGGGCACCTCATCTGGACCTCGGGAGGAAATACGGTATATATAGTGTGTGTTATTATAACTGGTTATATTTACTTAGATAAAAAGATATTATAATTAATTATGCAATATTCAGATTGTATACCTTTGTAAATATATAGTATTATTTTAACAAATTATTATAACAATTTATAATGTGTTGCCTTAAAATATCAACATATCTCCATTATAATGAATAAAGTTATATAAAACAGGGATTGTCTTTTGTGCTTTATAACTGCCGCTAACCTTTTTAGCAGAGTTTGTAAACTCACAATTAGTCTCGTTGAAATTATCAAGCCTAAATTGGTTATTTCTTCTCTGCACTGGATCTCCTCTACAGTACACAAAGTGAGTTAACCCATTCCCACACACTGACGCTTTTTGACACCCCTAAAGCAATTTTTCATTATCGAAAATGTTTTCAATCCAAAAAGACGAAGAAATTTAAAATTTAAACAACTTGAAAGTCGTCTGCAGCTTCTTTCAATTTGGACCAGTCTAATATTTCACCGTCTGGCAATGGGTTAACCCATTCCCTTATAATCTTGCTGTTATAAGACACTCATGAAAATAGTTCTGAAAAACAATGTGACAAATACAGAAATTGCTTTTTACAAGCAATTTCTTTATTTTCCGCATTGTTTTCTTTCAGAAAGAAGGATATTTGAAACAAGGCCTTGGATTCAAGACAAAAGTATGACACTCTTATCACTGAGTTATACAAGTACCCTTATACTGACTAAAATGTGATGGGTAACAAACAAGTCTATATACTTATGCTTCATGCCAAATATCAAGGCCTTTTCAATCTGTCATGTTATGACGGAAGGGAAAATAGAGCTACTTTTCTCCTTGTGTGTCTCCCAGGATCTTGTGATACAAGTGACGTGCAAAAGTTTGTTTGGATATATCCAAGGTCAAAACTAAAGGTCAGTTGACAAAATTAACATTGTCCTAAGCATATCTTCTACATTCATGGATGGATTTTAAAATAACACGGGAGTTGGTCCCTTTGAAAAGTATTAGTGTCGTGCAAAAGGTTTGTTTGGACACACCAAAGGTCAAGGTCACAGCTGAAATGAGAGATTCCTAAATGACTTGGTGCAGTTATCCCCCTTGACAAGTTCTAGTGTCATGCCAAAAGTTTGTTTTCATATATCCAAGGTCACAGGTGATGGTCAAGTGACAAAATTGACCTGGGTTTCTTTTCCCAATCAGAGTATAAGTCAATCCATAGGTCTGATGTGTTATTCTCAAAGTCAGACAGGATTAAAAGTCAAATTACATTTTCTTTGTTCAAAGGTCATTAGTGAAGGTCTCATTTCAAAACCGACATAGCAGGTTATTTTATGCATTTTTTGTCACTTTACATCACATACTTTGGACTAAGGAAACATTTCCAGGGCTTCAATGCCTGTGTTACAATCCTAGCAAGATTGGCAGAAAACATTGTAGAAAATGAAGAAATTACTTGTTACAAGCAATTTCATCATTTTACACAATGTTTTCCCAATTGTTTTTATTACGGCATCAAAAAGCATAAATGTGTGGAAACAGGTTAAAGAAATAATTTCTATATAGAAATGGGGTTCTCCCCCAGAGGACAAAGGGGTTATGAATTTACATATTTTCAACCCATTACCAGAAAGAAGAATTTTAGACTGGTTCAAATTGAGAGGAGTTGCTGACGACAATTTCAAGTTAGACAAATTTTAGATTTCTTCAAATTTCTGAAGAGAAAACATTGTGTAAAATGAAGAAATTGCTTGTTGCAAGCAATTTCTTCATTTTACGCAAGGTTTTCCTTTTGTCACTGTGTGGGAATGGGTTAAAGAGGTCAATGTACTGATGCTTTATGCCAAATAACAAGACTCTAGGTTTTATTGGCTAGTAGGAAAAGCTTCTTTAAGATTTCTTTTCCGCTTTTATTTCTAAGGCAATGAGAGTTTTTCAGAGGATTCAATTCTTTAGTTTGTTCAGGAATGTTCCTGCCAAATGTGGTTCAAATTGGCTCTTCACTTTTGGAAGGTTTCATGTTTTCTGAGATAGCAATACAATCAATTGCTTTTGTATGTGCACTATTGTGGACTTATAAAGACAGCTCCACTCTTTCATAAGTAAGAATTTGAGGATAGTTTTGATTTATTCATTTTATCACAAATTCAAATGATAACAAACAAAATACAACATATAACATGGAATTATTTTCAAATTATTATTTTTCAATATTTCCTAAATTTTTAATTCTTCATGGGGCGTAAAAATGCTAATGAATTAACAAGTATTTGAAATAGAGACCAGTCACAATAGATATTTCAAAACTACAAGCTATCATGTAAAGAGTGTAAAACTAATTGACAGGTTGTGGCTGTCAATCAAAGAATCAATCAACTAATCAAATCACTCATTTTGACGAGAAGTGAACTTTGAACTCCAACATTTATGTGAAGACTTTCTGTTTGATTGGCGACTGAAACGTAATTACAGCTTATTATTGTATGAATGTGGTTTAATGCCGCTTTTAACAATCTTTCAGTCATATAGTGGCGGCTGGAGCGTCTAACAATGGATTCCTGGTATATCTTGCACCAAAAGTACCATGACATCCTTTCCTAGCCTCCAGCTGCTATTCCACTTAGGTTTACGATTGTCCACCTATTGTTGAGAGACATATGCCAGAAATGTGTCACTGCTGGGGATTGTACCCCTGACACCCCATGATTGAAGATTGGGAGTCTGATACAAACTGCATGGCCTACAACATTTCAATAGCAAACCAACAACTTTCCTTTTCATTACATGTTGCAGGCCATACATTTGAAAATATAACAGTTTAACCCATTCCCACTCAGTGACGACTTTAGATGCCTGCAAGGAAAAAGCTTTTGAAACATTGTTGAAAATGAAGAAATTGCTTGTTACAAGCAATTTCTTCATTTTCATCAATGTTTTCTACCCAGAAATTTGAAAAAAATCCAAAATTTCATAAACACTAATATGTCGCCTGCAACTTCTTTCAATTTGGGCCAGTCTAAAATATTGCCGTCTGGAGATGGGTTAATATCAAAGTAGAAATTCCTGTTGGAAGCAGTGGGCGTGGCCAGCTATCTGTCAATTTTCAACCAGTCTGACTTTACTGCTTATATAGAGAATAAGGTTTCAAAAGGACTAATTAGTATGCCATACAACTTCAGAGTAATAGAATTTCAACGGGTCACCGTTGGCCCTAGGGCGCTCACCTGAGATAAAAGCTCTTTTTCTTTAAACAGCCTAATTCTATATTACGGTTAGGATTATGATACAAGTGGGCCATACTTTATACTTATATAGGCTCTGTACCTTGGGATCCAAAAGTCTTGATGACAAATTCCAAGGTTTTCTAAGGACTAATTTGAAAGGAGGAAAACACTTTTTCTTCCCTCTGGATCTATGGGTTATAATTCAAGAAACAACAATCAAGTCAACTAATGGATGCTTCATGCAAAATATCATGGCTCTACGCCTTCTTGGTCAAGATGAAAAGATTTTTGAAGATTATTTCAAAATTTCACCTTTGTTGCCATGGCAACCACAGTTTTTAAATGGATTTCAATTCTGTTTGCTTTTTTTAAAGGGGACCAACTAAGGAACATTTCTGCCAAATTTGATTCAAATTGGCCCAATGGTTTGGGAGGAGATGTTGTTTTGAATTGTTCTTTATTTCTATATAAAACCCATTCCTATTACGTTCTGCACCTGGGGATCCCAGGGTAATGATTTTAGCAATTCTGAATGAGGTCAATAAACTGATGTTTCATGCAAAATATCAAGGCTCTACGCCTTCTTGGTCAAGAGGAAAAGATTTTTAAAGATTATTTTAAACCTTCACTTTTGTTTCCATGGCAACCACAGTTTTTAACGGATTTCGATTCTTTCAGCTATTTTTTAAAAGGGACCACCTAAGGAACATTTCTGTCAAATTTGGTTCAAATTGGCCCAGTTGTTTGGGAGGAGATGTTATTTGAAGAAATTGTGGACTGACTAAGCACAACGCATGATGGAACGATGCAGGACAAAAGTTTATCACAATAGCTCACTCATCGTGCTCAGGTGAGCTAAAAATTAATTACATTTCAACTGATCAAAATTTCTTCAAATAATCATATAAAAAATCATCTCTGTAAATATTAGTTTATCCATCAGTTTGAGGAAAGATTTTCAAACATTTCTGCTGGTAATAAAAACCTATTTTTCATTGAAACAATTTTTTCTGAGAAGTTCAGTTTAATACCTTTATCAGGCTTATACCTTAATATGCCCCACCAGCAAAATTCATCAAAAAAGATGGTTTTTATCTGACCAAAATTTCCTTAAGGAATCTACCACAAGAGGCCCATGAGGGCCTGAGACGCTCTACTGGTTATCAAGTTTTCCGTTAAAGAAATCTGATATTTAAGGAACTTAATTACTCAAAGAAGAATGCATACAGGAAAAAAAACAGGACTTTATCCCCTTCATTATTTTGAGCAACAATCCACAAGGCCCCTTTTCCCATGCATCTTTGAAGAGAATCCTATAAAACTGTTGACTTTATTGTGTTAACAAAGATATTAAAATCAAGTTCTCATAAGGCCCCTTTTCATGATAATTTACTGTTGGTTTTATCATTCTAAGAAAATTAAAAGTGAATCCAATGAAATATGGGGACTTCATTATGTTTACTAGAATATGTAAAAAAAAAAATTCATATGGCCCCTTTTTACATGATACTTGATGGATTGTACTCAGTTCTGAAAAGAACCATTTAAGTGTTTGTACAATCATTCTGTGAAATTTTGAAGTGAATCCGGTGAAATCAAGGGACATCATTGTGTTAACCAGAACAGGGCTCAGGAAAATCTGATAAGTTGCCGGTCTGGACCGAATTTTGAATTGCGAGACCGATTGGAATCCCCAAAAATAACACCAAAATCGGTCCGAAATTTTCATTGAAATTTTGGTAAACTCGCTCATTATCTATCAAAATCAACTTTAAAACCGAAATAATTCAAGGGTTTCACACCTTATCTGCAGATTAAGAGATTAACAAAAGTGCCAAAAATCGATAATAAGTTTACGCGCCGGCCAGTCAAGTGCCCATCCGCACTTGGACCTAGTTTCGCGCTTGACCGAACTTCGGGTATCGAGCATTTGCAATGGAAAATCGGTTTGACTTAGACCTGTTTGAGGTCTTATCAAAATGCTCATCTAAAACTGCGTCAATTTAAATTGCAATTACTGATGAAACAAATTTCCTTTACTTTAATACGAGACATGAAAAAGGCTTCAGTTGCTGTTCGTTTGAATTTGGAAAAGTTCAGCACAACGCTTTTATGAAATTAATTTATCACAAGTAAGCGCGTAAGACCTAGTTTGAAGTTTGTAAAAAAAAGGGATGTCATTAATATTTGTTATATTAATTTTCATTCGCGGTAAGAAACCTAACCTTTAGAATTCAAACAAAAGGTTTGCAAAATGACGATAATTTGAATATAAACGAAAACGTCGTTTAATAATATCGCTAGTTCCGTCAATAAAATTAAAGAAACAACGAATCATGAAATCTTACTTCAGGGGTGGAAAACGTCCGAATTATAAATCGCAAATTAACGACAATAAATAAAATGACCGAGATTTGTGCACAAATTCTACTCTGAGAAAATAGTGCAACACGTGGGCGACCCACTCGAGTTTGTCTCGTCGGTCTTTTTGATGTACGTCACGACTCTGCGATCCCATGGGATAGAATAGACTGACCCGACATTTTTGTGACGTCAGCTGTGTTTTTCCATCATCAGATGCTCGTGTTGAGAGAAAATCGCTATGACTGTGTTAAATTTACAGAACTTTGGATAACTAGCTTATGAAAAAGTACATCATTACTATAATGAAATCGGCGGTACTCGGGGGGGGGGGTGCTTATGTCACGGAAATGAATTTCGATAATCTAATTTATTTGTCCATCTAATTTTACAATTTATTGGAATTTCGTGGACTGCCGTACATTGCCGGAATTGCAATTTATATACAGCCGAATTTTCAAAAATAAAATGAAAGTAGGATTGTCAGTTGTTTTCATCCAACTTCCACTCGATGAAGATTATAATCATCTTCGGAAAATTTGAAAAAGAATGCAACTACCGCATGAATGATGAACCCTTTTACATACGGGAAAGGTGAAAAAAGGCGGGGGTATTAGTTTTTGCCGGGGGGGGGGGGCATTCGTTTTTGCCGACGGGGTGGGGGTGGGGCTATTGTTTTCGTCGGCGGGGGGGGGGGGGGTAATTGTTTTTTCCGGCGGGGGGGGGGGGGGCATTGTCCCGGACCGATTTTAATTTCCAAATTTCCGGAGCCCTGAACCAGAATATTTAAGAAAGTTTTATCATAAGGCCCCTTTTTATGGGACACTTGCCATAATCAAATCCACTGTCAAAATCAATAATTGTAAAGATGGTACAATCAATCTGTGTAATCTGTGTAATTTATTGTGTTAATGAGTTTATAGTGAAATCTTCGGATTCCCTTCAATTTTTGATTGATTGTACCATCATAAGGATCGTTTCTTTCGAAATTGGGTCAGACTCTGTTGACTCTAGAGTGTTAACAAGGAAAAGTTTAACGGACGGACGACTGCTGGACGGCCAGACGCATGGACGGGAAAAAGCCATTGCAAAAGCTCTAGTGGCCTTCGGCAAGTAGAGCTAAAAAAGACAATAGCTTAGAAAGCCGTTGGTCAATGGATCTAATAGCTATTCTGTATTCAGAATTATTAAGCCCATTACCACACTATCCTGCAATTTGATGCACTGGTGAAAAAGACAAAGGGAAGAACTTTGTGCCAGAAAGGAGAAAGAGCTTTTACAAGCAACTATCATTTTCTCACCCCCACATGGTACTTATTTATCATTTTCAATATACATTTGAAATGCCCTCTAAAACCTCTTTCTATTTCCACATGTCTACAACTTTGTTGTGTAGTAATGGGTGAATCCATTCCCACACAATGACGCTTTTTCATGCCACTCAAGAAAACAAGCTTTGAAAAAAATTGTGGACAGTAAAGTAATTTCTTTTAACAATCAATTTCTTCAATGTCCATTATGTTTTCTATCCTAAAAGATGAAAACTTTCTAAACTGCAACAACATAACATTGTGGTCTGCGGCTTCTTTAAATTTGGACCATTCTAAAATTTTGTTGTCCGGTAAAGGAGTAACTTTTTCTACCCTGGTCAGACAACAATCTGAGCAATCTGACCAAGGTCCAAACACTAGAGTTAATAAGTCTCCATATATCTATTCATTTATCAATCCTGAACTTCAATAACTTGGAGGAAAGTAATATGGTCTTAACCCTTGTCATACTGTATAAATTACCTTACTGAATTTCTGCCAAATCAAAGGGCTGAAAGCACTGATAAAACTTGTTTTTCAAAAATCAATGTTTTCTTTTTAGAAATCAACTTCATAAACAACTCTGGCAGGAAAAGTACATGCAGGATGTATAGACTAAGATCAGCCTGCACATAAGTGCAGTCTGATCTTAGTCTACACCTCCTGCCAAAACTGGGTTCAGCATGACAAGGGTTAAATCATCAAGGAAAACAAAATGAGAAAATGTGAAATTGGCTTGTATCAAACAATTCCTTCTTTTGTCACAATTTGATTTTTTTCATTCTATGGAATGCTCGTGTTTAAATTAATTATCACTTTGAGTTGTTTTTTGCAACTTCTTTCAATTCTAACTTTTTGTCTTCTGATACTAGATAAAGCCAATAATAGAAGACAAAATATTAGACTGGTTCAAATTGGAAAAAGTTCCAGACAAAATTTCAAAATGTGCTCAATTGGAAATATAGTGCCAAATAAGGTAGTAAACATTGTTAGAAAAGGAGAAATTACTTGTTAGAAATTTCTCCTTTTCCCTTAAACTTTTCCATGGTTTTATTTCTTCAGGGTGACTGTAAGCCTCAATGTGTGGTAATGGGTTAAAAAATAATATCACAGAGATCACAAAGTTTCTACATTTCTACCCATATCTCTAGCAACTTTTCTGTTATTCCGAAGGAAACAGTATAGTCCAGGTTTCAGTTTTTCTGCTATTGCTAGTACAATTCTGAAATCTCCCTCTGCATTCAGCTGTAGATCATGTCTCATCTTTTGTACGATATTTGGTCGCAAGAGATGTTGCCCTTCATTACTGAAATAACAAGATGTATTTGTGAAACACCATACCCCTGTAATAGTTTTTGTTAGAAATGAGACGCTGAGAAGTGGCCTTGACCCTGTGACATGACCTCCATCTCGGTGTTTGCAGATGCATATCAATGAGATTTATCATCATGCCAAATATGAGCATTGCATCTTGAATAGCCTTAAAAGATATTATAAATGATTAGCTCTTTGGTTAAGTTTTGACCTTGACCTTTTCACAAATACGAACATTGTATCTTGTATAAGCTTAGGGTAATATTAATGTTAAGTTTTTTATAAAGTTTTTGGAGAAGTTTGACTATGACAAGCTACCTTGATCTTGTCACATGACCTTGACCTTTGTATCTGAAGTTGAGATATATCAAGAAGTTTGACCTTGACAAATGACCTTGACCTTATCACAAATATGGGCATTGAATCTTGAATAAGCTCAAAGTACATGTAATATGAATGGTAAGTCCTTTGGATAAATTTTTGTAGATGTTTGACCTTGACAAATGGCCTCAGCCTTGTCACATGATTTTGACCTTGGCAACTGCGGATATGTATCAAGGTGATCTATCATCATGTCAAATATGAGCATTATATCTTGAATAGGCTTAAAGTAAATGTAAATGTTAAATAGTTTGCAGACAGGTTGACCAGACAGACAAAGGCAAAAGAATTTGCCCCAGATCTTATGATATGGGTACATAATTAAAAAGTTTGAATAGTAAAACCTATGTATTTTTTGCTGATTACATATAAACTCATTACTAACCAGACAACAAGATCATTAAATTTATATACAATCAACTTATGTTGCCATGTCAACCAATGCTTTCAACAGATTTCAAATCTTTTTGCAATTATTCAAAGGGAGCAACCTAAGGTAAATTTCTTCTAAATTTGGTTTAAATTGGCCAAAAAAGTTTGAAGGAGTTGCCTTCTTTATTTCTTTTTAATCCCAATCACCCTGTGGCTACCTATTTTCATTGATTGAATGGGGATTAACACCGCTTTCAACAGTATTTCATTCATATCGTGGCAGCTGGAGCACCTAACAATGGATTCCTGGTATTTCTCCCACCAGTATTACATTACACTACATCCTTTCCTAGCATCCAGCTGCTATCTCACTTAGATTTATGATTATTCACCCATTAGTTAGAGACAAATGTTGGAAAGAACATGTGCTGCGGCTGGGGATCGAACTCATGACATCCCATGTTTGAAGATTGGGAGTCTGACGTACTACCGACTGTGCTATTGCGGAGGCTTTACTGATTTTCAAAGAGATTAATTAGCAATTTTCAAAGAGATTATGTACTGATGCTTCATGCAACATTCAAGAGCACCACCTAAGGAACTTTTCTGTCAAATTAGTTGAAATCAGCCCTATGGTTCAGGAGGTGAAGTCTTTTTAAAAATCCTTCTCAATTTCTATATAAGCCCCTACCCCCCAGGGGGCTCTGCCCCTGGGGACCAAAGGGTGATGATTTCAGCAATTCTGAAAGAGGTCAATGTACTGATGCTTCATGCAAAAATATCAAGGCTCTACACCTTCTGGATCAGGAGATAATTTGTGAAAATTTTATTAAAATTTCAATTTTGTTGCCATTGCAACCAGAGATTTCAACGGATTTCAATTCTATAAGCAATTTTTAAAGGGAACCACCAAGGAACATTTCTGAAAAATTTTGTTGAAATTTTCCCAGCATATTGGGAGGAGATGTCATTTTAAAATTGTTGACACACGCAAGACAGATGACGATCAAAATACCTCACCATGAGCACTTCATGCTCAGGTGAACTAAAAATGTATCAAAATTAGTAAAATATTCATTTAATTGCTTGATGTCAATTAGAAAGGGTTAGAATATTTTTTTTTATTTCATGGAGGTATGAAACTAGAAATCTAATCAGTTATGTAATAATCCACTTTGTAAATCTTTCTATATTAGGACCATATTTTTCTCATCAATCAAATTTAAAATGGGGTGCCCCCGCGTCAACCAAATCATCATTACATGAACAATCTTGAAGAGGTTAACTAGGTTCTACATACAAAACATCAATGCTCTAGGCTATATAATTACAGAGAAGATTCTAAATTTTTTCCTTCTCTGTTTTATCTTAAGATAGAGGTTGCCAGGAAGAGCCCAAATAAGACCAAACAGGTATCGCATGAAAAAACTTTGTGTAGGTTCACTAAAAGATTCTACATACCAAATTTCAATGCTCTAGGCTTTCTTGTTTTAGAAAGAAGATTATCAAAGTTTTCATTCTTCAAATCTATGTTAAAATAGAATGCACCGAGGCAGAGCCCAACTATGACTGAAGGGACATCATATGAACCAACTTACTAAAGGCCCCAAATGAGATACTGCATACAAAGTATCAATGCTCTAGGCTGTCTGGTTTCAGAGAAGAATATTCTTAAAGGTTTCATTCTTTGTTTCAATGTAAAATGTGGTGTGCCCATGGGGGCCCAAATATGACCCTAGAGGCATCATTTGAACACAGTTGATGGGTGTCCCCTAGGACGTGCTGCATACAAAGTATCAAAGCTCTCGGTCTTCTGGTTTCAGAGAGAAAGATTTTTGTTGTCGGGGTAATCAGAGTCAAGGGTCAATTTCATTGATTTGAACAATTTTGAAAGCGCTTCACCCAAGGAACACTCCTGTCAAGTTTCATCAAGATTGACCCAATATTTCAGGAGGAGAAGATGTTTCAAGAAACAGTTGACAGATGTACAATGATGCCGGACATCACAAGAGCTTGTCTTGCTTAGGTGAGCTAATAATCCAGCCAGCAGTTTCCGAGAGGCACTTCTGAAAAGCACTTTTCATAAAAGTCATGCTTTTCATTCAATCATGATTTGTTTAAGCAATCTGATATAGGATCAACTAAGGATTATTACTACAAAATTTGGCCAGATGTTTCAATTTAAAACAAATTAATATGTTGGGTGCAACATCTTTCAATTTGGACAAGTCTAAAACTTTGTAGTTTGGAAATGGGTTAAAGGAGATTGACAGACATGCATGGGGTAATGAACTAATTTCTTTTGACAGTTTTATAATGGGTTTTGATGGACAAATAGTTACCTTTCAGCCTTAACATACTCTATGAGACAAAGAGCTCTCTTGTTTAATAGCCTCATAAACTGATGAATGTACGCCTCTCTTACACCAAGGAACTCAGGAAGTTCAAATATCTGTAATTAAAGTAAAAGGAATCAGGACAATTCTTTAATTCATACAGAAGTTTTAGAACGATCCAAACTTCATACATCAATAGGACTCGGAGCAAAACCATTGTAAATGTTTCTATTGGCACTTACAATAGTTTTTCACTAACCACTCAATTCGGACATAAGAAATCAATTAATTACAAAAGATGTATGGCTACTTTAAAAAAAAATCCATTGATTAATCAAATAAATACTTTTTCAGATTCCACAGTTTATCTGTGCCATTAAAGTTTAACTATTTGTCAGCAGGCAAACCATAAAAAATACAGCTTTTTAAAGCTGTATTCCAAAAGGCATCTAAAGATTCTCTCAGTATTGATATGTTGTAATGAAGTTCCTGGGAAATTACCTGTAACATGCAACATTGTCTTTTCTTACAATTTCTTCCAAATAAAGAACATTTATATCAATTTTTGTTATCTTGGTAATTTTTTCCGCAATGTATTTGTGCCCCTTGCATTAATCCATTCCCACACTCCTGCTTTTTTACAAACATCAAGAATACAACACTGAAGAAAATCAACCTAGAGGCGCTTGAGCGTCTGATTTGCTCCACCAGCCTGAATTTACTTATCATTCCTGAGAAATTTGGTTGAAAACCATCCTACACATTGTATGTTTTTTACTGTTTACCATATATGGCTAAGACCAAATCTACAAAGGACAATGTTTACAGCCAATCAAATCATTTTTTAGCAATCAAATAAGGGTCACCAAAGGATCATTCCAGTGAAATTTGGTTGAAATCCATCCAATTGTTTCTCTAAATAAGATTTTCAAAGCTTTCACCATATATGGAAATAAGCCCCCTGCCAATTAAAGCTATACATTTCATCAGATCTTAATTCTTGGAAGGAATCTGATAAAAGGTCACCTAATATGCACTCCTGTAAAATTTGGTTGAAATCCATCCGTTGGTTTCAGAGAAGAAGATTTTAAAAGATTACACCATATATGGAAATTAGCCCTGCCCATTAACCCATTCCCACTCAGTGACGCCTTTTGACACCTCTCAAGAAAACCAATTGGGAAAACATTGCGTAAAATGAAGAAATTGCTTGAACCAATCAATTTCTTCATTTTCACAATGTTTTCTACCCAGACAGCTGAAAAAATCTAAAATTTCATTAACTTTAAATTGTTGTCTGCAACTCCTTTCAATTTGGACCAGTCTAAAATTTTCTCATGTTGGAATGGGTTAAAGCCATGATTTTCATCCAATTTTAATCTTTTTTCAATTTCTGTTCAGTACTTTCTGAGGAGAAGATTTTTGCTTGTTACAAGCAATTTCTTCATTATCCACAATGCTTTCTTCCTAAAGAGACATTTTTTTTTAAAAAAAATCCATCAATCAAAAATTGTTGTCCTCAACTTCTTTCATTTTGGACAAGTCAAAAATCTTGTCACTTGGTAAATGGTTAAATTCTTTAAACAAAGATGATAAGACTGAATACCTCTTTAATCAAGTTTTTGACAAAAGTGTCTGGAAAGGCTGTGCTAGCAAACAGTTCTCTGCAAATACAAACATAAATCACAGACAAAGACACACATTGAATCATATTTAGGAATGTTATTTTTAAACACAATTCAGAATGTTACATTCAATCACTATTCAGAATGTTACATTAATTTTATTTAAGAATGTTATATTTAATCGTAACTCAGAATGTTACAGCTAATAATTCAGAATGTTAAATTTAATCATAATTCAGACTGTTACATTTAATCATAATTCAGAATGTTTAATTATTTAACATTAATTACTGGTTCTATATGGACACAGAAACATGGCTCAGCTGTAATTTGCTACATGCCAAACTTGCAAATCAACTACAGGCCTATTTGTACTCTCGTAGCTACAACCTTGGATATTGATAATTTCCTGTAAGACCACTGTAAACTGGAACTTACATTAGTTTGGACTAAGCAGTCATTTAGGCCATTTAATATCAGATGGACATCAGTAAAACAGTATGCCTCCGATCTTATCGATGCAGGGGCATGAAAATGTGTTCTGCAACTTCTTTCAATTTGGACCAGTCTAAAATTTTCACATCTTGATGTTATATTTACACCAATTGAAGGATAATTGTAGTACATAGATGTAGCCAACTAACAAAATACCACTTAATTTATGTCCCTGATCAAACACTTTATAAAATGATGTTGTTTATTACCTCAGAAGGACTGCCATGTCGTAGATTAGTTGGTGTGGCAAGTTGTCCTTCAATTGTTGGAAATGTAACATTAAGTCTTGTATATACATTATATATATATTCTTAAATATGACAATTGACCTACTGATCTAACACAACAAGGGGATCTAAGTGCCCATACTGTAAGCAAATGAGCTCATTTTTCAGTGTGCCATGCCTCTCATGTACATGTTCATCAAGGGGTTTGGTCTGTTTAACGTCCCTGGTTGTCAGATCTACGATGGTGGTTGGGTATTGACTAGCATTGATTTCTGTCAACGGCAGAAATGATTTACTCTTACTCTGGAAAAGAATATTAACCCTTGTCATGCTGTTTAAAATCCCTTAGGAAATTGCATGAAAATCAAAGGGCTGAAAACACTGATAGTACTTGTTGTTCAATAAACAATACTTCTTTTGAAAATCAATTCCATAAACAACTCTGGTAGGAAAAGTACAAGCAGGAGGTGTAGACCAAGATCAGACTGCACTTATGTGCAGGCTGATCTTTGTCTATACCTCCTGCCAAAAACCTGAATATTCCATGTTCAGCATGACAACGGTTAAAAACTGAAATGAAATTAATGGGTGAGTTAAAAACTTGCATACAGTATAAACAATATATATGAACTATAAGTGTTTTTGCATCAATAAATGAAATAAAAAAGTCAGCGCCATTATCTCAGTAGGTAGAGCACTCTACTTCAAACTTGAGGCTGCAGGTTTAACACCTGTGCTGACCAAACTAACAAAAAAATTGTCTTTCAGATGAAACCCAGTCCTCATGTGATGGTGCTACCCATCATGCATATTAAAGAACAAAGCGGGGTTCTCAGCAGTTTCATCCTGTACCTTTGAACTATCTTCACTTATAACTAACTGTCTTCTGGGGTGTCACTCATATTTGCATGTGGATCAGTAGCGACAAAAAATGAACGGAAATACACACTCAAATTTAAGTATCTGCATTATAAACAAGTAATAGGACTAAATCTTATTGCCTTTAAAATACATGTACAACCTTATTTCTACTGATTAAAAACTGCATTGAAAATGACATTATATTATTTTATCAAAATTTTTGTGCTAACAGCAGATGTTTTGTTGCTGATACCAAAGCTATGTGATATCTCACTTTCTATACTTCAACCTTAACTCTGTAGGATGACTTTCAAAACTTCTCATCAGCAATCATGTATTGATTAAAATGTAATTTCAATGTAAAGACCCGTTTTCTATGAAACATTCATAAATCAAAATAGGAGTACCTCCTACAAGTGTCTGATGCCTAGCTGTTAAATGGATAAAATTATCTAACAAAAAAAGAATTTCAAGCTACCTACTTTGATAGTATAGAGCGCTCTTTTAATAATGATCATATACTGGAAGTTTCAAGTGAATGCCTTACGTAATGATATAGATATAAAACAAGATGTACTTGTTAAACACCATGCCCCATTAACAGCCTTTTTCAGAAATGTGACCTTAATAAGTGACCTTGACCTGGATGGATAACCTAAACCTTACAACCAATTGATGCCTTACAATGGAAAGAACCTATGACCAAAGCCATGTATCTTCAACAATGTTTGAAAATCAGCAAATTTTTCAGTACTTGTGTAAAGTTTTGACCTTTATCTTACAACTGACTGATGCATATCAACACAAGAAACTTTTGTCCAAAATATGAGTTAATTCTCTTCAGCAGTGTTTGAATAACACCAAAATGTTAAGTTTTTGCATTATCTTAATTGCTGTCAGACAGACCGACAGACAGACATCGGTAAAATAATTTGCCCCCATCTTATCTATCTTATCTATGCGGGGACATAAAATGTAAAAAAAAATAGACACTACAACAGCACAGACAGAGACAAGACAGTGGCCATGAGTTTCTCTATCAAAAGGAAAAGAAACTAGCAAAAATCGAAAAAAAATTTAGAGGGAGGGGCATAGAGATGTCACATATGAAGCTTTTTTAACTCATTCCCTAACAACAAAACTTTAGACTGGTCTAATTTGAAAGAAGCTGCAGAGAATAATTTCTAGTTGGTGGATTTCTTTTTTTTCCGGCGTCTTTTTGGACAGAAAACATTGTGAATAATGAAGAAATTGCTTCATTTTCCATAATCTTTTCCAAAGCTTTTTTCTTGAGGGACGTAAGAAGGAGGGATCGTGTGGGAAACAGTTGAATTAGTGCAGTACTTTCAGAGATATTGGCCAAGAGGGAATTATGAATGGAAAGTGTCAAAACTGTAGTGTATTCCTCCATTGCAGGTCTTCAACTTTCTTTTAAACTGGTTTACTGACCTTAATGATCCCTTGAAGGTACAAATCTTGGTGGTACGATCTTGGATCTTTTACACAAACAGGCAGTGAACATCTCCTTTCTGAGGGCGAGTTAAACAGTGATAGGGTGTACAGTAACTGAAATAGGAAGTTACAATCAGAGTTATCCACCTTGTTCATGTAGATTGATCTTTTCATAGTGAACATATATGAATGTGATCAGTAATACCAGAGATATTACAAAATGAAAGCGTGCCTGACATTTCCAACTATTACACATGTGCGCCAAGTAAAGACTCAGATCAGTCTGTGCATCTTCTTCTATTCTTCCTAGCATTCAACTTTTGCTTTGATATCATTCTGTTTGATTCGTAATGATTGAAAATAGCAGACAAATAACAGATTGATTTAGAATATTTGACCTGGTGTCATATGACATAAGCATCCAATAGCGCATGCATGTTCTAAAAATCCGGACTTCCAATACATGACTTCTTGTTAACTTTCGTAAGGTTTGACTACCGAGATATGTTTAAGACATACTAATCCACCTAATCAAGGCGTTCCGTCGTTTCTTACTTTATAAGAAACGCATTAAACTGAACCATCAGGAACTCAGTCCATTTTGGCAAAATTTGGGCATTCTTAGGCAGTTGGTGGGAGACAAGTGACCCATATCACAATCACATTCTTTATCTGCCCAAAGAGATAATAGTTTGTGTTACCCACATTGCCAGCCTTCTGAACTTTATCTAAAGAGTAACATTCACAGTAAAATGTAATTCAGAGCAGCATTCTTATGAATTTAACCCTTGTCATGCTGTATAAATTACCTCACTGAATTGCTGTCAAATCAAAGGGCTGAAAGCACTGGTAGAACTTGTTGTTCAAAAATCAATATTATTTTTTAGAAATCAACTTCATAAACAACTCTGGTAGGAAAAGTACAAGCAGGAGGTATAGACTAAGATCAGCCTGCACATTAGTCACCAGCACTCATCAAGAAGAACAACTATGCCAAGTTTTTTTTCGAATCAATCCATAAATGTAGAAGTTAAGCTCCAGACAAGGTCAATTTTGTCCTCTGACCTTCAACTGTGACCTTGGACGCATCACAACAAGCACTCATCAAGAAGATCAACTGTGCAAGGCCATTTTAAAATCTTTGACTTTCAATTGTGACCTTGACCTTGGAGGTATCACAACAAATGTTGGCATGACACTAGCACTCATCAAGAACAACAATTCAAATCTATCTGTAAATGTAGAAGTTCTGCTCCAGACAAGGTCAATTTAGTTGTTTGACCTTCAACTGTGACCTTGAAATTATCACAAAAACATTTTGCACAAGACTAGCACTCATTAAGAAGAACAACTGTGCGAAGTTATTATCGAATCCATCATTTAATGTAGAAGTTATGCTTCAGACAAAAATACGGACAGACGCACACACTAATATAGAAGTGAAATTGTAACAACTGTCTTGCTAACTGCAAACAGGCTCAACAACAATCAAGGAAAAGGAAGCAATTTACCTTTTTCTCACAATATTTTCTACCCTGTAAGAGTCTCATTTTTCAATTTCAGAGCATTCTAAAATGTTGTCTGCGACTTCTTTCAATTTGGATACAGCTAAAGTTTTGTCCTCTGGTAATGGGTTAATCCATGATTTTGTGAACAACACAGACTATACTTTTATGAGTGGCAGACACTTGTGAAATTACAGCTTTTGTTATTCAGTCAATGAAAGATAGATCAATCTTACACTGAATCAAATAATTATCCTCTGTATGTTTTTCAACTTAACCCTTTCCCGTTTAAATACGGGTTTTTAAGTTCCTGTGATTTTTACTCAAGAAAACATTGTGGAAAAAGAAGAAATTGCTTGTCACAAGCAATTTCTCCTTTTTCCACAAATATTTTCTACCACATAGGATGGTTTCATTTCAAATGGGATCCAGTTTTCATTGTCGTCTGCAACATCTTTCAATTTGGACTAGTCTAAAGCTTCCAAAAACGGGAAAGGGTTAAACTATTTGTTGACACTAGTGGCGTTAATCCATTACCAAAATTCTAAACGGGTCCAAGTTGAAAGAAGTTGTAGACGACAATTTTTAATCAAAGGATTTAGAAAGACCTTTATCTTTTTGGATAAAACATTGTGGATATTGAAAAAATTTATTCATTTACACAATGATTTTAGCGTTTTCGTGTTGGAAAGTGTTAAGCAGGACAAAAAATTGTCTCACCAGATTAATGCGCTCTGCTGTTTCTCCAATAACCAGTGTTCTACCAAACGTCATGAGATGAGAAGCTATGCATCTGCTCATGAAATCTTTCTCTAAAACATGGTCAGGACTGAATGCAGTGGGGACTAACTGGAAAAGGATCAATAAAATTTCAAGTCTTGAGCTTGAACTGATAAGAGATCTAAACAATTTATCAAAACCTTCAATAAAAAAAAGCTTGGAAAATGAAAAAAATGGCTAGTGATAAGCAATTTCTACTCTGTCCACAACGTTTTCTGCCCTAATTTATATTTCACAACCGTAGAATTGTCTTCTGTAACTTCTTACAATTTGGTCTATACTAAAATTTGGTAATGGGTTAAACTTAAATTTACATGTTAGAGCAGACTCACTCGCACTGGAATTCTATCCAGTACAACTTGGAATTATATAGATGTAAACCCCTTACCAAACTTATCAAACAAGTAGCATGATAATACAGTGCCAGACAACAAAAAGTTAGACTGGTCATAATTCAAAGATGTTACAGACAACAATTTCAAGTTAATGAAATTTTGAGTACCTTTAAATTTTGGGGGTAGAAAACAAAGTGGAAAGTGGGGAAATTGCCTTATCAATTTGATATACAATCAAGCTTATTGCAGATTATCCTTTAATCACATCCTTAGTCAATAGAATTCAGAGAATGACATTTAGTCCATGTTTTTAGCCTTACCTGTCTTTTATTATCATCATCTAATCAAGTACTATCAAAGACTTTATGCCAACTTAAATATTTTGCTACTTCCATAATTTAGACTTAGATCAAGAAACTTTCAAAAAAGCATTTTTTAAAGCAATTAAACTTTTCTCCTACACAGCTAAATAAAAGACTTGGACAGAAAATTGACGTGCCAAGTTTTTGGAAACAAGGGGACAAAGTCGGCATAGTCTAACAAGATGCCAAATTGTCACGAGTTATGCCCATCCCATTGCTTTATATCCACTAGGAGATTAAAATAAAAGTCTTAAAACAACAAAGGGGAATAACTTATAAGATAGAGTTATGGTTCTTTTCCGTGTTATTGTGTTCATAAAGTTTTTTGACCATAGCTATTATACTTTCAGAGATATGCTTTGGACAAAATTCAAGTCTGAAAAACAACAAAGGGAAATAACTAAAAAAACAAGTATGGTAAAGTTATTGTTCTTGTGCACTGGTAAGATCAACCCACACATAAAGTTTTATGATCATAACTATCATACTTTCAGAGATATGCTACAGACAAAATTTAAGTCTGCAAAAACAACAAAGAGCGATATTCAAAAATTAAGAATAGAAGTTAAGGTTCTTGTGCAATGCACTCTGTTATCAGGCAATGAATACAAGAGACAAGTTTCAAGTCAATCAGACATTTGGCTCCAGACAAAGAACTAGTCGCCTGGACACAGTGGGTGATCAAATATTAAGTACGGTCTTTTGACAGGCGTATAAAAAAGGGGACGTTTTACAAACATGATGGGTCACACTAACAATCTAGCTACCAGGGCTTTGGATTCAAGGGGACAGTGTTCCTATGATCGTAACAAGAGTGCCACAGTCACAATATACGTCACCATTTATTGTTTTTTTAAGAAGGTGGCTATGGAGGTATAAGTGTTAGAAATCATAGATACACTAGACAAGACAAGAAATTTTGCATTAAATATTTCTGTGACACAGTCTAAAATGGTTAAACTCCAACAATATGCACAAGATCAGGTGGCTAGAAATATTCTTTGGGCATTTCATTCAAATTTTCCATAAATGAAGGTGATGTGTAAACAAGAAATTTTGCATTATCCTCCCTTTTCTGTGGCCCCTTTGTCCTGTGACACAACCTAAAATGGCCAAACCCTGACAATTTGTGCAAGATCAAGTGACGAGAAATATTCTTTGAAAATTTTATTCAAATATAGGAGATATTTCATAAGGAAATTGCATGAAGCCCCCTTCTTCTGTGACTGCCCAAAATTGCCAAACCCTAACAATAAGCGCAAGGTTAGGTGAGTAGAAACACTCTATGAAAATTTTATTCAAATTCATCCATAAATGTAGATGTGTTAACAAAATTTGGTCATATGTATAGATGGACATTGGACCGAAAGACAAAAAAGTGATACAAATATAAGTCCACCCTCAGCTGCGTATAAACAAGAGGGCCAGTATGGCCCTAAAATCGCTCAACTGACTAATGTAAGATGATTAGAAATATTGCCAACATCTTTGGAAAAGGGTCACCCAAGGAATATTCATTTAACCCTTTCCTGTACAATCACTGGTTTTTACGTCCCTGTGATTTTGTACTCGAGAAAACATTGTGGGAAAAGAAGAAATTGCTTGTAACAAGCAATTTCTTCTTTTCTCACAATATTTTCTACCACATAGGATGGTTTCATTTCAAATTGCATCCAATTTTCATTGTCGTCTGCAACCTCTTTCAATTTGGACTAGTCTAAAATTTCTAAAAACAGGAAAGGGTTAAGTTCCTTGAAATTGGCCCAGTGGTTACTGAGGAGATGTTTAAAAATTTCAAAGAAAAAACTGCCCCGCCCTGCCACGCCAATATTTGGGCGTCAATCAAAATTCTGCAAACACCTTTTGAATAGGGTCACCCAAGGAACATTCATGCCCAGTTTTGTTGAAATTGGCCCAATAATTACTGAGAAGAGGATGTTTAAAGATTTCAAAGTAAACAACTACCCCAACCTGCCACGCCCATATTTGGGCGTCAATCAAATTTCACGAACAACTTTTGAAAAGGGTCACCCAAGGAACGTTCATGCCAAGTTTTGTTGAAATTGGCCCAATGATTACAGAGGAGAAGATATTTAAAGATTTCTAAATAAACAAGAGGGCCAGAATGGCCCTAAAATCGCTCACCTGACTAATGTAAGATGATTCAAAATTGAAATTAGCCCAATGGTTACTGAGGAGAAGATGTTTAAAGATTTCAAAGTCAAAAACTGCCCTACCTTCCAAGCCCTTATTTGGTCATCAATCAAAATTCTAGAACAACTTTTGAAAAGGGTCACTCAAGGAACATTCATACCAAATTTGGTTGAAATTGGCCAAATAGTTACTGAGGAGAAGATGTTTAAAGATTTCAAAGTCAAAAAAGTGCCTGACCCTGCCACGCCCATATTTGGGCATAAATCAAAATTCCAGGAACAACTTTTGAAAAGGGTCACCAAAGGAACATTCATGCAAAGTTTGGTTGAAATTGACCCAACTGTTACTGAGGATAAGATGTTTAAAGATTTCAAAGTAAAAAAACTGCCACGCCCATATTTGGGCATAAATCAAAATTCTGCGAACAACTTTTGAAAAGGGTCACCCAAGGAACATTCATACCAAATTTGGTTGTAATTGGCCCAATAGTTACTGAGGAGAAGATGTTTAAAGATTTCAAAGTCAAAAACTGCCACGCCCATATTTGGGCGTGAAACGAAATTCTGCTGAACAACTTTTGAAAAGGGTCACCCAAGGAACATTCATACCAAGTTTGGTTGAAATTGGCCCAATGGTTCCTGAGGTGTAGATGTTTAAAGATTTCAAAGTCAAAAACTGCCATGCCCGGCCACGCCCATATTTGGGCATAAATCAAAATTCTAGAACAACTTTTAAAAAGGGTCATCCAAGGAACATTCATGCCAAGTTTGGATGAAATTGGCTCAATGGTTACTGTGGAGAAGATGTTTAAAGATTTCTAAGTCAAAAACTGCCATGCCCTGCCACGCCCATATTTGGGCATAAATCAAAATTCCATGAACAACTTTTGAAAAGGGTCACCCAAGGAACATTCATGCCAAGTTTGGTTGAAATTGGCCCAATGGTTACTGAGGAGAAGATGTTTAAAGATTTCTAAGTCAAAAACTGCCACGCCCTGCCACGCCCATATTTGGGCGTAAATCAAAATTCCACGAACAACTTTTGAAAAGGGTCACCAAAGGAACATTCATGCCAAATTTGGTTGAAATTGGCCCAATGGTTACTGAGGAGAAGATGTTTAAAGATTCCTAAGTCAAAAACTACCACGCCCTGCCACGCCCATATTTGGGCAAAATCAAAATTCCACGAACAACTTTTGAAAAGGGTGACCCAAAGAACATTCATACCAAATTTGGTTGAAATTGGCCCAATGGTTACTGAGGAGAAGATGTTTAAAGATTTCTAAGTTAAAAACTGCCACGCCCTGCCACGCCCATATTTGGGGGTCAATCAAAAATCCGCGAACAACTTTTGAGAAGGGTCACCCAAGGAACATTCCAACCAAGTTTGGTTGAATTCCGCCCAGTGGTTACTGAGGAGAAGATGTTTAAAGAATTGTTGACGACTTCCGACGCAGGACGCACGACGGACAAAAGGTGATACCAAAAGCTCACCTTGAGCACGTTGTGCTCAGGTGAGCTAAAAACAGCCACTCCCATATTTGGGCGTCAATCAAATTTCAACGACACGATTTTAAAAGGGTCACCCAAGACACATTCATGCCAAGTTTGGTTGCAATTGGCCCAATGGTTACTGAGGAGAAGATGTTTAAAGACTTCTTAGTCAAAAACTGCCCCACCCTGTCACGCCCTTATTTGGGCAACAATCAACATTCCACAAACAACTTTTGTAAAGGGTCAGGGTTAGCTCTGGCTTGAAAAAAGTTGTCGCCATCACTTTCGCCAAATTAAAAAAGTTGGGGCCAAATGGAAAAAGTTTGGGCCAAATTGAGGAGTTGGGGCCAAGCGCGAGCATTTCTTAACTGCACTGTTATTTTCTTAACTTATATGCTGTTAAATAGATAATGTGCATTAAACAGGTTTTTAATATGGCAATTCGTTTGTTGTTTTGTCTTTAATGAATGTAGCTAAGTCATACACCTACATTGATTTTTACTCATCTTTAATCAGTGCTTTCAGTACTTTGATTAGAAAATCGAGACTTTGATGAGAAAAAAAGAGAGAAGGAAATAGTAATAAACCTAGTAAAATATGCTTGATTTAATAATAAAATAATGTAGACTTCTGTAATTTAAAAAAAAATCCGTTTAAGGTTGAACTTTCTTGGGTACGAATGAACAAAAAAAGAAATGGTTCGTCTGCTTTTTGGACAGTGTAACTTTTGAAATTTCTGTCAAATTTTGACAAACTACCACTGTTTCTATCAACAGTTCATCAGAATATCCTTCTAATGACCCATAAATGATGATTCAGTGTTTTAGCAAGGAATCGCAGTAACGGTGCCGAGATTGGAAACTGACTGAAACTGTCAGCAGAAATATACGAAAATTTGCCCGAATTCGGCAATTGTATTCATCAGGAAAGGCAAATGGTGGCCAGTTTAATTACACTTTTCTTATAGGAACCCTATTTATGCGTTATAATTGAGGTCTTCTGATTGATTTTGTGATAGTTTCTTCGGCTCCTCCATAATACTAAGTCACGCCCACAACAAAAAATCAATACGACTCGCCGACCAATAAGCGCATTTTATTCATCTAATTGGCTGTCAATCAGAACTGTAATTAAATTTGGTGATGTGTTAGTCTTGTGTCAGACTTGATGACATAATTGACCCGATATACAAGCCCTTGAGCAATTAGACACACTTTGCCCTCGGACTTAATTTCCAGAGATTAGTTAAAGTAAAAGTACGTATAACAAAAACTTTTCTTTTTTTTTTTGGTGCCACGAACTTTCGCCAAATGAAAAAAACTTGCGCCAGAATTTTATTTTTGTCGCATTTGGCGACAATGGCGATCGGCAGCGCGAACCCTGGGTCACCCAAGGAACATTCATACCAAGTTTTGTTGAAATTGGCCCAGTGGTTACTGAGGAGAAGATGTTTAAAGATTTCAAAGTAAAAAACTGCCCAACCCTGCCACGCCCATATTTGGGGGTCAATCAAAATTCCGCGTACAAATTTTTGAAAGGGTCACCAAAGGAACATATCTGCCAAGTTAGGTTGAAATTGGCCCAATGGTTACTGAGGAGAAGATGTTTAAAGATTTCAAAGTAAAAAAACTGCCCCACCCGGTCACGCCCATATTTGGGCGTCAATCAAAATTCCGCGAACTACTTTTGAAAAGGGTCACCCAAGGAACATTCATACCAAATTTGGTTGCAATTGGCCCAATGGTTACTAAGGAGAAGATGTTTAAAGATTTCAAAGTCAAAAACTGCCACGCCCTGCCACGCCCATTTTTTCGGGGGTCAATAAAATATCCGCGAACAGCTTTTGAAAAGGGTCACCCAAGGAACATTCATACCAAATTTGGTTGAAATAGGCCCAATGGTTACTGAGAAGAAGATGTTAAAAGATTTCAAAGTCAAAACTGCCACGCCCTGCCACACCCATATTTTCGGGGTCAATAAAAAATCCGCGAACAGCTTTTTAGAAGGGTCACCCAAGGAACATTCCTTCCAAGTTTGGTTGAAATCCGCCCAGTGGTTACTGAGGAGAAGATGTTTAAAGAATTGTTGACGCCTTCCGATGCACAACGCAGGACGCACAAATGGTGATACCAAAAGCTCACCTTGAGCACGTTGTGCTCAGGTGAGCTAAATACTGAAGAAGTTTATGGGTTTTGGAGACAATGTTGCAAAAACACAACCTTGACAGATAATTGAACATTAACCCCAACCTTAAAAGTCATGTTCTTTGAACTAGCAGTGTTCTATGAAGAAATATGATAAATTCTCATCAAAGATAATTCATGTGAAATTTAGTTGAAACCCATCAAATGGTTTCTGAGAAGATAATTTTTAAAGTTTTCACTTTAATTCCATATATGGAAATTAGCCCCATCCATAAAAGCCATGATTTTCATCCCCTCGAAATTCTTTGAAAAATCTGATAGAGAGTCATCGAAGAATCATTCCTGTGATATTTTGTTGAAATCCATAACCCGGTTTCTGAAAAGAAGATTTTACACTTTTCCCCTATACATGTAATCGGGAATTAGCCCTGCCCATAAAAGCCATCTTTTTTATCTGATCAAAATTATTTGTCAGAATCTGATAAGGGGTCAACCAATGATCATTCACGTGAAATTTGGTTATATCCTGTTAAGTACTTTCTGATGTGAAGATTTTTAAAGTAAAAGTTTACAGACAGACAGAGTAAGACACAATGGAAAAATCGCCATGACAACAGCTAGGCTGACTTTCAACCAGTGGAGCTAAAAGTGAAGGAATTGCTTGTCACAATTTTTTTCATTTTGCACATTGTTTGCCTTCAATAAAGCCAGACATGCAAAACTGTATTGACTTGAAGTTGTCATCTGTGAAATCTTCGAATTTTGACCTGTCTGAATTTTGCCTGTCTGTTAAAGGGTTAACCATTTTCAATTTAATCCTGACTTTTTATGACAGTGAGATTTTTGTATTGTATCTAATGGAACAAAACAGTCGTAAAGAAACCATCTTTCAACAACCAAAAGGGCTTTAACAGAAAGACTATTTCCCTTTTTAGGTAGCAAAGTGTCAGCTTTGGTACCTTAAGTTAACTGATAAAATTTTGAGGTCAGTGTTCAATGAGTGTAAACTGCCACTACCGCTAAATCCATTGAATGCATACGCCATGAAAAGTAGTTCTTATGCATTTCAGAAACATTGCAAACTTCATCATAGTATTTTTGGCTTACTTGAGCATATCATGTTCAAAATGACTTTGATCAGAATTTTAGAATAAATTGTAGGCAACAACTTCAAATAGTTGAAAATTCTAAAATAATCATCTCTGTAGGTAGAAAACAATGTGGAAAAATGAATAGTTTTTTCCTCAATCACTCTCACTATCATGCTCTGAAATATCTTCAATATTATTTCTCTTGTCTGTTAATCTATCTAACCCATTAGCAGACAACCAAATATTAGCCTGGTCTAAATTCAAAGCAGTTTCAGAGGACTATCTTAGCGGATAGAATTTTAAATATCTGTGGCTAGAATATAATGTGGAAATGCAGAAAAAAAATATTCATGGTGCTTCATTTTTTAATTTTTTGTCCTAAAACTTTGGTGGGACTTAAAAAAGTGGGGTTGTGTGATGATGGGATAAAGAACCAAAATGTTTATCTATTAACCCATTCCGACACAATCCACCTTTTTTACGACCCTTATAAATAACCTTAAGAAAGCATTTTGGAAAATGAAGAAATTACTTGTAACAAGCAATTTCTTCATTATCTACAATGCTTTCTACCTCAAAAGATAAAGAATTTTAAACTAGATGATTGTCCCAGGGCAACCGCTGTCGAGCCCAAAAAGTTTTGTAGGCATCATGCTCTGGACAAGCAAAATTTAAGTGTTTGACCTTGAGCTTTGACCTTGAACTTGAAGCTATCCAAAAAATTCTTTCAAACGCACATCTTCTCATGATGGAGAATAATTTATTTTGAAATCCATCCATAATTGTAGGAGAAATACTCTTGACAATCACCATTTTAGTGTTCAACCTTGAGCTGTGACCTTGACATTAGAACTATCCAAAAATTCTTTTAAATGGCACATCTACTGTTGATGGAGAATAATTGTGCCAAGTTATTTTGAAATCCATCCATAAATGTAGGAGTAATAGACCTTTTCACGGTCTCACAGCGCATGCGTCAAATCGAATCTCGTTAAAGGCGATATTAACCCGAGACTTTGTCACGTGATCGATTGCGGGGAATCGATAATTTATTACTATATAATCCTATATAAATTGTCTATTTTAAACGAGCAAAAATTAAGGTTAAAAATCAAAATTTTGGTGCAAAAAAGAGTTTCAATATGTGGGCAGATACATGCAGACTAGTTGTAGCGAGTAATATTGATGATATTATCGTGTATTAGTAACAAAATTAAGTTTAAAACGACCTGGTGTCTAGGCCATATGAAACATTACGTACCTCGAGTTTTGCGAAAATTACCCTTTCATACAATAATATCTCCTACGAAATAAGATATTTTGGACATATTTTTAGCCCCCCCCCCCTCACACACATACAAGGAATGAAAAGTAAATAGTTATAGTTTGACACTCGACGCAAACACTGAATGATTACGTTGATCAATGGAAAATCCCGCTTTGCAGTATACGGAAATGTGTCAAACATCTTGACAGATATAATATTGACTAAAATAACATTCCAATATTAATCCATTCCCAATGAATGAATTTTTTGACTAGTCCAAAAGAAGATGCAGACGACATTTTAGAGCTAATGGAATTTAATTGTTTATTTATTTTCTTTTTTTTTTTTTTTTTCCTTATCGGACTGGGAAAATATTGTGGTTACCGAAGAAATTACTTTATCCAAGCAATTTCTTCATTTTCAACAATGTTTTCATATGCTTCTTCTCAAATTGACATTCGCAGCGTTCTGGTAATAGAGGTGTTGGAGGAAAGGAGAAAATTTATTCTTTGATTTATATAATCTGCTTTTCGTCTAGGTATGCCATATACCGATTAAAAAGTGTATATGGAAATTCAAAATTGAGAGCACTATATATTAACGAAAAGAGGATTATTACAGAAATCATAATAGTATGATGGTGATGTTAATAGTGCGAAGAAAAGAATGAAGAATAGAAATAATCAAATGTAATGATTATAATGGAGTGCTATTCGGTAAGCAGTCTTGATGTAAAGGGTTCCCTTTGGTATATCACATATCTATATGGTGTTATGTGCAGACGGCAAAATGTCACCAAGCATCCAATAAACAACACCGCACACTCTTTATGTATATTAGTAAAATTTAGGAATTGATGAAACAAATTTGTCTTTTTATGTTTCAATCGATATGCCGCCAAGTACTGGGCCCTGATCGACGAATCAAAGAATCCGACCAGACGTCGTTTTCAATCGGCACGGGAATATTATTGCATGGTGTTTATTTATTTATCATTATCATTTCAATCTTTTACCAAAATAAAAATGAATTGAATACGCTTAACAACTTTGAGTGGATACTTTTTGCTGTGGGATATATATTATCCTAAAAAAATGGGTGGAAATGACAATTGTTGCGTGGCAGATTGTAGATCGACAAGGCATAACTCTAATATATCCGTCCATAGAATTCCAAAGAAACCGGAGTCTAGAAGAAAATTATGGATAAAGGCAACTGGAAGAGTCCTCCATGGAAGAAATAAATTTGCACAAACGAATAATTCTTTATTTTGTGGTCGACATTTTGTGAATGGGAAGAGAAGTGATGATCCAACGTCTGTGGACTTTATACCGACAATGAATCTTCCGGTGACTTTGCCAGTAACAGTGAGGCAAAGGAGAGCTACTGTTTCCAGTATGAAATCATCCAAACTATGACGGAGCAGTAGAAATCCTAGTGAAAGAAAACTGTAGCGTGTGTTACACAAAGAAACGCGTTTTGTTGCCAGAAATTGATCTTAGAAATGTGCAGAATGAAGTTCAGATTTCACATGAGCGGGCAGATGAAATGACAGAATGCGAAATGCTGCATTGCCAAATCCCCTGCGAGGTACGATTTCAATTAAAATCTAACGTAAGTTTGGTAGGATTTTCCCTGGTATGAAGCAAGGACACGGGAACTGATTAAATACAAGCTGGTATTTTCCACAGTTTTTTCAATGTGACTGAGTCTCTGGACAAATCCCTCTTCAAAGTATTTAAACGCCTTCAACGACTTGTAGGCCCGGACGCTTTCTTTGTCAAACGATTTGTCCTGCGATTCCACTAAATATTTTTTTTAAATTTTGATATGTCAAAGGCCGGAACATTTTTCAAACCATTTTCCCATCTATTGTTCGGATTTGTAAACACTGACTTCACAAAAAGAAATTTGTTTTCTGACATTTTAACACTGTTAAAGTTCGGGGTCGTATCGAGCCTTCTTATTTTCTATTGAGTTTTTCAAACCGGAAGTAAAAACTCCCCGCAACGGTAAAATGTTGTTGTTGTTATTTTTTGAAAGCGTCTAACGGATGTAGACTTTTTAGTCATCTGGCGCTTTGCGTGAAAAGGTCTATTTACTAGACAAATTCGGACGGACAAATGGACTAACAGACTAAAGCACACATACCCGACTTGTCATAGTGACAACTTTGTCTCTCTCACCGCAAGCAGGGTTGACAAAAATTCTCCTCTGCAACTGATTTCTATTTGGACCAGTCTAAAAAAAATTTGTTCGAAAATGGGTTAACTTTAACAGCTCATTATATTTACTTACACTTGTGTGTGTGACTAGCGAAGATGAATGCAGTAATGAGAGGACTCGCATAGATTCTGATAACAGTGGAGAAAATAACTCTTCTGCTACCTCAAATGCATTCTGAAAAATAAAACATGTGCTGTCATAAATAAGGAATATTGTGTTGAAGTAACTTGTATTTCGATATTTCACAACACCAAAGGTCCGACACAGCAAGGTTCCGAAACAAGGTTCAAATTGATACACCAAAGCATGTGTGTTCCACTTCATATACCTACATTTTTTTTCAATTTGAAAGTGAAAGTTAATTTTACTTCACCATTTCAAAATCAATGTTTTCTTAACCTAATTTTAATTCTAAATACATGTAATATTATTCCTCAGTGAGTCATCATTTAAGAAAGAAATTGACATTATCTAACACTATCATACATTGTATTTGGAATCAAATATTTTTTTGTGTGTCTAGTCTGATTTATGTCCTGAACATTGTAACTACAGCTTAAATAAGCTCTAAGTCGCCAAACCAACAGAAATACTTGACATAGATTTTTGTCCAAAATTCACTTCCCATGTAAATGAATGATAAATGTCAATTTATTCTTTGATTGACAGCCATTGACTGCAACAGGTAGTTCCACTTCGATTTTAAACAGTTATTTTGCAAAATTTATGGCCAGAAGCATATAACAAAAAATAAGAATGGTTAGATGGCAACCTATTCATCATAACTACAGCTTGAATAGTTTTAGTCGCCAGACCAACAAAAATGCTTTACAAATATGGCGACCAGTGTCAGAGGTCAAAGTTAAATTCCAGTCTTAATGATTGATTTTGATGGTCAACTAATTATTTGATTGACAGCTGTGATCTGTCAATTATGATACTGGGTCAAATGATGTTTGTTTTTGCAATTGAATATGGTTATTTTTCAATTTCAAAGTATTTGAATATAGTGTTGGTTACATGATATGAAATCACATTTCACTTGGTTACCTTTTCAAGAATGACTCTAAATTTTCCGATTAGTCTGTTAAAACAGTTTGTAAACACATTGTGCACCTCGAGATAAAACTTTAGTTCTTGACTCTGTATAACCACAAACATTGCGTGAACAGATAAACCATGTTTGCCCCTCCCGGAAAACACAAACGATGGCACTATCACTCCTTTATGAGGTAGATTGTAGAACTTATAATCTATTTCACATTTCAGTGGATCCCGCGTAATTTCACAGCTTAAAACTTGACTAGTAATATGAGCTAGTAAGTCTGATTTAAGTGGCTCTTGATTGTCTATTCTCCACACATGTTGTACCCGAGGGCCTAATATATTGTCCCACATCGACAATACAACTCCCTTATAAGGGCAGATGGTCCCTGGAATCCCTGTGAGCGGTGATTTGGAGTACTTTGAACAGGGGCTGGAAGGAGTCACGGGGGAAGGAGTCTGTGTTTTACTAGTGGAACTAAGAAAAGCATGTTCCCGTGGATCAGTGCTTATCATTGTCACTTCTCTTTTATAATCTAGGCAAAAGTAAATGATTCCTGTTCGTATTAATTGCTAAGGCTGATTGAAACCTAGACGTAGTTTTCAAATTGCCTATATTTATTGTATTAAAAATTTGTTACACATAAACAAGTTCATCTAACATAAAGACTTCAGTGGGAGTAGTTAGAGGTAATGTTTAAAGTCTCTCTTAGTGTGGATTGTCTGTACAACATAGTCTGCTAGAACCATATTCACCATCACAAAACTGAATGCAAGGATCGTAAGTGATGTCATCATATTCCATGGTGGAGTTGACGAATGCGCCAAACACATCAGAAAAAGGAGACAACTAAGTACAATAAGGGAGAAAAAAATATAGTTTAAAAATAGTAGTATAAATCCCTCCCTATTAACGATGAGAGTCACCCAGTCTGCCCTCATGGAGATTAATTTACGATCATGTTCTGTATCCACAACAGATAAACACCATCTCCAGTAAAGCATCAGTTATGGCTTTTTTTCTGTGCACTATCAGGCTCTGCAAAAGAAGAAGGACTTTGGAGTTTATGTAAATGCATGCTTTTTCTGTAAGATGTTTTTCATGCTTCAATAAAAAAATTGTGGTCTTTCTTTAAATCAATAATTCAAATGGCCAATTTGTTTTCATTTATTATACCTTTCCTTTATAGAGGCATAGTATATCTGGGCAGATTGCAAAACCATTGCCTAATTAAGAAACAACTTACAGATACTATTGAAACAAACACAAAGTAATGACTTTTTCATAAAATGACATTCAAGTAATAGCATCCATTGTTGTGCAGTTATTGACAGCAAAATTGTAAACTACCGGTAGTCCAAATTGAAAGAAAATTTTAAATTGACAAAATCTTGAAAATCTTTGTCTTTTAGGTAAGAAAACATTGTGGATAACGAAGAAATTGCTTGTTATAAGCAATTTCTTCATTCTCCACTATTTTTTCCAAAGCTTTGGTTTTATTATGAATTGCATCCAATTTTCATTGTCATCTGCATCCTCTTTCTATTTCCAACACTGTGCATGCGTCAAACCAAAAAAAACTTGTTACATGAGATATTTTCCTGAGACTAAGTCACATGATCAGCTGCCGGGGGTCGATAAATGTTCACGATATAAACCTATATAAATTGGCTATTTTGAACAAGCAAAAATAATGTGGTCATCCTGATGGATCCAATTAAGAATGTCATTGTCATATCAAATGTAAAATTGTAGCCCTCTTAGCGGAAAATGCATAGTTGATACTGTTGGTGATGGTCTTGAATTATAGTGTTTAATGGTGGTTATTTAATGGATAATGCTCTCCCCCTTAGCCAATTGGCAGTACTGTCTTTCAGATAGATTGATGATATTGTGGTTTACTAATGGGCAATGTTGTATATATGGGTTTGGTATCTTGCCTGAAGTCATTGCCAACAATATAATATCTATTTTAGATTATGACTAAATAGCATATTTGTGAATGTTTGCTTATATTTGTATGGGCCCAAACCTATTACTGTAACTGAGATAGTGCCAATAAAATATTTGTATTTGTATATTTTATTGTACATGGTGAAATGTAGATCATGAAACAAAACACCTGTCATTTATTCCTTAAGGCCACTAAAATAGAGTACTTTTAAAGCTTCTGAAGAACATTACTTGGACAACGGAGAAAAAATATTAAAACAAACAGATATTACATTTCCAACAATATAATCTACATTATTAATAGCCTTGCTTTGGTTGTAAAACGAAAAATGAAGTTAACATGACTGGACGCAATTATAAGGCTTTTGAAAAACCAAACTGGAAGTAAATCAGACTTTCAGTCATCTGGTGCTTTGTGTGAAAAGGTCAATTAGTTTTCAATTGAATAAATATTGATCATATATCAATACTGTTTTCATTAGTACTAGATACCTTTTCCTGCAAGAATTTTGGTTGGTTTTACAGGGACGCACTTTGCCAGCTTCCTGATAATCATTGTGTGTGAGATGCACATTGAAAATTTCAAGACTTGGAAAGAATGGAATTATCTTGGAAATTAATATTTTGTCTTTCCAAGGAACTTGATAGACCTTCATGAACAACAGTTATAGGTCTGAAATTTACTTCAAAAAGAAATTTAAGATATTTAAACTGGTCCTTGTTTGCAACTGGTTCATTCACTAGACTATGATAGTTCTAAAAATTAGTGCCAATCAAATACATAAAATACATAATGTAAAAACATTAGTGAAATTATCTTCATCTTCAGTCATGTATTGATTGTTTATTCACATGTATTGATTGTTTATTCACATGCAATATGTTTACAAACAAAATTGTACGCTAAACTATGTGTGCTGGATGCTGGACTGCATCATAATTTGCAATTGCCCTTTCAACAGTCAGAGCAATTCAATTCTTTTTTCAAGGGTAACCAAGAAATATATGTTCGAATGTGAAAACCATGCAATAATAAACCTAAACAGAATCATCAATCGGATATTTATTCATAACGATAAGTGTCTTGGAAATATTGGGTACGAAAGGGATAGGGTACGAAGTCCTAGTGAGCAAAAACTATAATCGTACGAGGACGATCTTTCAAATTTAAAACAATCTTATTCAAAAAGTTTCAAATATATTACCACATCGAAGCATTATTTCTTTTCCAGATTTTCGTAGATAAAACTCTTCGACCGAGTTTGGACTTTCTTCCCGTAGCACGAAAAATCCGCACGACCGTGCCTTTTACACTGTTCCCTCGAAAACAGGGGGGGGGGGCATAATTTACCATCGAAGTCTGATATTAGTAGTTGCAAATAACATTTTTTATGTTTTGTAAGTCAGAAAAAAACCTTTCTTAGGAAAACACTTGACAACAACACGGAGCAATTATTCTTCACACAATTTCGACATCCCTTAACCCATTACCAGAAGACAAAATTTTAGACTAGTCCAAATTTAAAGAAGTTGCAGATGACAGTTTCAAGCTGGTGGGATGTAGAAAATCTTTGCATTTTAGGGTAGAAAACATTGTGGACATTGAAGAAAGTGCATTTTCATTTACTTATCGCTTCATTGTCCACAATGTTTTCCAAAGCTTTTTTCGGGGGGGGGGGGGGGGGAGTAGAAAGTGGAATTGTGTGGGAATGGATTAAACCCAAGATAATGATAGGGGAATGATAATGAGACCAGTATGATTTTCTGCAAGCACACACATAGATATATATATAATTTTATGATCTGGTAATGGGGATAGTTGCCATGCTGTATGTGTGTGTCCATTTGTTGGTTCTTCCATACGTTCAGTGATTTCTACACAACCACCGGGCCAAATTGATTGAAACTTCATATGTGCAACAAGCCTTTTTTTTTCTTCATACTTTTGGCCTTGTCATGGAAAAAAATAGCCTTCTTGTTTCCTTTATTCAATGCAAAAACTTTTCAAAACTTCACATTTATATTGTTTAAAATAGACAAAGTCAAGGTGCATTTCAAATTTTAATCCATTCTCAAACAATCCTGCTTTTTGACGTCCCACAAAAAAGCTTTGGAAACAAGAGGGCCATAGTGGCCCTAAATTGCTCACCTGAGTTGAATGTCTAATTTTTTTTTATTTAATTTCATTGAAGTCAATTGATTGGGCAAAAAATGTGGCCTCTAGAGTGCATACAAGGTTTTTCAAAGATTTGACCCAGTGACCTAGTTTTTGACGAAAGTTGTCTAAATTTTGAACTCACACTAGATTTCATCAAAACAAACATTCTGACCAAATTTAATGTCAATTGGGGGAAATTGTGGCCTCTAGAGTGCACACAAGGTTTTTCTAAGATTTGACCCATTGATCTAGTGTTTGACAAAAGTTGACTAAGTTTCGAACTCACACTAGCTTTCATCAAGACAATCATTCTGACCAAATTTCAGGTCAATCGGGCAAAAAACGTGGCCTCTAGAGTGCATACAAGTTTTTTCTTAGTTTTGACCCTGTGACCTAGTTTTTGACCCCTGTTGACCCAGTTTTGAACTTGTACAAGATTTTATCAAGATAATCCTTCTGACCAATTTTCAGGTTGATTGGGGAAAAAAATGTGGCCTCTAGAGTGCATACAAGGATTTTCTAAGATTTGACCCAGTGACCTAGTTTTTTACCCAAGTTGACCCAGTTTCAAACTTGCACAAGATTTTATCAAGACAATCATTCTGACAAAACTTCAGGTAGATTGGCAAAAAAATGTAGACTCTTGAGTGCATACAAGGTAAATGTCGACAACGTACGACGGACATCCACCTAACCACAAAAGCTCACCTTGAGCGCGAAGTGCTCAGATGAGCTAAAAATTGTGGATAATGAAGAAATTACTTGTGACAAGCACTTTCTAAAATGTCCACAATGTTTTCCACTATAAAAGGCAAAGACTTTTTTAATTCCTCCAACTTGAAATTGTCGCCTGCAACTTCTTTCAATGTGGACAAATCTAAAATTCTGTTGTGTGGCAATGGGTTAAGCCAGTTTGATTTAATCCATGTTACTGAAAAAAGGAGGCTCAAAGTCAATATGTTTGGTTGATATTTTGTGTATTTTACACTCATTGATCAAAGTTTCCCTCTTTTTGCAAGACTTTTTAACCCATAGCCAAACATTTTTGATGCTCTCGAGAAAAAAGCCTTTGTTACAAGCAATTTCCTCATTATCAAGAATATTTTCAACCTCAGAAGACAAAAACTTTAAGATTCCATCAACTAAAAACTGTCGTCTGCAACTTCTTTGAGTTTGGACCAGTATGAAATTTTGTTGTCTGGTAATGAGTTGCAACAAAATGTTCAATTTTCATTTAGAGGCCTTAACCCATTCCCACTCAAAGACATTTTTAGACACCCCCAAAATAAAAACTTTGGGAAAACATTGTAAAAACAATTTATTCATTATCCACATTGTTTTCTATCCCAAAGGTTTAAAATCCAATTAAATTGTCGTCTGCAGCTATTTTCAATTTTGACCAGTCTAAAAATTTCCTTCTGGAAATGGCTAAATGCCAATTTAAATTCCCTAGGATACTAATTTCTGTTGTTTGTTTGTATGGGCTTTTAACAATTTTTCAGTCATTTCGTGGCGGCTGGAGCACCTAACAATAGATTCTTGGTATATCTTGCACCAGTACCAACATTACATCCTTTCCTAGTCTCCAGCTGCCATCCCACTTAGGTGTATGACTATCCACCTAGCTGAGATATTGTAGCCTTCTTTCTGATAATCTGCTGCTTCCAAGCAGATTGTCAGAAAGAGGACTACAATGTCACACCTACTATAATATACCCATTGGTGAGAGACAAATATGAATTTCTGTAGTCAATATCAATTTGAGTAGAATTATGGAAGTCTTGTGGAAATTTTGTTGAAATCAACTAGAGTACCTCTGAATATCCACAAAAATTTGCTTCAATTCAGATTTTCTCCTCATTTGTGAAGAAAACACCAAAAAAATAGGACTTTTGTGTGTAAAGAATATGCCAAAATGAAGAATTAGAGTTACAGCACAAACAGGCCTACTGTAATTTGAACTCTATTTGATTTTCAAAGTGGAAATTGGAAACCTTGGAATTCTTAGCACATTGAAATAATCATTAGCAAATAGTTGATATTTTGCAGAAGAAATCTGTGGACAGTTTGCAGAAATCTAAAATATTTGCTACTTTTGTAAAGAGGGTCAGTTGTCTGAAGTCAAATTATTAACCTCAATCTTTACCTTTACACTTACAGTATCTGAAATATTTCGCTAAGATTAAAAATGAATCATTACTATCAAATTGAAACTTTGTGAAAAGTGAGATCTCAATGGAGAGAGTTGTAGTGCTAAGTAACTACAACTGTTTCATGCTTTACCTTTTAGTTAATTCCCTTGTGCATTGGTGGCTTAGTGCAAAACATCATAAGTGTCTATACACAGTATGGACACTTATGATGTTTTTACACTAAGCTAACGACATGTTCCGACTTAATTATGTCTTGTCAACATGAAACTTCATTGTTGGATATCTCTACCTCAACTGATTGTTTTTTTATTGTGATGTGACAATCACTAGTTCGGGGAGCATATTGTGTCTGTTACAACTATTGTCTATGTAGTTACAATTCTAATGATACAAAGTATTCCAAGTGGTAAGGATTTAACTTTTGAATGCTGATGCCTATGAAAATGGATGTTCCATAGTGTTAAAATATATTGTCATTTCTGAAGAAGGCATTAGCCAAAAATTAATTAAAGTTAAATTTGAACAGCATATATAGTTACAGTTAAACTTGTACTAACCCTTGTCATGCTGAATAAAAATCCTATACAGAATTACTTTAAAATCAAAGGGCTGAGAGCATTGGTAGTACTTGTTGTTCAGTTGTCAATACTGTTAGAAAGTTAATTTCGTAAACAACTGGTTTTAGAGGGACAGACAGGAATTGTAGACTAAGATCAGACTGCACTTGATCTTTGTCTATACCTCCTGCTAAAACCAGAATATTCCTGGTTCAACATAACAAGGTTTAAGCAACCACTCAAGGAACAACCAAAATATGGTCATTTAACCCTCTCCCATACAACCACTGGTTTTTACATCCTTGTGATATCATACTTGCGAAAACATTGTAGAAAAAGAAGTAATTGCTTGTAACAAGCAATTTCTTTTTTTTCAACAATAATTTCTATCCTATTGAATGGTTATTTTTCAAATTAAATCCACTATAAATTTTTGTCTGCCAAACCTTTTAATTTGGACAGGTCTTAAAAAATCTAAAACAGGAAAGGGTTAAAGGAATGGTTGCCTAATTCATTTTTTGTGAGATATGTGAGGGATTGGTTAAACTGCATACATAAATTAATGCAGAATTTCTCACTAAATGCTATGTTGATGGATAGCATTAGAACTGTCTCAATGAGGCGATTCTAATGAGATCCACCAATATAGGAATTAGTTTTAATAATTTTAGTAGAAAAATCTCCCAATAATAAAGATTCTTTGTTTTTGGGTTTTGAATTTTGATGCTGGTCACTTAACCCATTCCCACACAGCAAAATTTTAGACCAGTCCAAATTCAAAGAAGTTGCACACGAGATTTTTAAGTTGATGAAATCTTTAAAATCTTTGTCTTTTGGGGTAGAAAACATTGTGTAACAAGCAATTTTTTCATTCTCCACTATGTTTTTCAAAGCTTTTATATTGAGGGGCGTTTAAAAGCGTCACTGTGTGGGAATGGATTAAGGAAAGTTAATGGCTTACTTCATATCATTACCAGGAAAGGTGAGTTGGCTCTTAAACACTCTTCTGTAATTGATGGGTCTGGGCGTGATAGAGGAAAATAAAAAGTGCCAATAAGCTAACGATGAGCTCTGTCAGCCCGATTAGCTCAGTTGGTAGAGCACTTGACTTCAAACCTTAAGATCATGGGTTTGAGCCCTGGGCTGACCATATCAACTAACTAACTGTCTTTCGGATGAGACGTTAAACCGAGGCCTCGTGTGACGATGCTATCCATCGAGCACATTAAAGAACCAGGTGGGGCTCTCAGTAGTTTCGTCCTGTATCCTTGCACTATCCCCCGTAACAACTAATCGTCTTCTGGGGGCGTTGCTCATATGGGCTTGTGCTATGGTAGCGACAATGAATATACGGAAATACACACACACGATGAGCTAAAAAATCTTAAAAGTGTTTGTCCATACCTAGGTAAGGAGTCTACAGAGTTATTAGTAAATGGACCAGTTCACTCTCACCTTGAATTTTGTTACAGACTTTCTACAAATATTTCTAATTACTTGATAGAAAAAAAAGGGTACAAACAACTCTGCAAGAGTGGTTTTGATGTGTCACATAAGTCACAAGTACATGTTAGTGAACTGATTAAATCCCTCCACTGGTTACCAATTTGTGCACAGATTGAATTCAAAACCCTTGTACAAGTATATTAAGGTATTAATGGAACTGCTCCCTTGTATATTCAGTCATTATGCCCTCATGTCCACCGTAAATACAGACCAAGATTGTCTAGTAACATGACATTTACTATAATAAGAACAAGAATGCACCTTGCAGACAGATCTATTTCTTGTGCTGGTCCTAGATTGTGGAATTCTTTACCAAAAGAGCTGAAATCCATTTAAAATGAAGATACATTCACAAAGAGGTTTCAGACAATTTTGTTTATGCGCTATACAATATAAATGCTATTGTAATTGTATTTATACATTGCCATAGAAACCCATTTTCCCGTGCTTCCTCATAAAATCATCACATTTCCTAAAATCCCATCTTTGTGTTTAAATATTTTTGGAAAGTTAGAGTGAACATTGTGGTCCCTGTGCTGTAGCAATGAAATCAGTATTTAGTCTGTTTTTCTAATGTTTTTAAATGGAATGAGCCAATTTTCAAAAGGGTTAATTCTTAATACTTGAATTTTTTGTGGCAAGTTTTTTGAAGATTATGTCAAAATTGTGGTGTTCAGAGCAGATACAATGTACATGTCGCTTGGGCCCTTTTATGTGTGTTTTCCCAATGAATCAGCCCTTTTCTTGAAAGGGTTCATTCCCATAACCACTCAAACATTTTAAGCAATATTGTAATTACTAGAGTGTACATATTAAAATTGTTGATCCCCTACAATAGGCAATAGACAGAAAGGGAAGAAAAAAATGTGTACATCATTAGCTTTTTCATGTCATAAAATTCTTTTAAAAATGCTTTCAATTTTTGTTTCAAGCAGTTTTGAAGTCAGTATATTCTGATATCTAGTTTTGTAAGCTGTAGTTTCAACATGTTTTGTTTTGTACTGTTTTAAGTCAGTACACATGTAGCTATATTGTGATATTTTTAACCCTTTTCTGGTTATTGAAATTTTAGACTGGTCCAAATTGAAAGAGGATGCAGACGATAATGAAAATTGGGTGCAATTCTAAATAAAACCACCCTATGTGGTAGAAAACACTGTGGGAAAAGGAGAAATTGCTTATTATAAGCAATTTCTCCTTTTTCCACAATGTTTTCTCAAGTATAAAATCACAGTGACGTAAAATCCCGGGTTTATCCAGGAAAGGGTTAATCTGTAAGCCACAGATCGATTCATCTATTCAACACATATTTTGCTTAATACAATTATGAAGTTAATATATTATGACATGTGGTTTTGTAATCCACAGATTCAATAGACTCTAATTGCTGTCAACTTTAACCCATTACCAAATGGCAAAATTTTAGACTGGTCCATATCAAAAGGCGTTGCAGACGACAATTCAAAGTTTATGGAATTTTTGACTTTTTCAACTTTCTTGGTAGGAAACATTGTGTAAAATGAAGACAATGCTTGGTTCAAGCAATTTCTTCATTTTACACAATGTTTCCCAATTGTTTTCTAGAGGGGCTTCAAAAAGCATCATCGTATGGGAATGGGTTAAAGCACCAGTATACAGATTCACTTTGGCTCCAACAGATACAAAACATGTTTGTTTCTTACAATTTTTAGGTCAGCATATTTTGATATTTGGTTTTGTAAGCTGCTAATTAAACATATATTATGCTTCAACACAAGTCATACTTTGTAATCAAGCTGGCTGAGGAAAACAAAATTTGTTTTTAAACAATACAATGGCTTGAATCTATATTGGCATAGATTTTCTAAATGGCTGTCTCAAAAAGAAAACAACAAAATCAGACAATAATCTTTAATCTTTAAAAACTACTTGTTACATGAAATGAATTAACATTGAGTATTTTGTAAAATTATTAGAGATTCTTCTACAATTAATAGAATTAACCCATTCCCACTCAATAAAATTTTAGACCAGTCCAAATTAAAAGAGGTTGCAGACAACATTTTCAAGTTGATGAAATCTTCATATCTTTGTCTTTTGGGGTAAGAAACATTGTGGATAATGAAGAAATTGCTTGTAATAAGCATTTTCTTCATTTTCCACAATGTTTTCTAAAGCATTTTTCTTGAGAGGGGTAAAAAGGAGGGATTGTGTGGGAATGGGTCAATATAGTAGGATTAAAATATGTATACTTTGAAAAAACAATAACAAAACAAAACAAGAGGACAGTGATGATCTCATAGCGCTCACCTGAATGTGTGAGTTCCAAGTTTTAAAGACTTTCTTCTAATTCTCAATGACATGAATGGGATCCAACATTTAAAGAAGATTGGGCAAAAATTGTGACCACTAGAGTGCTAACAAAAAGTTGTCTTTAAGACACATATTCCTGTGTTTTTCAACACAACATTCCCATTTTCAACAGGATTCATCCTTGTGACCTAATAAGCATTATGACCATTTTTCATGAAGATTAAACTAAAATTGTGGCCCCTGGAGTGCTGACAAGAAATTTGTCATTAAGGCCCTTTTTCCCGTGTTGGATAGCGGAAAATGGAAGCACGGCACTAGGCAATCACAATAATTCATATAAGGGCACTATGACCTCATTCGAGTTTAAAACATCTTAGTTTTAAAATTCAATAGGACTGAGCAAACACTTAATATGGATATGTAAACTGAAATATGTAAAAATGTACATTGTATAACAATATATCAACAAAAATTCAGTGCATCATGATCTAGTATAACAAGAGAGCATTAGTCCTACATCACACACCTGGATATCCTGAGGACTCATAAACTAGATTCATGTAATTTGTTTGCCTGGGATTTAACCCATTACCAGATGACAACAAATTGAAAGAAATTGTTGACAACAATTTTAAGTTGATGGATTTTTATAATTTTTGGTCTTTTGGGAAGAAAACATTGTGAGGATGAAGAAGTTGCTTGTTGCAAACAATTTCTTCATTATTTACAATGTTTTCCTAATCGTGGCATCTTTAAGTATCATTGTGTTGGAATGGGTTAAATATCTTTCTATTCTATCACAGTAAAGGCACTTATTTACCCACTGCCAAATATAAACTTTACACCGTCCCAGATTGAAAGAAGTTGCAGAAGACAAACCTTTTTTGATGAAATTACATTTTTTTATAATCATTTTAGGTAGAAAACATTGTGGATAATGAAGACATTACTGACACCAACACTGGCATCTCAGGGTATGACAATAGCTCTTCTGAGGCTTTCATTCTATGCAAGCTCAAAAGCAATTGATGTTGTCACCCTAAACCCCTACAGATTGAATATGCTGTTGTTCCAATATTTTACCCATTCCCACGCAATCCCACTTTTTGACACCCCTAAAGAAATAGACTTTGGTAAACTTTGTGGACATAGAAGAAATTGTTTTTAATAAGCCACATCATCATTTCCCACAATGTTTTCTATCCAAAAAGACAAATACATATGTAGTAGTAAGATTTCATCAACTTTAAACTGTCGCTACAATTTATACCAGTCAAAAATTTTGTCGTCTGTTTACAAGTTGAGTTGCCTACAAATACAAAATATTTAAATTTATGTCCAACATTGCACTTCTGCTATAAATGAACCATTTAATTGGTCAAATAATTATTTGACAGCTAAAATCTGTTGATTTATCAATAAACACAAATTATCATAAACAGAGTTCTAAAATTATTCTCATTAATTGATATTGCATTAAAACATATGTGACATACAATCATTATTATTATGCTGAATATGACAAAATCAGTGAAGAAATGATATGTAAGTACAGAGTCAAAGGGACGGAATTTTAAGTTGATATCATCATATTAAAGAAAACCAAATGTATATGTGAAACACAATGCCCCCATAACAGCCTGTTTCAGGATTGTGACCTTGACCTTTGTGGATGACTTAACCCTTCCTTTTTTTTTCAAAATTTTAGACCTGTCCAAATACAAAGGTTTTGCAGATGACAATACAAAGTAAATTTTATTTGAAAAATAATCATTCTAGAAATTTCTTCTTTTCAACAATGTTTTCTCAAGTATAAAAACACAAGGACATAAAAACCAGGGATTGAACAGGAAAGTGATAAATCTTTCAACCAACTAAAGCCTAATAATGCAAGAAACCTATTAGTCATACATCTTAAAAACTTTTGAAAAACAGCAAAAGTTTAGGCTTTTTTCGTTTAATTAACCTGAACAAGTGACCTTGACATTGATTGTTGACCTTGATGGATAACCTTGACTTTAAAATGAACTGACACTTATTAATGCAAAGAATCTATGTCCCAAATATGAGCCACGTATCTTAAACAATGTTTAAATATAACAGCAAAATGTAAAGTTTTTTCAAAAAGTTAACCTAAATAAGTGACCTTGACCTCGATACTGACCTGGATCTTACGACCAACTAATGCCTTCAATGCAAGGAACCCATGTCCCAAGTGTTTGTATCTTGCTGCTATGTATCTTGATTATTGTTTGAATAACAGCAAAATGTTTAGTTTTTGTGTTAACCCTTTCCTGGTTAATCCCTGGATTTTACGTCCCTCAGTTTTTATACTTGAAAAAATATTGTGGGTTAAGAAGAAATTGCTTGTAACAAGCAATTTCTTCTTATCCCACAATATTTTCTACCCTATAGGTTGGCTACTTTTCAAATTGCACTCACTTTTAATTGTCGTCTGCAACTTCTTTTAAATTGGACAAGTCTAAAATTTTGAAAAACAGGAAAGGGTTAAGGTTACTGCTGGCAGTAAGACGGACACAGACATAGGTAAAACAATTTCCTAAGATGTTATTGATGCAAAAAAATTCAAAACATACTTGTAAAAATATATGCAGTAAGTGTAAAAATATCACAGATAAATTCAAAATAATGAGGAAAAGGTATTATTTTTTAGAACACAACCAACAAAATAAACCCATTTGTTAGGGAATGGGTAAATATATAAGCAATTACGTAGTAAAAGATTAATAATTCAAATATAATTTTATTAATCAACTTGAGATATTTATATTTTCATCTCATAATCACTCAAAAGAAGTTAACATAATTGACCAATCACTGGCTCCGCTCACTTACTCTGTTTGTCCTGCCCAATGACTCCGACTGGGAGTTCCTCTTCAATATTTAATAGCATTTTTTTTGTGCAAAATTCATGCCTAGTAGCATGTAACAAAATGTAGAATGGTTTGTTGCTGGCCTAAACATCATAACAACAGCTTGAATAAGCTGCAGTTGTGCCATTTAAGTGGCTAAACCAACAAAAAAACTTAACAATAATGGTGGCCAATGTCGGAGTTCTAAACTCACTTCTGGTCTTAATAAAATGATTTCATTGATTAACCGAATATTAGATTGACATTGGCGATTAGTAAATTACATTATGCATAATAACCTATGTATTAGAATGCAAAATGTTAACCCATTCTCCTACAATTCTGCTTTTGTGCACCTCTCAAGAAAAAAACTTGGGAAAACATTATGGAAAATATATAATTAGCTTGTTACCTCAAAAGACAAAAGATAAAATACCATAGACCAACAAATGGTATCTGCAACATTTTTGAATTTGGACTAATCTACATTTGTTATAAGCAATTTCTTCATTATTTACAATGTTTTCTAACTCAAAAGATTAAAGAAAAGTTTAATTTCATCAACTGAAAATTGTCGTCTGCAACATCTTTGAATTTGAACGAGTTTAAAAATGTTTTCATCTGGTAATGAGATAAGGAATGCACAATAACATGACACCTGTAAAACTAGTATTGAACCATTAACCCATTCCAACATAAGAAAATTTTAGACTGGTCCAAATTGAAAGAAGCTGCAGACGACAATTTTAAGTTGATGGAATTTTGAATTTTTTCGTCTTTTGGGATAGAAAACATTGTGGATAATGAAGAAATTGCTTGATCCAAGCAATTTCTTCATTTTCCACAATGTTTTCCAAAGCTTTTTTGTTGAGGGGCGTAAAAAGGAGGGATTGAGTGGGAATGGGTTAAGTGTCAAATCTTTTTTCTTTTATTAGTTGTAGGGGCAGAGTCAGAAAGCAGAACGAAAGCTTCGCAAGAGGGCACAGGATAAAGAAAAAATAAAAGTCATAAAAGGGAAAGAATCTTTCAAAAATACTTGTAGAATATTTCCCATTGGTAGTATGACTTTCTCTTGCAATAGTGAAATACATGTTTAGAGAAGATCTTAAATAACAACAGAGTAATGAACAAGGTAAAAGTTTGCCTTTGACATGCCAATAATCTAAGGTGATGCTGATAGCTTGACTTTTTTGTTAAAAAGAAAGGCAGGCAAAAAATGGACAAACAGAGCAAAAAATATATACCTTTTATCTGTGGACACAAAGGCATAAACAAATATGAGTATTGACTTAGTAAATTGTATGTTTTATTTCATTTCTCTGCCAGAGAGATTGTCAAAACATGTACACTTATTGAAAATTTAAAATACCCCCCCCCCCTTCTTAACAAATGTATGGCATTTTGAGAACCTAGCACTAACTTAACTCATTTCAACACAATGATGCTTTTTGACGTCCCTCAAGAAATACAAATGGTAAAACATTGTGGAAATGCTGAAATTGCTTGCAACAAGCAATTTCTTCATTTACCACAATGTTTTCTACCCAGAAAATTGAAAAAATCTAAAATTTCATAGTATTTGAATTGTCGTCTGCAACTCTTTTCAAATTGGACCAGTCTAAAATTTCGCCATCAGATTTATGGATAGAATACATTGTGTTGATAAAGAAAGTGCTTGTAACAAGCTATTTCTTCATTATCCACGTTTTCTAAAGCATTTTTCTTTGAATGCGTAAAAAGGAGGGATTGTGCCTGGGGGAAGAGGTTAATTTGCTGTTCCTACACCATTTTAGAGACAGTATCTAATGCTGATTTCACATCTTTAGTGTCTGGGTGGTCCTCGCCAAGAAAGTTGACATGTATCTTGTAGGACTCCTCCATCTGGTATTTACACTTGGCGAAATGATTTGTGCCAAAATAGAAGGCTCCTAGATTGTACCTGAGAAAAAAAAGATAATGATGATATAGATATATTTTGGAAAAAAGTATTTTTCAAATTCATAAACCAATTCTCACTAAGTCCAATTTTCAATACCCCCCCTCCCCCCAGGAAAAAAAACTACATTGTGGAAAATGTTTTAGCAACAATAATTGAAATACCATCATTAAACTATTATAAGCCCTGAAGATGACCTTAATCCACTACCAGACAGCAAAATTTTAGACTAGTCCAAATTGAAAGGAGTTGCAGATGACAATTTAAACTTTCATGGTAGAAAATATTGTGGAAAATGAAGAAATTGCCTCTTACAAGTCAGCTATTTAAACCATTACCAAACAATCCTGCATTGTAACAAGCAATTTCTTCATTTTACACAATGTTTTCCCAATTGTTTTTTGTGAGGGGCGTGAGAAAGTATCATTGTGTGGTAATGGGTTAAATCTTGTGAAATAGGGTAAGAAAAGATTTACTGTAAAAGGCAATTTTTATATTTCAAAATAGGTTTTCTTTCATTTTCAGCCACTGGGTTCTCTATTTATTTCCCTCCTATTCAGCATTCAATTTGGATCAGTTTAACCCATTCCCCAATGACAGAATTTTGTACTGGTAGAACTTGAAAGGAGATGCAGACAACAATTTAAAGTTTATAAAATTTTAGTTTTTTTCAACTTTCTGGGTAGAAAACAGTGTGTTTAATGAAGAAATAGCTTCTTACAAGCAATTTCTTCATTTAACACGATGTTTTCCCAATGGTTTTCCTTTAGGGGCATCAAAAAGCATCACTGTGTGGGAATGGGTAAGAAGTATGACATATGGAGACGAAATAAACACCCTCACTTCATTTGAATCAAGTATTATTTACCTGATCGTCCCAGTTCCGAGGTAGTTTGGTCCAAATGTCTCTAGAATGATCATCAAAGCTGTCTCATACAGGCTGCCAGCCAACTCATCATTTTTATCATCAAACACCAGGCCTATTTCATTAAGGACAGTGGCCATTCTAGGATGACTTGTCCCCACTTCACTCCTCGTGACTTTCAAATCTTGTAAGTAATATCCCAGAGCTTCATCCAGACGACCTTGTTTATAAGACAACTGACCTAACTGTGAAACAGAAATAGAGGACCATCAACTCAATACGAGACAGCAAAATGTTTGACTGGTCCAAATTCAATGAAGTGGCAGGGACAAATTTTACTTGATGAAATTTTAGACTTTTTTTTTTGTTTGAAACTTTTAGGGTAGTAAACATTGTGGATCATGAAGAAACTGCTTGTGACAAGCAATTTCTTCATTTTTTAATATTGTTTTCCAAGGCTTTTTTCTTCGGGCATCTAAAAGCATCATTGTGTTGGAATGGATTAATCTTGCTGCATAAATATCTGATTTTGTTCGACCAACCACTTACCTAAACACGTGATCATAAAGTTGCAAGTCATATATTAACCCATTCCCACTCAGTAATGCTTTCAGACGCCCTCAGGGCAAAAAGCTTTGGAAAACATTGTAGAAAATGAAGAAATTGCTTGTTACAAGCAATTTCTTCATTTTCCACTATGTTTTCAACCCAGAAAGTTGAAACAATCCAAAATTTCATAAACTTTGAATTGTCGTCTGCAACTTCTTTCAAATCGGGCCAGTCTCAAATCTAGCCATCTGGTAATGGGTTAACCAATTACCATACAATCCTGCATTTTTATGCCTTCAAGTGATTTTTAGAAGGGAAACATAGTTGGAAAAGGAGAAACTCTTTGATACAAGCAACTTCTACCTTCAAAATATATTTTTCAACATCTAGTGTTACTCATTTTTTTCAATTTAAATCCACTTTACACTGATGTCTGAAAACCTCTTTGAATTGTGACCAGTCAAAAAAATTTGTCTGGTAATGGGTAAACATACAGCACATCTGGTATCGACAGTACCTTTCAGCCATTATTCCTTTCCTACTTTGTAAAATTTTGGACCTGTCTGAATTCAAAGGTTTTGCAGACAAAATTTGAAGTAGATTAAATCTGACAAATAACCAGTCAGTAGGGTAGAAAATATTGTGGAAAAAGTAAAAATTGCTACTTACAAGCAATTTCTACTTTCTCTACAATGTTTTTCCAATTATAAATTCACATGGACCTAAAAATCAGGGATTGAAGAGGAAAGGGTTAATATAGCTACATATTCACCTCTATGGAAGGAGCCCAATATTTTTTTCATTTGCTTTTCCACATACATATGAACACATGACATTACTGTTACCTGTGTACAGATGCTTGCCACATATTTATGTTCATTCCCCAATATCATGATATAACTCTTACCTCTGTAAAGTTGGTTGCCACATGATGATGTCTTTTCCCGAATACCATGCCATAACTCTTACCTGTGTAAATATGGTTGACACATAATGATGTCTTTTCCCCAATACAATCACATAACTTTTACTTGTGTAAAGATGGTTGCACATGGTGATGTCTTTTCCCAAATACCATACCATAACTCTTACCTGTGTAAAGATGGTTGCCACATAATGATGTCTTTTCACAAATACAATCACATAACTCTTATTTGTGTAAAGATGGTTGCCACATAGAAATGTCTCTTCCCGAATACAATCAAATAACTCTTACCTGCGTAAAGATGGTTGCCACGTAATGATATCTCCTCTCAAATACAATCACATAAATCTTACATGTGTAAAGATGGTTGCCACATAATGATGTCTCCTCTCCAATACACTCACATAACTCTTACCTGTGTAAAGATGGTTGCCACATAATGATGTCTCTTCCCCAGTACATCAGTAGCCAGTTCTAGGGCTCTGGTCATCAGTTTTTTAGCCTCGGGCATGTTTTCTCTTTGTACATATACACCAGCTAACCCCATCAAACCATGACACAACTGGAAATACAAATGTTTACAACTACTTTATCCATAAACCAATCGTTGGCCCTGCCCACTGACTACCTAGGTCCGCCAATTAACTCCAATAGGAAGTTCTGCTTCAATTTTAACAGCATTATTTTGCAAAAATTATGGTCAGTAGCATGTAACAAAAAAGTAAAATGGTTGATTGGTAACCTAAACGTCCTACCTATAGTTTGAACAAGCTGTAGTTAAGATGTTTTTTGTAGCCAAACCAACAATAAATGTAAACAAACATGGCAGCCAATCTCGGAATTGATAAACTCAGGTCCAGGCTAAATAAATGATTTGATTGGTCGGATTATTCCTTGATTGACAGCCCCAATTGGTCAATTACTGGACAAAAGAAATTTAGACTGGTCAAAATGCAGACCATATTTTCAGGTACATCAGATTTCAAAAACATTGTATCTCACTCTTTCTGGGTAGAAAACAGAGTGGAAATTGGAGAAATCGCTAGTAAAAAGTAATTACTTGTACTTCATTTTCTGCATTGTTCTTCCCTTGAGGGCCATTCAAAAAGCAGAATTGTGTTGGAATGGGTTAAATCTATTTGTCCACAAGCTTATGACAAATAGAAATATCATGAATGCAGAAGTATTTAAAGAATTAAATCCACCTGTGCTATTTTACCCATATGACCTCCATAAAGCGTAAGTCCATGTCACAGGCAAGGCCTGTGTATAGTTCTTAGTGATGACCAATCACTGTCCACGCCTATTCAACTCTGACAGGAAGTTCTACACTTAGATATTAAACCAAAAAATTTATTGTCAGTAACATGTTAAAAACAAATTAAGTTTTGGATGACAATTGAAACATCATGACCAGGGCTCCGAAAATTTTGAAATGTAAATTGGTCCAGGACTATGCCCCCCCTTTCTTTGGTTGCCTTCTTTTTCAAATTTTTGGATGATATCTATAATATTCGATGAGTGGAAGATAGATGAAGACAGATGATTTACATTATTAACATTTCTGGAATCTGAAGAATATTTCCGGGACATACACCCCCCCCTCCCCTGAGTACTGCCGATTTAGTTATAGTAGTAACATACTTTTTCATAAACAAGTTGTCCAAAGTTCTGTTACTTTAACACAGTCATAGCAATTTTCTATAAACACTAGCATCTGTTAATGGAAAAACACAGCTGACAAAATGTACAGTCATTCCATTCTACCCTGTGGGAGCACAGAGTTGACGTGTTGGAATATTTTCCAAAAGTGGAATTTGAGCACAAAACTCTGTCATTTATTAATTGAAATTGATTTGCGATTTATTATTCCGTCATTTCCCACCCAGAAGTAAGATTTTATGATTTGTTGTTTCTTTAATTCAATTGACGGAGCTAGCAATATTATTTAGCAGCTGTTTTTATTTACATTCTTTTATTATTTGCATTCTGTGGATTTCCACATATTATTTGAATTCTACCGGCTAAGTTACTTACTGTGAAGGAAAAGCTAAAAGACAACGTGACTTTTTTATACAAATTTCAAGCCCTCTCTCACGCTCTTGCTTGTGATAAATTAAAATCATAAAAGCGTTGTGTTGAGCCATTCCCATTTAATACAGACGGTAACTGAAGCCTGTTCATGTCTCAATCTATATACGCATCCCATATTAGAGTCAAAGAAATTTGTTTCACAAGTAGAGGAAATTTAAATTAATGCAGTATTACATCTCCATTCTGATAAGACTTCAAACATGATAGTTAAACCGATGCACTAAAGCCAATAGTTTATAAAACTCAATACCCAAAGTTTGGTCAAGTGCGAAACATTGGCTATCTTTGGATGACCACTTGACAGGCCGGCAGGTAAACTAATTATCAATTGTTTGTTAATCCCTTAATCCATAGGTAACATGTATAACCCTTGAATCCTTTCGGTTTCAAGTGGCTTTTGATAGTTGTTGGGCGAGTTTATCAATAATTAAACATGAAGTTAAATGAAGATTTTGGACAGATTTTTGGTATTATTTTAGGATTCAAATTGGTCTGGCAATATAATATTTGGTCCAGACCGGCAATTCATTGTTTTTTCAGAGCCCTGATCAAAACTACAAGTTGAATATGCTTCACATAAATGTAGACCAATGCCAGATTTCAAAGTTCACTTCCAGTCTAAATGTAGAATTTGATTGATCTATCAATTCTTGATTGACAGTATGGATCCATGAATTAGAGCACAATATCAGTTTTGAAACAAAAATTATCCATCACCTTGAACATTATCTTATGTGACCCTAAAACCTCTCTGCATTTCTTACAGTCATTTGATAATCTTGTGAAAAGTTGCATTGTACTAAGGTCAAAAGGGGAGTTGAGGTGTCCTTTGATTGAAATGAAAATGTCACCAAACAGATTGAGAGATAGGTAAACAGACATGGCAAACACAGTAAACTCATCTTCTTCATAAATGGGGTATAAAAAATACAATCAACAGTCATACAATGTATAATTTTAAGGCAAAACAAACTTTTAAAAACCATGAGATCAGAAGAAAATAAATGCTGGTTTCCAAATGGTTTCCAAATGGTAGTTACCCGCAGTCATGACTATAAAGAAGAACAACAGAATTATACCTGAAGTGAATGTGTTGGGGTTTCAATTCTATTCTGTCTATTTATAGCATCTGTGAAAACTTTAACAGCCATGTCCAGGTCACCCAGTCCACGATACACATTAGCCAGTTCTTGTAAGCTCTGAAAATATTGAAATTAATGAATTCATATATCATAATATTGTATCCTCCCCTATACGTTTAATCAAACAGATGTAAATACTGTACTTTTAACCCATGCTGAACCCAGAATACATCTGTTTTGGCAGGCCCTAAAGACAATGATCAGCCTGCACATAACTGCAGCCTGATCTTAATATAGAGATGTCAGAGAACATAGAAGAAAGTATAGGTTTTCTATAAGGGTTTCAGTGCAAATGCATTCTTGGAAATGATTTCATTCAATATACCAAGAGTGAATGAACCCTTGTCATGCTGAACCCAGAATAATCCTGGTTCGGCAGGAGGTATAGACAAAGATCAGCCTGCACATAAGTGCAGTCTGATCTTAGTCTACACCGCCGGCTTGTACTTTTTCTATCAGAGAAGTTATGAAATTGATTTTCGAAAGAAATATTGATTATTGAACAACAAGTACTATCAGTGCTCTCAGCCCTTTGATTCTAATGCAATTCTGTAAGGGATTTTACACATCATGACAAGGGATGATAATACATAGAAACTGATTGTTTGTTTCAGTGCAAGATGTCTTTATCTTTTATTGAGTGAGCAATAGCTTTAGTTGTTCATGAACTGTAAGATAACTTGATCTTTCAAGAAAAACAAATGATTATTCTATTTCTTTAATGCAAAGGGACAAAATGGAACCTTT